>CAKNYM010053335.1:1239294-1281269 GCA_932195095.1 Andricus curvator | reverse complement strand
AAATTGTTAACGGTTTTCAAGAAATTTCATACGATTTCATAAAATTTAAAAGGCTTTTAAAAAGGTATCCAGGATATTACTGATATTTAAAAGATTTTTTAAGGACTGTAACGGATTATTGCGAGAAACTGAGCTCTTTGGGTATTTTTAGAGATTCCAAGGGATTTCAAGATCCTTTATCAGATTTTACAAGATTTTAAGGGATTTTAATGGATTTCAATGATATCATCATTTTTTAAGGAAGTTTTGAAAATTAATTACAGATTTTAAGATGTTTTATGGGATTTTACAGTATTTTTTTACTATTCATTTCACAAGATATAAAGGATTTCATAAATACTGAGGAATTTGAAAGGATTTAAAAGAAATCAAGGTATTTTAAAAGATTAGAAGAAATTCAACGAGATTTCAAAATTATTGAGGACTTTCAAAGAATTGCGTAGGATTTCAGAAAATTTCAAAGGATTTTAAAAGGGTATCCAGGATATCACTGATATTTAAAAGATTGTTAAGGATTCCAACGGATTTTGGACAGAAATTTAGGGAATAAATTAAATTAAATGAAGTTTGCAGGGACTTCTATGGATTCCTCAGGATTTCTACAAATTTCGGTGATTCCAAAGGATTTCAAACGATTTTAAATCTTTTTGGGTATTTTAAGTCATTTCAAGGAATTTCGAAACCTTTATCAGATTTTACGAGATTTTACGAGATCTTAGTGGATTTCAATAATTTCAAAATTTTTGAAGTGAGTTTGAAAAATAATTACAGATTTTAACATTTTTTATGGGATTTTACTGGATGCTTTTTAATATTCATTTCACAAGATATAAGAGATTTTATGAATTATAAGGAATTTGAAAGGATTTTGAAGAGTTCAGGATATTTTGAAAGATTAGAAGAAATTCAACGAGATTTCAAAATTGTTGAGAATTTTCAATGAATTTCCAGAATATCACTGATATTTGAAAGATTTTTTAAGGATTGCAACAGATTTTTGAGAGATCTTTAGGGAATGATTTAAATTAAATTAAATTTGAAGGGACTTCTAGGGAGATATATTTTTCATTTTGCCTTTTTGGACCTTTTTTGGATTGTCACCGCAATTCTGAACCGATTTCAATAAAAGTTGGCAGCGGACTAATGAACCATTAAAAATAATTCAAGGCGTGATTTTATGTTAATATCTTAGCAACTGTTTTTAAAAACGTTCAAAACAACTAATTTTCTACCTGTACTCACCAGTGTACATCCTAATCTATCGAACCGATTGGTATCAAATTTAAGCGAGAAATCAAAAGCAACAGATTCTCGATAAATTTCACAGGAATTTTCAAAATCTTGAATAGTTTCTAAGATTTTACGTATTTAGTGTAAGAAATGAAAATTTAAAGATGACAAAAATTTTTTAAACTACACAAAATATCGAAATTTTTTTCAATATGTATTGAAAATATATTACTACAGAATTTTTGTTAAAATTTGATGTAAATCGGTTGGATATATTAGAGTGTATAGGTGAGCACAAGAGACAAGTTTATTATTCTTTGCAATCATTTAACAATAATGTATTTTTTCCAAATTTATTGCCTAATATTTGATCTAGAAATCTATAGTAACGTGTTATAGTCATTTCAAGACCTACTAAATTAAATTAAGAGGTGTACGATTTTTGAATATTAATTTTTTTATTATTCATTATATAATTGATCCTTAAATTTGTCATTTATAAATTTTTTTTCAAATTTCAATTGTAAATATAATGATTATGAAATTCACGTGTCTCAATTTCAATTTCACGTTTTATGTGATTTTAATGGATTTTTTTACTATTAATTTCACAAGATGTAAGGGATTTTATAAATTTCAAGGGATTTATTGCTATGATTATATGATGATAATGATATATTTATATATATGATATGATGATATTATATGATGATAATATTGCTATGATATTATTTCTATATATTTATTCCTATGATGATCCATTTTTTTTTCATTTTTCCTTCGAATTTTATTTTATTTTTCTTCTTTATACTTTTGCTCTGCCTCAATAGTTATTTTGACTAATTTAGTTTCATAAATTGTTCTGTTCCATTAGGTAGCTGAAATAATTATAGAAATTAGATGAAATAACATTTTTAATTTGTTTATACGAAGTTTCTAGGCACACCGAAATTATTTTGTTTAGGATCATCAAATTTCTGTGAACCTAGCATCCTGTTTCAATTTATTGTCCAAATTATTTGAAAAACCAAGTTTTTAAATTATCATCAAAACAAGAGGAAGATAATTCTAGTATCGCAGATTTATCTAAAATAATAACTGTAAAAATTGGTGCAATAATAATGATAAGAAGAAATATTAATATTTCTATTGGTTTGATAAATGGCGAGTTAGGAGTAATTATTTCTGTTTCAAAATCTATAGTAGATAGTAATAATGTAGATTGTTTAAATATAATTTTTAATTTAGGAAAAAAGTATGAAATTGAAAAAGTGGTTTCAAAATTCCAAATTATGGAATACTCAAAACTGAGGTAAAGTTTCCGTGGTGAATCGCTGATAACTCCGGCGGACTCCGCTAGAGGCAGCACGTCACAGGCCTGTAACCACGGAAAGTTTACCCCTGCTTGGAGTAATCAGCTGGCTATTACCTTAGTTAAACGATTACCTGCCACATTTTGTACCCTCAGTTTGTTTCTGGGAAGTTACGGTATTGCTATACACAAAATTCAGGGTATAAATTTAATAAATGTAGTGGTTGATGCTGCTAACTCAAACTTCAGCAAAGAAAAAGTTTATGTTGCATTGTCAAGAGTTATAAGTTTAGAGGGTTTATATTTAATGAACTTAGATCCATTCTCGATAAACGCAAATGAAAGAGCTATACTTGAACGTAATTGGTTGAAAGAAATGTATGAGCCAAATTCAAAATTGATTGAAGTAGAAAAAAGTAAACTCAGTAGGGTAGAAGATCGTATTTGGATAGTGAAGAAGATTCAACTATCTGTTTAAGGGAATCTTAATGATATAAAATGACCGAAACTAATTACGAGTATTAACATTAGTACACATGAACATTCATATGCTTTAACAACTATGCAGTGCATGTTGAATTTGCACCTCCTAAAAAATCATTTTTGTATGAAAATAATATTTTTAATAATTTAATAATTGAAACTTTAAATGATAAAAAGGCACTAAACGTGAATGAAATACTGTTATTTGAAAAAAAATATTTAAATTAAACTGAAAGAGATTCTAAAGAATTTATAAATTGTTTATGTCAAAAATCAATAGCCATAAAAAGTACAGTTGAAACAGAAATCCAAGTTATAAGTATGTGTAAAAAATGTGACAGTTTACCTAAGTTTACGGCGTAATACTGCGTAAAAGGCGTAATAAGGCGTAACATGGATTACTCCGTACAGATTTTTGGCGAATGAATTCCCCCTCGTCGTGAATTTGAAGAAATATTTGAAAATAGAATAAAAGCACGTATTGGCGTGAGGTCATGCTTTTGTTTTTCAAAACAAATCAAATTATTATCGCTACCCATAGTGGTAAAGGGTCATCGTTATTAGAAAATAGAGCAAATATTCTATCATATTTTTTCATGAGTGGGAAATACATTATTAGAGGTATAATCTAGTTATAACGGATATATTTTCTCACACGGACTGGAATTTCGCAACACTCTTGCAATATAATTTCAAAGAGCAACAGGTATTGCAATATTTTAAGTGGTCCAAAAATAATTCATTTTTCTTCAAGAATTTAACCTTTTGCGTAAAAAAATAATAACCCACGGTATGCTGTTTTTATTTTTAGTTTATTTTCTGTTTCTGACTTTGTTTCACTTTATACTGCACTGATGGGGATGTATTTTATTGACATTACAAAAATGGTCTTCCGCGCTTATAGTAGTAAAAATTATTGTGAATACTGTTAATATTTGTAAATTAAATCGTATAAACCTAAAACATTTTATACCAATTAATTCATATAATACTGTTCAACATGTTATGTTAATAATTAATAATTTAAGAAAACGAAATCTATAATTATTGAATATCAAAAAGAACTACTTTTAGTTTAAACTGCTGAAAATTTTAAATATCAAATTAAATTAAATTAAAAACTGTCACTTTATTTTTTATGGTAAGTAGAATTTCTTCAAATTTTAATAATATCAACAATATCGAAATTAAATTTTTTTATCATCACACGGTTTACGAAACGATGAATAAAATTTTGATTTATCGTTTCGAAATTAGTGATATTGTATAGCTAAGAAAAAATAAAATTGAAAAATGCACTTTTTTCTCTGTTTGCTTTCACATTCTCTTCATTTATTTGCCTTTATTTCACCTAATTTTATATGACTTTCTGTGGATATATTTTAATTAATTTGATAATAATTTTATTTTTCTTATATTAATAATAGTAATATTTAAATAATATTTGTATTTATATTTTAATTTTTATTATATTTTAATTTTTTTCAAGCTATTTCCTTCCTTGAAAACTAAGAAAATTTCAGGAACGCCCCTCCCTATTCCTCGCAGGAAAATTTCATTATTCTCCGGACGTTTAGAGGTAAAAGGAAATAAAGTTGATATAGTATGCTTTTAGTGGAAAATTCATTATTCAAGCTACATGGTGTAATAAGTAAGATTCATACTATATTTTTAATATGCACTATTCATGCAAAACAGTTTATAAAAAAGCTTCAAACAACTAAAAACTAGTAAATTTTTTTCCAGATTTACTATCAAATCGAAATTATATTATTTGGTATTCCAATTGAATTTGAAATTGTTTAATTTTGAAGTTTGAAGGCTTAAGTTTTTAAGTCTTAGTTTTTTAAGCTCTCAATAAATTGGGGCCGTTAACAATGCAACTGCTTGGTTGGAAATTAATCTGTTTTGGTTGAGGATTCAACTATTTTGATGGAAAATTGTCTTTTTGGTTGAATTCAACTGTTTTCGATTTTGTACAAAATTAACTTTTTGGTAAAAGATTCATAATATCAGATGAAAATTTAACTATTTGGTTGTAAATTACTTTTTTTATTTGAAATTCATATTTTTGTTTGAAAATTCAACTATTTTTAGACTAAACAGGTTGGTATAAAAAACAACTATTTGGTTATAAATTAATTTTTTTATTAAAAATCATATTTTTAATTGAAAATTTAACTACATTTTGATATAAGATTCAACTATTTTGTTAAAAATTAAACGGGTTGGTATAAAACTCAACTATTCGGTTGAAAATCAACTTTTTCATTAAAAATTCATATTTTACCGATGAAAATTCAACTGTTTTGTGGATAATTCATCTTTTTGGCTTCAAAGTTCATGTATTTTAGTGAAAATTCGCCTTTTTTATTTAAATTGAACTGTTTCTTATTTAAAATAAAAATATATTTCAGTTAGAATATCAATCATTACTTCTCTCGTTGAGAATTAATCTTTTTTGGTTGAAAATTCAACTGCTTGGTTGCAATTTGAGCTTTTTGTTAAAAATTCATTTTTGTTCTTGAAAATTTATCATTTTAGTAGAAAATTTACAAATGCAACGGTTTTTGGTTGAATTTCAATCTTTTTTGTTGAAACTTCGACGGTTTGGTTGAAAATTCAACAATTTGCTTAAAAATTTACGTATTTTGTTGTGAATTCATCTTTTTTTGTAGAAAATTAATCTTCTTGATGGAAACTTAAACTACCTGGTTAAAAGTTGAACTATGATTAAAATTCATTTTAATATGTAGTTAAAGATCCGCCTCTTTGATTAAAAATTTAATTATTTTGTAATTTTTTTTAAATTAATGTTTCTAACTGCAGATTTAACTATTATACTTTTGAAAGTCTTTTGTTGAAAATTTATCTTTTGGTGTTTAAAATTCTATTATTTTCGTACAAAATTAAACTATTTGAATATTCATATTTTTTGGTTAAAAATTAATTAATTTTATTAACTGGAAATTTAACTATTACAGGTGAAGATTTATCATTCTAGTAGATAATTCATCTCTTGGGGTGAAAATTTGACTATTTTCGGTTGAGAATTAAAAAAAAAATTATTATTTGGTTAAAAATTCAACTTTTTGGTTGAAAATTTGTCTTTTTGGGTTGAAAATTCAACTATTTTGGTAGAAACTTTAACTATTTGTTTGAAAATTAACTTTTTTGTTCAAAATTAATATTTTCGTGCTTAAAATATCAACGATTATATTTTTCGTTAAGAATTAATCTCTTTTTATCAAAAATTCAAATAATTGGTTGCAATTTAAACTTCTTCTCTCAAAAATTCTTTCTTTTTGTTAAAGGTTTATCATTTTAGTTGAAAATTCAACTATTTTGTTAAAAATGTAATTATTTTGTAGAAAATTCAACTATTTTTTGAAAATTTAATTATTTTGTAACACTTAACTGTTTTTTTTAACGTTCGACCTTTTGTCTTCCAAAAAAATCGTCCTTTTGGTTTACTTTTTTGATAAAAATTTACCATTTGGTTGAAAATTTATCTTTTCGTGTTGGAATTTCAACTATTTGGATCAAAATTCATCTATTTTGTTAAAAGTTCGCCTTTTTCCTTGGAAGTTGTACTATTTGATTATAAATGAAACTGTTTGGTCGATATTCAATTTTTGTTTGTTAAAAATTCAACTATTTATTTTGAAAATTAATATCATCTTTTTAATAATCTTTTTTGATCAAAAATTAAACTGTTTTGCTGGAAATTCGTCTTTTTGGACTGAAAATTAATTTTTTATTTGTAAAAAAATTCTTTTGCTGAAAATTCAACTGTCTTAAAAAAAATGGGCTTTTTTGTTTCAAAGATTCAATTATTTGATTAAAAATGCAGCTGTTTTTAGTTCAAGTTAATTCTTTTTTGCTTGAAAATTCGACCATTTGGTTGAAAATTCGTTCCTGTAGGTTGAAAATTAAACTATTTGATTAAAATACGTCTATTATTCTTGGAAGTTCATCTATTTGGTTGTAAATGCAACTGTTCGGCCTCGAATAAATTTTTCTGTTTATTGAAAATTCAACTATTTGATTAAAAAGTCATCTTTCTTGGTTGAATATGTTTCTTTTCGGGTTTAAAAGTAAACTTTTTTCTAAAACATTCCACTTTTTAACTTGAAAACTCAACTCTCTCAGTTGATATTTTTTCGTTAAAAATTCCACTATTTTGTTGAAAAAGCAATATTTTTTCAATTGAAATCTTAAGCGTTTCATATTAAATTTAATATGGTACCTATACATTGATTTTATTTAATATAATTTTTCCCCTATTATTCTCCTAGTTTCTTGAAAATCGCCCAATTTTCCTTGTTTTAATAGCATTGTGGGCAGTGAAGTCTGTTAAAATATGTATTATGTTTGCATGTTTTGTGTTTAACTTTAGGCATTTATCAAATGAAATCGAAGAAAAAAATTATGACCTAAAAAGGGGGTGGGGTATTCGTATTTGTGACGTCGCCCTAGGGGTTCAAGATTTGTGTTTTTGGACGGCCCCATTCGTAAATATTCAATCTGGTATGCTTGTGTGTATGAAATTGTTTGATTTATTTAAATATTTGAATTTAATATTTTTGAGAATATATTCTGAGTATTTAGATATGATGAGGGTATGAGTAAAAATAATATTATTTGATTTTATTATATTTTTTTCTTTTGAGTTTCTTTCTTCTCTTGAGGAAGTGAGAAAATCGGAGCACTGCAAAGAATGGTATCAAGAACGCCCTTCGGCATTTCATGTAGTCCATTCTTTTCTTCTTCTTCTTTTTTTATTTGGAACATCAAGCTGTAAAAGAGAAAGAAGAAAGAGATAAGGATCGATTCAAGGTTCAGTGAGAGAAGTCAACGAAATTTTACCATTGGGGATTTTAGCATTTTGACAGGCAAGACCTCTTCTTCCAGGATTAGGGGAAGTTTTCGTGTCGGGGCTTTAAGAGGATTTCCGATGGCACGCATAGATTGAGGGTGCGACATGAATAATTAAATACCGAACAAGAAACTAAATAAAAATATTAAATAAATATATGCCACAATTTTCGACATTGCACAACCTTATGGTGTTTCATGATCGGTATGTATTCAATGCTTTATTGAGTTAAATATATAATGTGATTAATCAAATTCACACACTGTAAGATGCCGATCCTCAAAATTACTTCAAATCCGGTGCAGTTTTGAGTTGTAATATTTTTGAAACACGAAATAAAATGAAGGCACAATGTTAATTTGGATGTTCAAAATCAGATGCAATGAACTTAACGCCAATGGTTTTCTGTGCATTCGTTTACTTTAAGAGAGAGAATTAGTTCCACAATTCGCTGAATAAACCATTGTTTTCCTATTACTTCAATGTGCATTATTCGTAGTGAATACATTTTCTCTGGTTGTGAATGAACAATTGTATTAGAAAAAATTATGCATACATGAATAATTTTTTTCATGAAACACATGTGTTTCATTTATAAACACATCGGGTGAATTTCGTTTGATATTATTTATATCTTTTTTTCTTTTTGTCATAGCTTATCGGATAGACAAATATTTTACTATCAAAGTGAAACTTCAAATGAAGAATAGGTGTCTCGTTCGAATAGATCGTTATACGTAGTCATACTCGAGCTGCTTGATCTGATCACAGTTTTAGAGCTATATTTGGAAAAGAAAAAACTGTTTGCTGCACCCACTTACTTGAGTGGCGCTGCGCTCTTCCGACTTTATTGTTTTGAAGTAGGCAAAGCACACTTAGGAATACAAACAGGAAATTTGAATTGGGTAGGGAGGGAATGATCTATTTAAAGGAGATGACACATATTATCCCGATTGAACTTCACTTAAGGTAAGTTCGTTCAATCGGTTAATTATATTTCGTCATCTCATTCTTCTAGATCATTACGGATGTTTAAAGCATAGGATTTACGATTTGCAAAGAATGAAATCCTTCTTTATGAAATTTCTCTAAAACACATGAACATAAAGAACATTGAAGAAAATCTTCTCTAGAGTTTTACATGAACTATACTTTGCACAAATAAACTACAAGAGCTACTGAAAAAGGGAATACATATAGTCAAATCTTAATATTATTATTATTACCAACTACTACCGTTTTCACAAACGCGGTTTTAACGACTAAGGGTCCCTTATAAAACGTAGCAAATATTTTTGACTTTTCTGTTCAACCTGCGTCTTGGCGGATATCATATATAATAATTCCTTGCGTTGCAACAAACGACACATGTCGCGTTCTTTAAAGATCTTTTCACTATTCGCTAGCATGATTTAATTTACTTTTAATATAGGTTTTTAAGGTAGACATCACATAAACAAGCAGAGTAGTGGTTTTTTAATCTTCGAAGTTTTAATCCGGTCGGGAATTTTGATTTGTATAAAACCATCACTTTCAACTATGTTTCTTACTCAGGTCTGTGACACCTATTCTGAACCCTTTGTGAAGTAACCAAAGCTATTAAAATAACTATAGTTTTTGTGTTTCCGGATCCAAAGTAAGATTAGAGCGCTGTGTTTGTCGTTTCTCGATAGCAACACCTTTCAAAATAGTTTCATCAAAAGACCAGACATCCCATGATATCCTATATTTTCCTATACTTGCGACAGAAAATCTATACCGAGGTACTTGCTTCGAATATAGAAATCCTATTATGTTCGCATTATTTCCGCCCAATCTCAAACGCTTTTCGTATTGCTTAATCGTTGACGAGGATAATGAGTGAAGCATCATTGTTATCGCCGACTCTGTAGCTCCTCGCTTGCGAAACGCATCTCCGATAACCTCCTTGCCACCAGGGTAAGATTGCGAACCAGAGGATGTTTTCTCCTGAAAAGGCACAGCAGGAAATTTACTTAAGGGCCCAAATAGAGAGATTCTCCTATTATTACTTCCAAAAATAGTGAATACCAGACTTTCCTAGGCCAAAGGGTAACTACTGTAAAACCCTCTTCTCTGTCATCAATGTCTTCTTTTAAACCTTCAAAATCAATGAAAATGGGAGAAAAGCGTAAAAATTAAAAATTGACCAGGCGATCGTAAACGCATCAATCGTCATCGCTTATGGATCCCTACACCAGGAAATAAAGCCGTCTTATTTTTTAATAATTTTCGTGGGGAAAAAGTCAGTACTTTATTCGCGATAAAAATTTCTTTAGATTTTATATATGATGCAAAATCGATAAATCTCTTTCCTCGCACCATTACCATATTAATCCGGCTATGCTATTTAATTTTGGATATTGCACTTCATCCATGCGATTCACATAGCAAATCTCTATTGTACTGTCTACGCGAAGTAGAATTTGACATGACCTATAATCCTTTGAAAAGAATCTCAAGCTATTAAAGACCGCTTTCAATTCTACGAAATTAATATGGTCTCTTATATCTACTGTATTTCACTAACCATGTGCCTTTTTCAGTTACAATAAGCACCCTAACCAGTTAATAAAGAGTCTGAAAAAATTTCTAAACGATGAACTGAAGTTCGGATGTGGCTATCTACTGTTAATATATTGTTACTCCACCAATCTAATTCAATCCTTACATCATCTGAAATATTAATCCACGCTTTGATTTTTATTTTAATTGCTTTGTCAATTTCAACATCTTTTGTTTCTCCTCCTCTCGTAATTTTGCTATGAATCTAATACCAATAGAGGACGTATAACAACCTGGTGTTATTAACCTGATTTCTGTTTAAAGCACTTCCAGCTTGAAGTGGGGGGGGGGGGGCTCTACAAAATATGTAACTTCTTCAAATTTAAAATAAAACATTTTTGCCCATTTAATTTCCGATCAATATTTTCTTGATTTCTTGGTTTATTATTGGTGGATGAATCACCCTAAATCTTTAGACAAAGGGTACTTTTTTGAAGTGATTACTTCTTATGGCACGGTGTGAACTCGCAAAACTAACAGGATTTGAGGGGAAATACATGCAAACCACAGTATGATACAATATGATGTAATATGATACAAGAGTTCCAAGAAAAACCACTTCGATTTACATCATATGAAATTATCACTTCTGCCTGGCGTCCCACGGCGGCTCACGTTTTTTTATTAGTTCCTCGATTGCTTCCTTAGTGGATCCATTTTGTAAAATATAAGACCATTTTTCGAATAAAACGGTGTGAGCCTTATTGAACGAGACTTTTTTCTCTACAAAGTCACCTCCAAGAATTTTTAAAGTAGATTTACTTAATTGAAGGTCACCTGCAATATCGAGGGCGGTGGAGACGAACGGCGCTCATGATCGGAATCGTTAGAGTATTCGCTTGGAGAATAATCCGTCGCACCTCTTGGGTCACGACCAGGATAATATAACTATCATTTTTTGGTTTGTTCGCATTTTTCGGATCTGGCCTTGGACGATCACGGTTATGATCTTTTGATCGCATCGCATCTCGCACATAACCATCACGAACCCGTTGGATCTCACAGATAACGATCAGGGTATTTTTGAGCTTTTGAATTCGTCGCATCTCGCAGATAAAGATCAGGATTGTAAGTCTTTGTCTTGCTATTCCCATGTTTTGTGGCCCCTGAGACATGGCAACCACGTTCTGACGTGATCGATCAGAAAAACTAGGCTCGCGATCTTTGGGCCTATTCGCGGTGAGCACGAAAATACGAACTCTGGCGGCCACTTTGGTGAAGCTCTAGAAACAGTCTCGTCCTATTTATTTCTCACATGACGTACGGTTTATTTGCATCTCACATTAATTAAGGTAAGGTGTCACGTATGAAAATTAAGTAAAATCGGTAGTTGACATATCTAAGTATAATAATGGTAAGTATTCAGTCTATAATATTTATTAGCATAATAGATTAAAAGGAATTTTAGGATGGTGTTTTAAGGTTTAGGTCAAGAGTCGTATGTGGTAAATAATGATTTGAATGATGTTTTCTCTATAATTATTAATATTATTACTGCAAATTTTATTTGTAGAATAAAACAGATGGAGAAAGTCTTTCTTTCACTCAGGGTGGCCGCTGGACCGGGAAACCGGGAATTTTATGAGACCGGGAAAAACCGGGAAATGACAGTGAAATTATTTTTTGACCTGGAATTTTACAAATTTTTAGAAAAAAAGTCTGTCCGACTTTGATTTCAACTGTTTTTCAAATAATTAGTTAAATTCTTATCTTTTTCAATTGTGGCATCATTCAGTTTAGAATGCGTAATTCGAAAATCTTCCACTCTAAAAATTTTCCAGTTTAGATTTTAATTTTTAAGCGTGCATATTTAATTTAAAAACATTTTTAAATGCAGTTTTGAAGACTTGAAAAATGAAAAATTAGTAACGTTTGAAATCAAAAATTTTGGATAAAAACATTTTTAGTTGCTCAACTGTGAATATAAATTAATTAATAATTAATTACACGGTTCAGAATCAGTTCACATTTTTAGAATTTTCAGATTTTAACGTTAACAATTAAACTGTTTCAATTGGAAAGTCTTATTAGTTAAACAAATGTAAACGCCAGATTGAAAGTTTATAAACTATTGAAAATTTTTAAATAACTTCAAAATAATATATTCATAATTAAAGGATTTTATTAAATTTCAAATATTTTTTGAGTCCAGAATGTTCCATTTTTAAACTATTTGATTTGAAATTTTTTAATTAAGAAGAAGAACAATTACTTAATATTTAGAAATATCTGAATGTTCATTTAAAATCAGTAATTATAAATCTAATATTCAAAACTAAAAACAAGAAAAATAAACTTTGAACGTTACATTTTTAATTTTTCTATTTAAAAACTTAAATTGTAAGCCAAATTGTTGAATTTTGATGTATAAATAACAATTGAACACCTATTATTCTTAGAAAAAATTCGAGTAAGTTGAAGAGATTTTTAGAAGTTTTGAAAAAATTCGAAAATAATTAAAAATTTGAAATGATTTCAAATAATTCAAATGAAGTGCCTATGCGTACAAAAAAAATCCGGCTATTCGTACCGATATTTTGGTGCAAATAGCTTTTTTGCAGATTTCGAACAAAAAATTAAGAAGCTTTTTAAGAATTATGAAAGGCTTTGAAAGAATAAAAAATATTTCCTTAGGATTCCTAGGAAAATTGAAAATGATTTTTTATTTTGGAAAATTAATTTCAAGAGAATATTTAAAAACGTTTAGAAAGATTGACAAAATTGTGAAAAATGTGAAAAAATGTAAAAAAAAAAACATGTAGATTTTTCAAGATTTTGAAATAAAATTTTGAAGCATTCTCAAAATTTTAAAACTATTTGAAATAAAAATAATTTAACTTTTGATTTAAAAAGTATTCAGCTTATAACAAAAATTAAATGTTCAATTTTTAATATTACTAGCTTAAAATTGCTTAAAATGATATAATTTTGAAAATTTTTAAATTCAATGATTGATTTTTCAATTTAGAGCATTGAAAATGATAACGTGGACTTATATTTTTGAAACTGAATCTGCATCTTTGAACTCCACAATTGAGGCACCGGATTGCAGAACTGCCTGTGCGCTCGGTCCGTCTCGGCCTAGTAGGCAGTAGAGTGGGGAGTCCCACTGAACGCGTTGATCGAGAGAAAAAATCAATTTAAAACGCAATAATCAACTTGCCGTTTTTCTGTTAATAATTGACGAATCGAGTTAATTTTTGCGTAGAAACATTCCCTAGACTTGTGCGCTTCTCACAGATCCAATATTTTGTTGAAATTGTTCATTTAACTTATTATTAACAATGAATAAACTAAATATTAAAAAATTCCAAAATTAATTTGAAAAACGGTCTAAATGAGCAATGTCGGTTTATTCTTTACACATTTGGGAGTATCACAATAAACATTCAGTTCAATAGGTTGTTATTTGCGCTATCAATTTGTAGTTAAAAGCTTTCTTATTTCACAGAACTTTTAATTCGCAATGTAAAAACGAAGAGTTTAAAGGAACATGTAATGATAAAATGTATGTATAAAAAAAAATTTCTACACAAAAACATTTATTTGATTTTAATACATTGTTAATGATTTCTTTCCCATCACACATTTTTAGAACAAGAATAACTTTTCGAAAGCAAAGAATACTTTAGAATGATTCAGAACTGAAATTATTCTATGCCACGGTCCAAAAACGACTGATTTATTAAGAATTTTTGAGTATAGTGTTGATTTGTTTACATTAGTCCTTTCACGCGTTTGTTTACACTTTGTTCTAGGAAACACAAAATTCGCAAACTCGAGTGCGAAGAAGACAGGGAAAAGAAAAAAGGATCTCATTTTATCTATGTTTTTTAAAGCTATGCAACTGTATCCAAAAAGTATTTTCAAAGCTGTGCAAATGTATGTATTAGGATGATTGATAATAATGATCTGTGATGGGAAAGAAATCATTAATAATGTATTAAAATCAAATAAATGTTTTTGTGTAGAAATTTTTTTTTATACATACATTTTATCATTACATGTTCCTTTAAACTCTTCGTTTTTACATTGCGAATTAAAAGTTCTGTGAAATAAGAAAGCTTTTAACTACAAATTGATAGCGCAAATAACAACCTATTGAACTGAATGTTTATTGTGATACTCCCAAATGTATAAAGAATAAACCGACATTGCTCATTTAGACCGTTTTTCAAATTAATTTTGGAATTTTTTAATATTTAGTTTATTCATTGTTAATAATAAGTTAAATGAACAATTTCAACAAAATATTGGATCTGTGAGAAGCGCACAAGTCTAGGGAATGTTTCTACGCAAAAATTAACTCGATTCGTCAATTATTAACAGAAAAACGACAAGTTGATTATTGCGTTTTAAACTGATTTTTTCCCTCGATCAACGCGTTCAGTGGGGCTCCCCACTCTACTGCCTACTAGGCCGAGACGGACCGAGCGCACAGGCAGTTCTGCAATCCGGTGCCTCAATTTATAAACGTTTAAAATTTTATACGTGCAAATTATTGAGCATTTGAATACAGAATATTTGAATTATAATATTTTCAAACTTCAATTTTAAAAGTTCAAAATTCAAGGGTTCCATTTGGGTGCTTTAATTTGCAGCTCAGTTTTTATTACCTAAAATAGAAAAAATGGTTAGCTTTAGAGTTCGAATTTTTTAATTTCATTGACCGTGAAAAATCTTTGCGAACCGGGAAAAAAACGGGAATTTTTTTCTTTGATTAAAACGGCCACGCTGTTACTCTAAAATAGCCTTCAAAGGATCGAACATTCTGTTCCATACCTGGATGCTCTTCTCGCGCTGATAGAAAAAGAAACCTGTCTTTTCATTTTTGGCCAAAGAAACTAAGAAAGGAGCTGTCAGAACTAAAATAATTAATAGTTTGGGATAGTTTTAGATCAGAAATTACAATTTTATTACCGGTCTTTGTAGTGCTTCCTTTAAGTACCACTTGACCAGCTTGTAAAACTGCTTCTCATCCTTCCGTCATATTTCGACTATTAAATGTTCCCTCAACAAATTCACAAATGTCTTATAATTTCAAGTACCGTACGTCCATTCTATATTCTTTCTTTTAATTTAAATTAGAATAATTTCAATTATTACGAGAAGTCTCCACGTATATATTTCAAACGAGACTGTTTTCAGACCACGTGACCCGATCATATGGTTGCGATTGCAGCGCCTCTGTAGGTCGTGCTAACCGCGTATAAGTTCCAGAATATCACCTTTTGTATCAATACGTGGGAGGAGGGGAGGAGGAGAAGGAGGAGAAGGAGGAGGAGGAGGAGGAGGAGGAGGAGGAGGAGGAGGAGGAGGAGGAGGATAAATAAACAGCACGACTCCCACGCATTTTCCTAACCTCTTCTTCAGAACTTCTTTTAGGCAAGTCTTGATTGTTCAGCCTAGATCTACTTCTATACGTTTTTCAACTTCTTTCTTCATCGATAATTCTAAACCTTGAGCCTGACATTTTTCCAGAAAAAAACTCACTTTTTGTTTTAAAAAACTGAAATAATTACTGAAAACGATGTGCTCAGATCTACACAGACGAATATAATGAACTCGGAAGTAATCAGATTGAACAGCTCGAGTATGGCTACGTATAATGATCTAGAAAAACGAGATGACGAAACATAATCCATGAGTTTCTATAAAAAATCTATACAATTTGTATAGAATGCATTTTATACAAATTGTATAGAAATTTGGACATATAGAATTTCTGCAGAATGCACAAAAAGTGTAGAATTTGCACACGCAGAAAAAAAAGTTTCATTTTGAACAAAGAGAGAACGTCAAAATGTACTGAATCAGAATCAAAACCGTTATTTTTTCTGTGCAGAGAAACATAAATTGGAGTAGAAATTGGGTATTTTTCAATAAAGTTTAATAGCGCTAGTCAATTTTGACAATATAAGAAAATTTTTAACGTTGTGGCAATGCAATATCGTTGTTCTACCTCGAGTATTCGAATGCAACACTGACCTGAATTCAAGCTGAATTAATGTAAATCCTATCCGAATTCCAATTATTTCAAGCGAATACAACTAAATTTTAGAGAATACATGATAAAATCGATAGAATTGAAACACATTTATAAACTCGCACAAATTGAAAATGAATTGATGTGAATTCTGGATGAGCTCACGCAAATTCAAAATAAAATCACAAGAATTCAAGCGATTTCAACATGAATTCATGAGAATTTAAGATGAAATCATGCAAATTCAAGATGAACTCACATAAGTTCCAGATAAATTGACCTGAATTCATGATGAACTCATGCGAATTCAAGATGAACTAACAGGATTCAATATAAATTAATGAAAATTCAAGATGAATATGTATGAGTTAAAGATTAATTCATGCGAGTTTAAGATGATTATATGTGAGTTCAAGATAACTTGAGGATGCATTCATGTGAATTCGAGATGAGTTCAAGAGAGATAAAGTTGAACACAAGCAAATTCAAAATACATTCACGTGAATTCAAAATGAATTCACATGAATTCAAGATTAGTTCGTTCGAATTCAAGAATAACTTCAGCTAGTTCAAGGTGAATTTATGAGAATTCAAGATGAATTCATGCGAAGTCAAGATAAATTCATGCGAATTCAAGATGAATTCAAGCGAGACCAAGATGAATTGACGCGAATTTAAAATGATTTCACGAGAATTCATGATGAATCTATGTTAATTGAAGACGAATTTACGTGAATTCAAGAGAAGTGCATGCAAATTCACGTGAATTAAATATGAGTTTGTCAGATTGCACGTGAATTTAAGATGAATTCACGTGAATTCAAGATAAACTCATTCGAGTTCAAGATGAATGCATGCAAATGCAAAATGAATATATGCCAGTTCCAAATAAATTAATGCGAAATCAAGATGAATTCAAGTGAATTCAAAATAAAAACATGCAAGTTCAAGATAAATTCATAAACATTCACATCGAATGCGGGTGTATTCTATTAGAATCGAAATGAATTCAACGAAAAATATATAAGCTCCCAGAAATTTAATTAACTTGATGTGAATACAATTCGATTGAAATAAATTCAAGGTTTTCTTATATGGGTGATTCTCCACAGACAGGGAACTTTTGGCAAGGGCAACTTTTTTTGGAAAAATGTTTCAAATTTTTTTTTTCATAATTTTTAGGTTCATTAGCCTTTAAGAAAGGTACCCTATAAATATTCACGCTTAATTCCCACTTGAAGGACCTGTAGCACATAAAAACTTTTTCAATTTTTGATTTTCCAGGTGATTTTCTCTGATCGTATGTAAAGTAAAACAATTCTGTAAAATATTCACACATTAAACGTAACATGGCAGGGAAGAATAGTTTTGTTTAAAAAATGCAAAGTTTTTCAAAAATTTAATTTTTTTTCAAATTTGAAATTTTTTTTTTAATTAAAAATTTTTTTTTGTTTAGTTTTACGATTATTATTCTAAGTTATAATCCTAATTGTAAAAGTATAATACGTGACAAGAAAGGAATGGCACAATTCAGTCTTTTTCAAGTCTTATTTTATTATAAAATTTTTTAGTAACACCCGTAATGTCTTATAATCTTTTATCAACTAACAGTAAATATCACAAATTAATCTTTGTTTCTATTCATAAAATAAAGTACAATTAAAAGAAAAAATGGAACTATTTTGTAAGGTTATGCTTCTGTTCGAAAACATTTACATCTGTTTTTTACCTGTTGTGTTCCTTCACTTGTGCTTTATAAAATTCCACAGGATCCTCACGAATTCTTTTTCTTCGTTCTCTAGCTTGCTCAGCTCTTCTTGCTTTTGACAATTTTTGGTTTTCATTAACATTCTGAGAGTCAGATAATTTATTTTTATAGCGTGCCATTCTGATTAATTTTAGGTTTATTTCAGGCTTCAGGTTTAATTATGAAACGTATACTTGATACTGAGATATATCCATCTCGGAATCCATCAATCCAACAACAAATTATACAAACAACACGAACACGAAACTACGTTTGACAGCAATTAGACCGAAAGCCGGTGTAAACATAACCTCGGAAGAAAGTCAGGGCCGTGGAGCGAACAAAATTATTAATTATAAAATGTTTATTTCTCTTAAATTTATTAACCCTCTAATCGCTTTATTTTTTGTGTGCAGTACTTGTAGGTACAAACATTTTAATTCTCGATTCACGTTAATTTTCAATAAAATTATTTGGAAAAGGGGTTCGATTAGCTTCATTTCGTCCCTGATAGCGAAAAGCAGGTTATGGTATCCGATGTTACGGTATCCGACAACCATACAAAATTACTTTTTACGCTTTGAAAACAAAAGTAATCAATAAATCCTCCTGACAAAAACTCCTTTATTACGTGCTACACGGAATTGTCATCTTTTCATTGATTTTTATTATGAAATATGAAAGTTCTTGTCCGGTACGGTATCCGATACTAATAAAAATACGCTACATTTTCGGTTACATTTTTTCACTTTGCAAAAAAAGTTCTTAATTTTTTGTTCTGAAGTTTTGACGAATGGGTAGTGTGACTTTTGTTCGAGATATTGTGAGAAGATAAGACTTAAAAAATGATCAAAAGTTGATGAAAGGTACGGGAGATTCGTTTACATCGAAAACATTTAGGGAGACACGTGTATAATCAAAATTTTCTCTACTAATATATCAAAGAAATTAAAATATTTGTTATGAAATCTATAGTTTTTGAGTCAAACTTTCAAACTATCAATTATAAGTTCAAAGATAATTCACTATGTATTAAATACACGTCTCTAAACTTGGCGCCGCGTACGTGGAGACATCCCAAAAAGGCATTTTTCGAGTATTTGGGAGCATTTTGCTAAAACATACGATGATATGACTTGAGTTTTTCTTACGGAGGTATTGTATTGTCCTAAAATGAAGAAGTTCACCAAGTTTTATAAAGAAACACTACTTAGTTTAGTTACTAGAGGTCCGAGACACAAAAGTGCCCTGTATGTGGAGAATCACCCATATATTAACTTTATATCAAAAGTAGGAAAAAAATGATATTTCCATACGTTGCTACTTTTTTAAGTTTCATAAATTTTTAAAGAAGGAGAGATTGCCTATAAAATGATTTCTGAAATATATTTTGACTTAAATATTGACAACCAGTTACGAATTAAGTGTGAAAGTATTTATATTCCAGGATTCCATATTTTAAATCGCTCAATTGTGGATATATTCATTTTTAATCAGAAGATGTGATATTTGATTTTTTATGTAATTGAGAAAAATAAAAGATAAATTCTTTTTAAAGTAAAATAAAAAGAACCCTTCCGAAGTTGCATGAATATTTGTAGTAGAATAGAAAATATGTTCCGTCTGCTCTACTGGAGGTTGGTTTATTGCAGAAAATATTTCTGAATTGCTCCAAATTTGCATCACCATACAGCCAGAAGTGAGGCTTGGAAAAGTCAGCATTCAATATTTTGATACATTTTCCCGAAATGTTTTCCTTTACAAAATCTGAAAAATTTTGTAATTTAGAGAAATTAATTAATTTAACTAAGTTTGGTTTGAATGCTTCAAATATGGAAGCAATAAAAAACTGAATGATTCTAATTTTACAGTAAACTAACAAAATTTAATTAACATTTACAAATGAATAAGTATAGTTTCGAAATTATTTTTTCTCGTTTTAATTGAAATGTATTAATATATCATTCCAACTAAATATTATATAATCATTTTTGCATTCAAACGTTTGAATTCACTACCGTTATTTGCAATCACATTTACTTGTATGAGCTGTTTAAACTGAAATCCGCAGTTATGTACTTTTCATTACAGAATCAAAAATCCACACAAAAATGCATGCAGATCTGTATTTAAATTGAAAACGTTTTCCATCTGCTATAATGGACGCTGGTTTATTGGAGAAATATTTCTGGATCGTAGCAAATTTGCATCGCTATGCGGCCAAAAGTCAGAGCTTCTGAAAATGCACAATTCAATTCTTTGATTTATTTTCGAGCAATACTTCGCTTCAGAGAATCCGAAAAAATTTTTATTTAAATTCTGAAATGAAAATTGAGCGTTTCGAATTGTAAGCCATGAAAAAGTTTTAGATTTTATGCAAAGAAATGAAATAAATAATGCAAGAATTTTATCATTTTTATTGGCTCAAATATGTTCACTATATTTACAGTCCACTGAAAATTGAGCAATTTCTAAAATGATTCATAAAACCAAGCGAAATATACTGATTATTATAATTGTAATAAATTGTTTTAAGAGATACTGAAACTTACCTGAGAAAAAAATAGCTGGGGTTAAAAAAACGAATAATTATTGAATAATTATTCAATCCTAATGATCCCGTGCAGAAATTTCGACATGGCGCCGGTCGGGCCCACATCTGGCAGAATATGGCCCCAGCCAGGCAATCCAGCTAGCGCCATGTTCAAAATGATTACGGTCGATGCTTACCAACTTTTTAGAAAATGGTTCATTTTAAATCAATCCTGGCTTATTTTTCGGGGAAGACGGGACATTGTACGGGACGTACAACTTTACTGTTTCCAATTTTTAAAAGAAGTAAATTTTTCTGAAATATTTAGGTATTTGTTCGAAAAATGTTTTCTTTCAAATAACTTATTGTAACAATTTCAATGATGGAAAAATACACTTTCAAAATTAGAAACAATAGAGAAACATTAGAAGAACATTAGAAGCTTCCATTCCTAAAGTATTTTAGGAATTTAAAAAAAAAATTCAAATTGATTATTACAAAGATGTTTTCATTGAAAGTCAAGCCACCGGAGAGTTACGCGACAAAACCACAGTTTTCATCTTTTCGCGAAGAATATTTTTAAAACGAATTTCTGTACATAAACAAATGTGTACTTGTCTTAGGCGCAATAAAGAAAGCTTCATCATGCCTTTATCAGAGCTTTATCATCTTCATCATAACTGCGTTTTTTGCGATTTTTCTATCAAGGAGTGTCCATTAATTACGTAAGACTTTATGGGGGGGGGGCTCCATAAAATCATACGAACCCTTACTTAGGGAGGAGAGAGTCGAAAAAATGTCTTACGTACATCATCTCGTGAAACCCTACAATTCTTTGAGACTCTGTAAAATCTTTTAAAATCTTTGATATCGTTTGGAAATCTTCAAAATCCCATTCCAATCCCCTGAAATCCGTTTAAAATCTCGTGAATTCTTTTGAAATATCTCGAAATCTCTTAAAACCCCTTCCAATCTCTTACAATCGCTTGAAATCTCATAAAATCTTTTGTCTTTATTATTATACAATTAAGCGAAATCCCTTTCGGGTTAGGTGTTCTCGGTTGTAGTCTCATTATACTGCTGGGGATCAAGAAATTCATATGAGAAAGTAGGAGGAGGTACAAATTTAAGATCAATTTAGATTTCCTGTGTTGTGCTTATTTAAGCAACACGTTTGTTCCGCAACACTGCTCCGACACAGGTCGCTCATCAATCTCTCTGACAATCACCCTATACGAAGAGCTTCACAAAGTCATCATATGTCATAGATTACACAAATATATGCAAACTGATTGCTAAGCCCATAGTAAGATCCATACTCTTTACTCTAATCACATCCACTAAGTAAAGCTATCCACGAGGGCCCATTAGTATCACACATTTCTTACAAACCATTTTTCTCCATACTTTCCTGTCCTGGCATACAAGCTGAGCTTCCTTTACGTCCATACATCCTTTCATGCAAGCTCTTGTTTTCTATGGATCTTTCTATCTTAACGCTATAGAGTCTCATTCACACATTCCCACCAGTCTTTCTCGGTCTGCCTCTGGGTACGCTAACATTTGCGTTATCTAAATATAATTGTATCGTCAATCGTTCTCTTTTCATGCTCTCAATATGACTAAACCATCTCAATAAATTTCATTTACTCTTTTCAAACAGTGTTTCTTCTACAACAAATTCTTGGAGAATTCCTGTATTACTGCAGGTCCAGATCTCGCTACCGTACAGCACAGTGAGTGCAAGTACAGAATTATATATTGCAATTTTAGCCTTATTTGTTAAATTTTCACTTTTGATAATGGCTTCAACACTGCCGATAATTTTCCTACCCTCGTTTATACGCCTGGCCATCTCTTCATCGATCTGTTCGTCAGTAGTAAATAAACTTCCCGATACACGTAATTATCAACTTGTTCTCTTTTCGTCTAAGGCAATGTTGCATACTGTTTTCTCATCCCTTCCCTCAAACACCATAATTTTGGTTTTATTGACGTTAATCTTTAGACTAGTTTTCAGTCTGCGCAACATTGTCTGCAAGCCATCGACTGATTCTTCTGTGACAACCTTATCATCGGCAAACTCTTTCAGGACTTCCCATAGTGCACATCTATCCACCTTGTGATACGCTTTTTCTATGTTAAAAAATGCATAGAAAACTTTCATGTTTACTCTCAAACTTTTTCTATAATCAGTCTCAAGATAAATATCTGATCCGCACATGATCTTCCTAGCATAAATCCACGTTGGACTCCCCAGATCTTTTCTTCTGCTTTTTTAATTACCTTACGAATAAGTATTTTTGAATATATTTTGCTTGCGGTACTCAGTAATCTGATTGCTCTATGATTATTGCAGTTATCTTTGTCATCGTTTCCCTTGTAGACTGGAACGTTAATCGCCTTTTTCCAGTCATTTGGAACTTCCCCAATCTCGGCACATATATTTATCAGCTCGTTCAGCCTTTCAGAAAATACTCGTCACCACTCGAAATAATTTATTGTAAAAGTCACTAAACCACCTTGGCACCGCCCGTATCCCATACCATCTCAACCTTGCTATTCCTAACCCTGACTAACTGTGTACTACTACTTCTTTTTTTAGTTCCCTTGACCCATTTCCAAAATAATTTCTTATTTCCTTCGAAATCGATTTGCATTTTCTTATCTTCATCCGTTTTGATTTTACCCTTGCTTTCTTTAACTAGTATTTTCTGTTTTTAACCTGTAATATTCCTTGACATACGTTCATTTTTGAAACTGCGATGTAATGAACCTTTCCACATTCAAAACCTCTCATAACCCTTGTATCTCCTACTAGCCATCTTAGTCTCTCATCCGCAACAATAAAGTAAATCATATTGTGGCTTTTACCTCTGCACCAAGTGTACAAGTGGATCATTTTATACCTGAACCAAGTATTTGTAATAAAGAAGACCTAGCACCCTGTCCGTACCTTCGCGTTGCACAACAACCCAGCCGTTTATTCCAGGAAGCATCTTTTACTTCACTCCTTTCACCATAAACTGGAGCGTAATACGCTATGATAATAAATCTTTTGATTCCGACTTTCGTTCTAACCCAAAAAAATCTGGGAGATACAAATGTATACTCCTTGATATGATGTACTGCTCTCTCATTCACAATCTGACCGACTCCTTAGCTACCTTGTGATTCACTATCTACTCTTGACCATAGCCTGAAATATTTCTGGGGCATGCCTTTCGGTAACCAAAGTTTCAATCCAATCCGAGGCTACTCTATTGTTTGTATTATTTATTGTTTAAAGTATACATCGAACTACTAAATTATTGCGAGAAATGTATTTTGTGAGTAAAAATCATGTACAAAATAATTATTCAATTTGTCGTAATGTGCAGTGAGTCTAGTTATAACGTCAGTCCCGCCTTTATCAAAGCTTTATCATCTTCATCATAACTGCGTTTTTTGCGATTTTTGTATCAAGGAGTGTCCATTAATCACGTAATACTTTATAGGGGGGTCCATAAAATCATACGAAACATTACTTAGGGAGGAGAGAGTCGAAAAAATTTCTTACGTACATAATCTCGTGAAACCCTACAATTCTTTGAGACTCTGTGAAATCTTTTAAAATCCTTGAAACCGTTTGAAAATCTTCAAAATCCCATACAAATCCCCTGAAATCCTTTTAAAATCTCGTTAACTCTTTTGAAATATCTCGAAATCTCTTGAAACCCCTTCCAATCTCTTAAAATCGGTTGAAATCCCATAAAATCTTTTGCCTGAAATATTTCTGGGGCATGCCTTTCGGCAACCAAAGTTTCAATCCAATCCGAGGCTACTCTATTGTTTGTATTATTTATTGTTTAAAGTATACATCCAACTACCAAATTATTGCGAGAAATGTACTTTGTGAGTAAAAATCATGTATAAAATAATTATTCAATTTGTCGTAAGGTGCAGTCTAGTTATAACGTCAGTCCCACCTGACTTCGGTCAGTCGAAGGGAAACATTGGGAAAAAACTAAAAACGTAAGAGTCATATTTGGTTTGTAATCCGCGATCCGTCAAAATCGTTCTTAACTCCTTAAGCTTTAAAAAACTTTTCAAACAAATAAAACTTGAAATCTTCACTGGATCACTGGAAATCTTCAAAATATTCTTATATACCATTAAACCATTTCCCTTTCAGGGTAGGCGTGACACTACCCGATTCGGGTAGTGTTTCTAGGTTTTTCTTGTAGTTATAAATAACTACAAGTGTGGGCTCACCAAACCCACGATGTGCCAACAGCACTCATGTCAGTATTCTTGAATGGTCACCCATCCAAGTACTAACCGCGTCCAACGCTGCTTAACTTCAGTGATCTGACGAGAACTGGGGTTTTCAGCGTGGTATGGCCGTTGGCATAAATTAAATTTAAAAAAATAAAATAAAATAAAAAATAAAAAAATTCCGTGAAATCTTTCTAAATCTCATTTACAGGGATAATAAGTGATGTATTGTTGATATATTGAGTAAAAGATATAAAATCTTACGTAAGAAGAGGAGAGGGTCACAGAAACCAATGAATCCTTACACCGGGGGGGGGGGGGGTAAAAATTTAAAAATCATTCACACGTGATTAATGAACGCTCTCTTACGAGTAATTAAACAAAATGTAGAGCTGTTTCGGAAGGACCTGAAGAGACCTATACACTGGTCCTCCTCAATTCTAAAGTGTCACCTAAATATCCTTTATAGCATGAGTATGTATACCACCAGACTCCACTTCACTGGGTATGGGCCTGTGAAAAATTTTCCGCGGCTGCATCCGACTTTATTAGAAGTACTCGCATTTACCTGGACGTTTGGCCAGGGGAGAGGAAGACTGCAGAAAACCATCTCCCGAATTCAACCGGTTTTCCGACTGTCGAGCTTAAAGGTAGTAGACAATCATCCTCAGCGTCAAACCTCCCCCGCTCGTGGTCACCCATCCGAGTGCTATCCGCACTCGAAATGGATTAACACTGCGACTCTTTCGATGTCGAGATTTACCGCGCAGCTAATGCCGTCGGTTCAGTTTTGCTTATTTCTTCTTATTCCCAGTATTAAGGTATCGTCGATTTGCCTTTCTTTGAAAATTGCCGAAGCGTGTAAGCCTAATTTCAGGATCTGGGGAGCAAAACACATTTGAACGGCGAAGCAAATGGGTTTCGTAGACCTATTCAGCGACATTCTATAGATACGGCAGTCTGCTTATTTCACACCGGTGCATAAATCCGACCTAAGGAGGAAAGTTCGAAGTGTCCCGGTGGTCCCGGAAAAGCCGTTGGTGCTCGAGAGTCGAGAGTAACGAACGACGAATTCTCGGCAGTAGTGAACGCTTCGGGCAGCGAACGTATTCACACTGCTTCAAAAGAGAGACAGGGGCAGGAATAGAGAAAGAATCCTCGAGAAGACCAGAGCAAGAGAGAAAGAGAGAAAAAGAGATAGATGTACCTCTAGGTCTCTGGGAAAAACAGAGTGTGGAACTGCAAGCGAGAAAAAGAGCTTTGAAGCTCGAATACCAGAAATGTTGCTACCCAAGCTTCTCATAAGTACATCTGATTCAGGGGCGGTTTCCAAAAGCAAAATAATGTTTATTTATTTATTTTCAACGCCGAAAAAAGCTGCATTCATTTTTGCAGCGTCTCTTCTTTCGAAGGTCTCATTTTGAGTCCTACATTTTTGGAAAAGTTTTTAATATAGACTGCAATATAAATTGCCAATTGATTTAACGTGACCGTACATAATTTCATATGTTTACGTATGAAGTAAAGTTTAACCTGATAAGGGGAACCTATAAGCTTTGGAATTTTGTTTGGGTACATACTGCTCCTAGTCCAGAGAACGGGTACATTTTTACCATATTCAGTGGGTAAAACGCTTTTTTTTCTAGAACGGTTTATTGAAGGGTCCTGATAAAAATTCCAAATTTGAATTGAAGATCGAATTTGCGAAGACTGACCAGCTCCATTTCATTTAAGAGCAACATTTCTAGCACCTAAATTAAACTAGACAAAATTCTGAGAAAGCTAGGGAAAAAAAGAACCTTCTCTATCTAATAAGTGCCGAGTTATGAGTTAATTTTACGAAAAAATGTTATGAATGTTAACTAAAGTAGACCTATAATTTCGAGTAATCCTTCGATTATTTGTTTAATAAATGATTATTTTTATTCCTTCGATCCAATAGGTCATGTGTTATGGCCTCCCAAAGTTTCGATTATTTGTTTAATAAATGATTATTTTTATTCCTTCGATCCAATAGGTCATGTGTTATGGCCTCCCAAAGTTGACCACTTTTGACTTATTTTTCAGGGCAAGTTACACGTGTTCAGTTTTTGTAAACTACTCCGTTTGTGGATAAAGCTACGTCAATAAAGCCACAAAAAGTTGTATTACAGGAAATTATGCGTAAATATAAAAAAAATAATCTTCTAGTCTTCATAGATCAAGAGTTATGACTCATAAAAATTTCTTTTTGCTATTTTCAGCAAAAAAAAATTTTATATATCGTTTTGTGCATATCCTGCGAAAAAAACTATAAAAGGATAAATTATAGGAGACCAAATTTTGCGATAAAAAAACGAATAAAAATGTTTCAGCTCTTACAGGTCAGGAGTTTATTACCATGAATCTTTCACGCTTTCCATTCGGAAGACTCTGTGTGTACTGGAAAATGTACTGTGACCGTATTTGAGCATTTGTGAACATTACATCCAGAATATCTGTTGTCAAAAGTGAATAAATGAGATATTAACTGTTTCTACATTGTTTGTTTATTATTCATAAGAAAAAATTATTGAAGGGATTAGTTTTAAACAATTGTATTATTTTATGTCAAAAATGCCAAAAATGTGTTAACTAATCATTATGGAGGAAATAATTATTGTTCATTGTTGATAATAAAAAATATGTAAACGAGTTCATTACGTACTTTTGTATCGAATGATGAAAATAACTAAATAATTGACTTATTGGTTGAATGATTGTCTGATAAATAACTTAGCATCAGGAGATAGATTACATTATAATTTTTTTTTGTGAAATGAACTTTTTTCCAACAAAATATTTGTGTGGATATGTATATACATACGTATACATATATATATATATATATATATATTTATTTATTTATATTGTTCGAACATTATTATTTAATTATAATAGTTTTATTTTGTAAATTTGTTTACATTTCATACATACCAAGCTTTATGAGTTTTATTTTATTTTTATTTTTTATATGTCACAAGAATGTGCCGGTTTTTTGGCCAATTTTTTGTTCATCCAGAAGTGCATAGTCAGTGCCGTGACATCTTTGAAAAATTCTGATTCCTGAAGCAATTTCCTATAAAAAAAACTTTTCTCGGAGTAAAAGTGGTGAAGGATCAAAAAACCAATTTTTCATATGAAAAAAATGGTTAAAAATGAATATTTTGGCTTTTTTGAAATAAATTGAATAGCCAATAACAATAAATAAAAATTTTAATACAAAAAATTGACGTGGTCCATGTAACGTGTCTCGATTTTCTAAAAGTCGTTCTCGAGAATGGCTGAAAAGCTCATCTTATTTCTTTGGGTCCATATCATGTCACATGCGGCAAGTCACACCTGCGGCATGTCACATCTGCGGCATGTCAAATCTGCGGCATATCACATCTGCCGCATGTCTCATCTGCGGCGTCTCTACCTAGCGGCTTCTCTCCCGCGCGGCATTTCTCACAGTAAAATTCTCCAACAAATTTTGTAACTCCAAATAAAAATGGAAGCATTGCGACAAGCCTCCCAGGACTAATTGTCACATCTGCGGCATCTCCCACCCTCGACATCTCCCCAGTGGCATCTCTCATCCGGGAAAAATTTTCAAGTCCACATCAAAGTGGCAAAACTGCGGAAAATCTTACAGGACTAATTGTCACATCTGCGGCATCTGCTACCCGCGACAAGTCTCCCCAGCGGCATCTCTCGCCCAAAAAAATTCTCTGAATAGTTGTAAAGATGGCAAAACTGGGGCAAGTCTCCCCAGCGGCATCTCTCGCCCAAGAAAATATTCTAAGTAGTTTTGAAGATGTCAAAACTGCGGCAAATGTTATTATTCATTGAAAGCGCCATCTACAGAAAAGGGGATATGTTTTGCAGGAACTTCTACCACCCGAACCTCACCTTCCTGATGATATTTCTATCATTACTGCTGTCTACAAAATTTGTATACAAATAAGTAAATATCTGATATCTGATATCTGAAGACTATAGTAATTTACTTTTATTCATTCAATTTTACAAAACTGAATAATATTATAAGGATAATTTTTATCTATTGAGGGCTTACGTGGTTTCAGAATTTCCCAAGTTTTACAAACTAATATTTTAAGTATTTACATAATTACTTACCTTGAAATCATAAGGAAGTGATGCTGCAGATTAAATAGTAATTAGCTATGGGGAGACTTGCCGTATTTTTACCAATCTTCTCAACTAAGAAATTTTTCTTGGCCGAAAGATGCCGCTGGGGAGACTTGCCGCAGTTTTGCCATCTTCAAAACTACTTAGAAAATTGTCTCGGCCGGTAGATGCCGCTAGGGAGACTTTCCGAAGTTTTTCCATCTTTACAACTAGTTATAAAATTCTCTTAGGGGACAGATGCCGCTGGGGAGACTTGCGGCAGTTTTGCCATCTTTAGAATAACTCAGAAAATTTTCTTGGATGATAGATGTCGCTGGGGAGACTTGCCACAGTTTTGCCATCTTTACAACTACTTATAAAATTCTCTTAGGGGACAGATGCCACTGGGGAGACTTGTCGCAGTTTTGCCATCTTTACAACTACTTAGAACATTTTCTTGGGTTTGAGATGCCGCTGGGGAGACTTGCGGCAGTTTTGCAATCTTTAGAATTACTCAGAAAATTTTCTTGGGCGATAGATGCCGCTGAGGAGACTTGCCACCGTTTTGCCATCTTTAGAAATACTTAGAAAATTTTCTTGGGGGAGAGATGCTGCTGGGGAGACTTGCCGCAGTTTTGCCACTTTGATATGGACTTGAAAATTTTTCCCGGATGTGAGATGCCACTGGGGAGACTTGCTGCGGGTAGAAGATGCCGCAGATGTGATAATTAGTCCTGGAAGGCTGGCTGCAATTTTGCCATTTTTACTTGGAGTTAAAAAATTGTTTGGAGAGAAGAGATGCCACTGGGAGACTTGGCACTCGTGAGAGATGCCGCAAAAATGTCAATTTTACTGTGAGAAATGCCGCGCGGGAGAGAAACCGCTAGGTAGAGATGCCGCAATTGTGACATGCCGCAGATGAGACATGCCGCTGATGTGACATGCCGCAGGTGTGACATGCCGCAGGTGTGACTTGCCGCAGAGAGACTTGCCGCATGTGAGATGATATGGGCCCATTTCATTAGCATATTACAAGTTCTGGGAATAACATATTCAACTGGGATGAGTATAAATCCAAACAAAAGGGGTTTTGAGCTTCAAATTTGCATAAAAATCATTTTTTCTTTTAGCTTACAGGTGATATCATTTTAATTTTTAGCTTTCTATTTTAAAATAAAGATGCACAAGACTTTATATTATGACATTAGTTCACAAATGATATTGACAGTTTGTTTATTGTTTTAAATGTAGGTCTCAAATTAAGGTACAAATCAGTCTCAATTGAGAGCAATAACCAGACTTAATTTTAGACTTTTTTGTAGATTCTCAATTTAAATTAAAACCTTTTGGCCTAAATTTTTCTGCCTCTCAAAAGAAACGAATATTTGGCTTAAAATAAACCTAGGTTTTTTCTATGAATTTCAATTTTCTTTTAAATTTGGTTAACAGAGCCTGGAAATGAGGTCAGTCTTAATAAAAAAAGATTTAAAAGAGAGCGAAAAATTAATATACCATCACAGAAAAAACTGAAGTTAAATTTTGTTGCATGTAAAATTTTCAGCTGTTAAAGATTACATGCTATTTGGCGAAAGTTTATCTTACGATGGAATAAAAGCTGTCGTCTGCTACGTCCTTTGCAGCAATGGAAAACCGGCAAAGTATGAGTGAAAAGCTATATAAATCAGGACACCAGATTTAAAACAACTTTTTACTAACCTAATTGTTATTTTGAAAATAATTAGACTTTTCGCGGACGAATCAAAACGTATTTTTCCTGAATGTAAATAAAGAACTTGACTCAACAACAACCATCGTCACCATCTTTAAAGATTATTCCATGGCTTATGAAGTTCATGAGATGGTAACCGATCTTGAATGATTTTATCGTGATACTTTCTGCCACAGTCGGTATTGTAGGTTAAGAACAAAACGAAAAATGGGAATCGAATTAATTTTGAAGTGACATCAATAAGGTATTTAATGTTGTCACGTCAGCTGGCAAGTTGTCTACACGCCGAAGGAGAAACAATAATATCAAATAATACCAGATAATACCAATTACAGGGAGGAAAACTTAATTTTTTTTACAGCTTGGACAAAAATGATTTTTCGGTCCGACTGAAAAATCCCGAAAATAAAATTCTCGACACTGTAAAATTCCCGAGTTGGAAAATTCATGATTAATAAAATTCCCGCACAGTTAATAATATTACCGAATTTGAAAATTGCCGCCAGTTAATAATATTACCGAATTTCAAAATTCCCGACAGAAAGTGGCCGAATTATAAAATATCTGAATTAGAAAATTCCCGAATTTAAACAATTTTTTTCAAATGAATATTATTTATTTATTTATTAAGAATACAATGAACAAATATTTCTATTAAAGAAAATATTTAATGTTTAAGGTTTCGAAAATTATTGTTTGAATTTAAAATAACAATATTCGAAAAAAAAATTTGGAGGACTGAAAAATCCCGGAAAATAAAATTCCCGACTCCGTCAAATTCCCGAATTGGAAAATTCCCGATTAAAAAATTCCCGAACAGTTTATGATATTACCGAAATGGATAATTCCCAACAGTTTATAATATTGTACCGAATTTAAAAATTCCCGACAGAAAATTGCCAAATTATAAAATATCCGAACTAGAAAATTCCCAAATTTAAACAAATGTAATAATTAAATACTTTTATCAAGAAAAAAATTATTCTTAATGCTTAAAGTTTCTAAAATTATTGTTTAACATTGAAATAACAATAATTGAAAAAAACTATATTTCTGGATGAAAATTGTCTTCAAGTATTGTTATTTTAAATTCAAACAATAATTTTAGAAACTTTGAAGAAGAAAAAAAAATTTTTTCATACAAATATTTGATTATTGTATTTATAAGAAATAAATAATATTGATTGAAAAACAATTTTTTTTATTGATTCGGGAGTTTTATAATTCGAGAATTTTCCAGTTCAGATATTTTATAATCCTGGAATTTTCTATCGGGAATTTTAAAATTCGGTAATATTATAAACTGCCGGGAATTTTCCATTTCGGTAATATCATAAACTGTTTGGGGATTTTTTATTTGGAAATTTCATTATTTGGGAATTATATTATTAAGGAATTTTATTTTAGGATTTTTCATTCGTCCAAAAATTTTCATCCAAAAATATATTTTTTCAATAATTGATATTTTGAATTCAAACAATAATTTTAGAAACTTTGAACAGAAAAAAATATTTTTTAATAAAAATATTTGATGATTGGATTTTTAATCAATACATAATATTCATTGAAAAACTTTTTTTTATTGTTTCGGGAGTTTTATAATTCAAGAATTTTCCAGTTCGGATATTTTATAATTCGGCAATTTTCCATCGAGATTTTAAAAATTCGGCAATATTATAAAATGTCGGGAATTTTCCATTTCGGTAATATCATAAACTGTTTGGGAATTTTTTATTCGGGAATTTGATTATTTGGGAATTTTCCAATTCGGAAATTTTATTCCATATTCGAAAATTTTATTATTCGGTAATTTGACAGAGTCATGAATTTTATTTTTTAGGATTTTTCAGTCGTCCAAAAATTTTCATCCAAAAATATATTTTTTCAATAATTGTTATTTTGAATTCAAACAATAATTTTATAAACTTTGATCAGAAAAAAGATTTTTTTTATACGAATATTTGATGATTGTATTTTTAATAAATAAATAATATTGATCGAAAAACAATTTTTTCCATTGTTTCGGGAGTTTCATAATTCAGGAATTTTCCATTTCGGATATCTTATGATTCGGCAATTTTCTATCGGGAATTTTCAAATTCGGTAATATTATAAATTGCCGGGAAATTCCTATTTTGGTAATATCATAAGCTGCTCGGAAAATTTGTATTCGGGAATTTCCCAGATCGGGAAGTTCATTACATATTTGAAAATTTTATTATTCGGGAAATTCCCAATTCGGGAATTTGAAAGAGTCATGAATTTTATGTTCTAGAATTTTTCAGTCGTCAAAAAATTTTCATCCAAAAAAATATTTTTTCAATAATTGTTATTTAAGATTCAAGCAGTAATTTTAGAAACTTTAAACATTACAATTTTTGTTGATGAAAATATTTGATCATTGTATTTTTAATAAATAAATAATATTCATGAATAAATTTTTTCATTTGTCTAAATTCGGGAATTTCATAATTAGGGAATTTTATAGTTAGGATATTCTAGAATTCGGCAATTTTATGTCGGGAATTTTATTATTCGGGAATTTTCCAATTCGGTAATATCATAAACTGTCGGGAATTTCATCATTCGGGAGTTTTTCATTTCGGTAATATTATAAAATGTCCGGGAACTTAATTATTATGGAATTTTCCTATTCGGGAATTTCATTATTCGGGGATTTTCTAATTCAGGAAATATACAGTCTCGAGAAATTTTCAGTCTTCCCGATTTTTCACTATAAGTGTATTTGGATGTTATTTTTCATTTCGAGAAAGCTATTTAATTAAATAATAAAATCATTACACATTTTTTATGGACTTTATAATTGAATTGAATAGTTTTTAGAAAATAAAGAATAATGTCAAAATACACTTATGGTGAAAAACCATTTTTTTCTGAGTTTTGAAAAAAATAAAGTTTTGTCCCAATTCAATTGGTATTATTGTTTATCCCTCAGCTTGCAGACATCTTTGATTTCCCACCCTCCCCCCAACCTGAAATACCTGATAGAATATATACTTAAATTTCCATCAATGTTATAAAATGTTATCTACAGTACAAAATTAAGATTTTCTATTTACATTCAATATTTTTGATAAATATTTATTAAATAACTTTTCAAAATAAAATTTTACGACTCAGGGTGCCCTTATACATGCCAAAACTTCTGAGTTCAAGAAATTATTTTTCTGAATTTTCGAAAAAATGAAGAAGAAAAGTTTTTTTCTGATTTTTCTGTTTGAAAATTAACTTGTTAAATAATAAAAATTTGAAGCATGAAATAAGGTCGATAGGAGTTGTAGTTGTTCATAAATCCATAAATCATCTATTTAGCTTCAAAATTTTACTCCGTAAAAAGGATTTTATATTAAACTGCAATGCCGACGGATCTCGAAGCTTTCAAAACCGAAATTCCTATCTCATAACTTGTGAATTATGGTTAAGATCATAGTGAATATGACGACTTTTTCTAATGTTGTCGAGTGCTTTATTGATAGTCATGAAAAATATATAAGCATTCGTCCGCGATAAGTGCAATTATTTTTAAAATGAAATGGTAATAAGTGCAATGTTTTGAAAAATCTGGTGTCCTGATTTCCAGACCAACTTCATCCAACTTCACTGTTCTGTTCTTTGCACTGCTGTGAACTACATAGCAGAAGACGCCTTTTCACTGAAAAACAACTGACAAATTATTCCGAGACAGTTTAAAAACACGGAATTATCTCAGTTTCATGTAAAGTTTATTCGACAAGGTTAATTTTTGTTGCAGCGAAACTTTCGTCGGAAATCGATGTAAAGTTTATCTTCTGTTTTTTCTGTGATGGAATCGATTGGCTTTGAAACATACAGAATTTTTTGAAATAAAATAATCCAATTTCAAATCCAATATTCATTAGAAAACGTCATTTTTGAATTTTTGAAATACTGGTCCACGTTTTTCCCTCTTTTGGCGATAAAAATCATTTCCTACATTTCGTTTTTTTAAATGAAAAGAAAAGAAAATTCCTTTGATGTCTTTACTTCAACCTCGTAATATAAAGATGTGTATTGTCAATACAAGTAAAGCTCTAAAATGATCCCTGAATATTTGTTTTCGCGGAAATATAAGCTCAGAGTTTCATCAGAAAAAAATTGCTAAATAAATAAAAAGTACAAAAAGTATAACTATCATGGTGAGTATAAAGAAAATCATTTCATTATTCTAGACCATACAAATAAAAAAAAATACAAAAGCAGATATAAATGTTCTTAATTTTCTCACATTTCACACTTAAAATAATCTTGCATTCCAAAAACTAAAGACAACTATAAATTTGGAAAAGCATATATGCCAATACTTCCGTTAAAAAAAACAATTGAATTAAGTTTTAGGTACAAACGGTAATTCATTGACAATTTTTTCCTTTTCAAAAATCATGTCACAAGGAACTGAAATTTATTACATTTTTGGATCTCTGAAATTACTTCGGTATCAAAAGTGGTCATAAAGGATAGTTTACAAATTTAAATAAAAATGCATAAATCTTATAAGGTTTCTTTAAAATTTTATATATTTTTGTAACTCAATTTATATGGTTACTGTTAAACCATAATTTTTACCTGAATAACTTTATGTTTTTCAAAATACGTGCTTTGCGGTAATAACGGTAAATAAAGCTCTTCCAATTCTGGTTGAGAAACAACACTCACGGGGGTCATTCATAGCAGGGAATTATAGCAGTGTGTGTTAAAATAATTTTTTTACTGATTGAATATTGCGGTAAGATTAAAAAATTATCAAAAATAGTAAAAAATGTCGTTAAAAGTGCAATATCTTTTACTCTAATATAGGTATTAAACTTTTTCTTTCTAACTATAGATAAAATTTATTGCCCTTTTTCGAAATCAGCTTGAAAACTTAAAAAAGTTCATATCTAATAAAATTTCGTCGTTTTTCCCCGGAAATATTCAAAGTCAGTTTACTCAAAAATCCTAGCATTTTTTTTTATTTTGATTTTTTTCTAGATTCTTCATAATGTAAATATTATATTCTATGATAGTCTGCTCTGGAGAAAAGAGAGAATGTTTTTATGTCTGAAAAACGAAAATTCACATTTTTGGCCAAAACGACACAAATACGGAAAAAAACAATTCAACAAAATTGTTTCTATAAAAAAGTTCCAGCAAAATGGTCAAGGGACATTTTCTTCTATTTCGCGTTGTTTCCGAGATTTTTGCGAAAATATGTATAAAATCGTTTGAAATTCATTTTTTTTAACAATACAATTTCATTGTGTCATAAAAAACAAAGAATAAGATAATTTAACAGTTTCAACAACTGTTACATCAAACTTTTCAGGATTTGAAAACCTTATAAATAGGTACAGAATACAAACGAATATTGAGATTAGAGGCATGATTTCAAAATTGTTTCATGTTTCTCACGTGTAGTGTTTATAAAAATAAGCCTATAAGTTGTGAATTTAACTTCAAGTTTACTCATGATTTTGGATGTGAATTATAAGTCAATATTTACAGTGGGCCAACCAGTGTTGCGTAAGTTACTTTTTTTTAGTAACTATTTACAGTAACGTTACTTAGCGAAAAAGGTAGCTAGTTACAGTTACTAGATAAAGTAACTTCCAGTTTCCTGAAAAGTTACTTTTTTCACTTCCCTAATTTTTAAATTTAAAAATAAAAATAACTAAGATGATAATTCATAAAAACTTAATTTAAAAAGAAATAGGCATTAGTTATAAATTTAATTAAAAATACACAACATATTTCGGCAAGTGAAAAACAATGTATATCTACATACAATATAAAACTGAATGTGTGTCTATTCGTTACTTATGCAAATTCACAGTTTTTGACCAATCAGCACCAGATTTTGCACACATAGCGTAAACATACTATAGTCGGACAAATAGCATTACCCTCGTATTTAAGTCGTTGTAGGGACTTATTTTTAACTTTTTTCAAACAAAGATTTACATTTTTAGACTCTATATTTATTTATAAAGTTATTTCTGCTATTTATTTTTAAGTCAAATTCTATTTTAAAAGAAAAAAAGGTTTTTCTGGAAAAAGTTAAGAAAACACCAGTGGTTGGACACGATTTTTAGTGGTCGGACAGCATGCGTTCCAATAGTCGGACAATATTTTCATGTATCACAAATTGCTATTTAAATAAAATAGGCTCGATAATACACTACATTAAACTACTAAAAGTAAGAATGTTTGATCAAAAATGCGTTTTGAATCAAGTAAGTGAAATTATAGAAAAAATTTAACAAAAATGTAAAATTGTATCTATTAAAGGTTAGGGAGGTTAGTATTCCAAGACAATTAATGATTATAATATTATTCTTAAAAATGAACCTTCCTCACTATTCAAAATATTAAAAATAATTTTATTTCAATTCGTGATAAAAAATTCAGTTATTTTTCTCTATCTATCCAAGTTTGACAACAAAATTGGATAAAAATAAAATTAATGTATATAAGTTGAAGTTAGGCAGGTTAAGATTCTAGACAATGTTTACATTTGCATAATGTCGAATACACAAGCAAGTTTTTTAACTATTTAAAATAATAAATTTATCTAAAAACAAGTAAATGATAAATTCTATTTCAAAAAATCTATGACTACGTTTTATTTATCTCCTGATCTTAATCGTCCGACTTAAGAATCACTGCCAAAATGACGTTCACACTAGAGGTCGGACAGGCTGTCCGATCTCTGGGTAAATTAAAAAATTCTGCATTTTACTTCGGACAGATTAAAAATCTCTAAATATATAATACATAAATTGAATTCGCCAAGGATTTTGAAAACTTCAAGTCTCCCACGTTTGAAAAATGCAACTATTTCGGTCAAAACTTCATAACTTCAAAATAAAAATGTTCTATTTTCTGACACAGGAAGCAGCACACATACCCTTAATGGCGATAAAGGCTGATCGGCTTACTAAACATTTTCAATACCGCAAAATTAATAGAAGGTTACATAATTTTTTCCCTTGCGTGTGACTAGAAACTATGCAGAATACAAACATCTATTTACTTTTTATAATTATAGTATATTATACTATTCTTACTGTAAAATATACGAGACTGTCTGACCACTGATACGTGTCCGGAGACTGGTACACTTACCCTATTCTTTGGGCTCACGGAGAGGTCGTAAGAGTATTAGTGAGGGGGGGGGGGGGGCACCGCGGAGCATGTACATTCCTGAGAAACTCCTTCATGTGTATACGGTAGTCTCAGGGGGGGGGGAGATTTTGGGAGGATCAAATGCAAACGCGGGCATGAATTATCACCAAACTTCGCAGTCAGGCGAGGTCGCCGGAGGTAACAACCAATATAGAATAAAATTCAAATTTAGTAATAGAAATGTCACTTAGAATATCCTGCAGTATCAGATTTTGAACGGGTTTTGTTTTTCCGCATTGTTCGGCAGAATCACCATAATTACTTCTTTCACTGACTGTAGAAAAGAATGCTGATAAGGGGCCGTACTTAAATTACGTTACGGATTACAGGCCCTCTTTAAGCCCCACCCCCCCACCCCTTTGTATGTATGTATGTATACCATTAAGCCATTTCCCTTTCAGGGTAGGCGTGACACTACCCGATTCGGGTAGTGTTTCTAGGTTGATAGCTTGTAGTAAAATAACTACAAGTGTGGGCTCACCACACCCACGATGTGCCAACAGCACTCGGTTTTCTCGAATGGTCACCCATCCAAGTACTAACCGCGCCCAACGCTGCTTAACTTCAGTGGTCTGACGAGAACTGGTTTTTTCAGCGTGGTATGGCTGTTGGCCATTTTTAACTAACTGTAACTGTCACAAAATATGTGTATCCTCCCCCCTCTCTTACTGCACGTAATTTATGGTCGTTTCCAGAAATAATAAGATCTGGGACTTGAAACTGATGGAAATTTGGTGTATTTAAGATAATACATGCTTTGCAGGGTGAAAACTTCATTATCCGAATTCCCTAATTTGTGTTAAGCATTTTTTCATTTTCCCTGATCATGAACATTCAAATACCAGCATTTTAATATTCTAACATTTCTAACATAGGATCTTTTACAAAATAAATAAAACAATATTTCAGATAGATAGTTGAACTTTCCTCGGAACTTTCTACCAAAATAGTTGAATTTTTAACAAAATACATTAATTTCTAATAAAATATATGAATTTTCAACCAAGATAGATGAATTCTTAACCAAATCAGAATAATTTTCTACCATAAGAGTTCAATCTTCAATGAAAAAAAATGAGATTTTTTACCAAAAGAGATAAATTTTGAAACGAAAAGGCCGAATTTTTTACCAAGAAAGAAACAAAAATTTCCACGAAGTTGTTGAATTTTCAAGCCAAATAGACGAATTTTCTACAAAACAGTTGCATTTTCCAACCGAAAATATGAATTTTCAACAAAAAACTTACTCATCAACTAAATAGTTAAACTTTCTACCAAAAAAGACGAATTCTTAACAAAATAGCTGAATCCTCAACCAAGAAAGATTAATTTTCTGCCCATAACTGACCTATAAATCTCTGCTAATAGGCGATATACAAAAAACACACAATAACTTTAAAGTAACTAAAGTTAAAGTTCCAAGTTACTGAAAAGATCGTAACTAACTTACGTTACAAGTTACTTTTCAAAATAGTAACGAAGTTACACTAAAAGTTACAAATAACGTAACTTTTCAGTAACTTAGTTACTTGTAACAAGTTACTACCCAACTCTGGGGCCAACACATTACCACGTTAATTCAAAACATGGGTATGATATTTTTTTAGGACTTTTTAGAGAAACAATTTTATTTCTTTGTTTTTTTTACGAATATAGTATCGCTTAACTAAAAATCTTTACATTATGACGAATCTAGAAAAAAAATCAAGAGAAAAAGAAACACTGGTAGTTTTGAGTAAATTGAGAGAACGACAAATTCTATCAGAATTATAAAGGAAAAGATAAATACCTATATTGAATTAAAAATATAAAACTTCCAACAACATTTTTGGCCATATTTTGATAATCTGCATTTTCAATTTCTTAACCCTTAAATGGTAACGTCATTTTCGACCTCTTTAAACGGTATCGTCGGGCCACTCGTGTCTGGCGCTTTGAAAAGTGCTCTAAAGTGCTCTAAAAAATTCCACAAAATTCATGAAATTTCATCAACTATCCTAGTATAAGGATGAATCACTATATTGCTGATTTTATCATTTTTTTAAACAATATAATGAAATAAACAAATAAAAACGTGAAGAATGCACCATTTTGTCAAAAAAATCATAACTTAGGATGTAATTAATTTTTTTTTTTAATCAAACGGAAAATTAAAGGGTAAAAAAAGTACTGTAAGAAAAAAAAGATTGAGATTCTGTATAAATAAAAGGAATGCTTAAGCTTTGAACATGAAAATCAAGTTTTTTCAAAGTACGTATAAAGAGGTAGAAATTCCAATAAAATTCCCGTTAAAAAACTTTTGGTCAACTTTAATTCATCAATTTATAGTCAAAAAACATGAGGTTTCCGAAAAAATTCAGAAATTCAAATTGCAATTAAAATTCAGGTTAAAAAACTTTTGGATAACTTTAATTCATCAATTTATAGTCGAAAAACATCAATATTTGGGGAAAAAATTCAGAAATTCGAATTTCCATTAAAATTTATCTTAAAAAACTATCAGGTAAGTTTAATCCATCAATTCATAATAAAAAACATCAATTCATAATAAAAAAAACATCAGAATTTTGAAAAAAGAATTTTAATTACGTTACATTTTTCGCCAACGCTAATGGTATCGTCGGGTCACTCGTGCCTTTCCGGAATTTCGACTGTTTTCTACAAATGCTATTTACGGACTAGAGTGACGGCACTTGGGGAGCTTATAGCCTACTAGTGTACAATTATTTAGAGTATAGTTTGGGCCTGCCTCCCACGCTTTTCTCTAAGCTAGCAAGGGGAGAAGATTTGGTCAAGGCACGAGTGACCCGACGTTACCATTTAAGGGTTAAATTGAAATACTCACAACTTTGGCGAAAACAAAATTTCGCCAAATCGGTAAAATACGTGTCGTCTTATTCCCTTCGAAAAAGGACATATTTCAGTGACAGATAATTCTGTGAATTTAGTATGGAATGCCTGCCAGGTCATTTGCAGTAGCCCCCCCCCCCCCACCAACACTTATTTTTTGCATTTACCCAAGCCCATTCGACTACACACCAAATGTGCTCGATTGCACCACAAAACTGTAGGAGTTATTGCAAGTGTTAAGGTGAGGGGGGGCTGATGACACGCACCCCCCTTCGAAAACATCACTTCTGAATACGTAACCTTAAAGAACTTCAAATAAGCTCCATCGCACCACTAATGGCAACCATTGCACTACTGTGCTAACGGAGTTATCGGCGAAGCAAAGTTGGGAGGGGGGGGGGGGGGCTGGTGTGATTTTCGCCAAAAATCAATATTTCCAAAATTTCTTTTCGCTAACTTTTTCAGTTTCAAATGCGCTCTATCGCTCCGCAAAAAGAAAATTTTGGGCAAGTTAATTGACGAAGATACAAACTGGTGGGGGGCTGGTGCAACGCTGGTGTTGAAACCTTCATTATGCACTGATAATGGCACTCAGTTTGCAAAACATATTCTACTCCAAATGCGCTCCGTTACACCACCGGCAATTTTCAAATCAAATAAAAAATAAGAAAGCTATCAAGTTCTAAACACCTGAAGCAAGTGATAACCTGTGATAAACGAAATTCCGATATTTGAATATATCAAATAGCGAATAAACAATTCGATTCGATTTCAAATGCGCTCTATTGTACCAGCAATTAAAATATTCTTACTCTGACAGACACCGGAAAATATATAAACATCCCTCTAGGGGGGGGGGGGGGGGGGCTGGTGACACGCTATACGCATCTCGAGTCCTAATTAATATTTTTCAATTCTCCTTGGCTCATTTCGAAGCACTTCAAATGCGCTCCATCGCTCCATCAAAAAATTCAATTGCGCTAGATCGCAAGTACTGATAACGAGAGCGCGCAAGGAGGTGGAGGGGAGGGGCTGGTGACACGCTATACGTATCT
>CAKNYM010053335.1:1126362-1239284 GCA_932195095.1 Andricus curvator | reverse complement strand
GAGGTGGAGGGGAGGGGCTGGTGACACGCTATACGTATCTCGAGTCCAAATTAATATTTTTCAATTCTACTTGGCTCATTTCGAAGCACTTCAAATGCCCTCCATTGCTCCACCAAAAAATTTAATTGCGGTAGATCGCAAGTACTGATAACAAGAGCGCACAAGGAGGTGGGTGGGGGGAGCTGGTGACACGCTATACGTATCCCGAGTCCTAATTAATATTTTTTATTTCTCTCTGGCTGATTCCGAAGGATCTCAAAGCGATCCAAAAACTGTATTCCCTTTGAATAATTTAAATTTAGAATTGAACCGCTGGATAGTGTAAGGGCATATAAAATGCATATGGCTGTTCCGGTTGACCCCTGTTGTCTTTAAAATCGGTTTTGAAAATTAAATTTTTGAAACAAATGTCCATGAAATTTTCTACAAAGCCATATGTTTCAAAAATATAATTTTCAAAATCGATTTTAAAGACAACAGGGGTCGACCGGAACGGCCATGTGAATTTGATATGCCCTCACACTATCCAGCGGCTCAATTATTTAGTCACCTACGTAAGAAGATAATAATTGATAGATTCACATATCTTGTAAATTACATGAAAGTTTTATTTGTGTTCAGGATATACGGCCAAAATTAAAAAATCTAGTTTTGGAAGGTAAGTTATATATTTTGTATACATTACAAAAGTATAGATAATATTTCGGAAAAACTTTCCCATAGTGTGGTAGTGTATTTTCATCATACTAATGAACTATCATACTCAGTGCGTACTAACCATAGCAGAGAGTTATCCTATTAGTGAAGGTAAACGGTAAGGTGTTTGCAAGTTGATGGATTAAAAATTTGCGCCTAGGCTGTGGATGTAAAATAGGATTTAGGCAAGCGATCCGAATAGTAACATTCAAACTGTAGTTGCAAAAGAGTTACTTTTTTCAATAAAACTTTAATCTTGTTAAGTTCAAACTTAATTTTTAAATTAAAAATATTTCATCTTGAGGTGCTGAGTTAATCATACTTATTAGTTGCTAAAGTAAGAAAGTTTTAAGAGTACTCATACGATATGGCCATATAAATGTCATCGCATACTAATTTCGCATATAAAAATATGTTTCTGCTTGAAAGCGTTTCAAGAGAAACGTGAGAATAATGCTATATTTTCAGTGCATAAATGTATTTTGGTATAGTATTTATAACTTAAATGTAAGTAAGTTTCATATTTCGAAGTATCACATTTTTCTTGAACCTGTTGAAGGGTTTAGATGCAGGTAAATAGTTGAAACCTTTTAACATTTATAATAAAATATAATTCGCATAAAGGTTCTTATGTTTGAATAAATAAGAGAATGTTTTGAACATTCGCAAGGTGGCGAGTATAACCTGTATCTTCAGTTCACCACACTTCGCGCTTGGACATACATTTGAACTTGAAACTTAAGTTTGAAACCTAGGAAGTGGTAGGTTTTGGTACAATAAAACAGTGGCAAGGTGCAAAATTTGACAATACACACTATTATTAAGAAAAAGGGGATATTCGCCATTAAAATTGTTTCCCATGACTACATTCTTGAAAATATAGCAAAAGATATAACTTCCTACGTGTGAACCTTGTAAATGTTCCAAGTTTTTGCTTATTTATTCAAGCATAAGAAACTTTATGCAAAGTATATTTTATTATAAATGTTAAAAGGGTTCAACTATTGACCTGCATCTAAATCACTCAACAGGTTAAAAAAAATGAGATTCTTCGAAACATTGATCATAGGTTCACATGGAGTTGACTTTACTAATGCTAAATATGAAACTTACCTACATTTCAGTTATAAATTCTACACAAAAATACTTCCATGCACTGAAAATATAGGATTCTCACGTCACTCTTGAAATGCTGCAAAGCAGAAACCTATTTTTATATTCGAAATTAATATACGATGACATTATGGCCATATCGTATGAGTACTCTTAAAACTTTCTTACTTTAGCAACTAATAAGTATAATTAACTCAGCATCTCAAGATGTAACGTTTTTACTGTAAAAGTTAAATTTAAACTTAACAAGATTAAAGTTTTATTGAAAAAAGTAATTCTTTTGCAACTAAAGTTTGAATGTTACTATGAGGATCGCTTGCCTAAATCCTCTTTTACATCCACAACATAGACGTAAATTTTAAATCAATGAACTTGCAAACACCTGACTGCTTACCTTCACTAACAGGCTAACTCTCTCCTATAGTTAGTGCGCACTGAATGAGTGTGATAGTTGATTAGTATGATGAAAATATACTACCACACTATGCAAATGTTTTTCCGAAATATTATGCTTTTGAAATGTATACCAAATATACCACTTACCTTCGAAAACTAGATTTTTTCATTTCTGCCGTATATCCTCCTTGCGCGCTCTCGTTATCAGTACTTGCGATCTAGCGCAATTGAATTGTTTGGTGGAGCGATGGAGCGCATTTGAAGTGCTTCGGAATGAGCCGAAGAAAATTAAAAAAAATTAATTAGGTCTCGAGATACGTGAAGCGTGTCACCAGCTTCCCCCACACCCGGGTGTATATTTTAATTGCTGGTGCAATCGAGCGCATTTGAGATCGAATCGAATTGTTATTCGCGATTTGATATATTCAAATATCGAAATTTCAGTTATCACGGGTGTGATTATTAGTGCATAATGAGGGTTTTAACAGCAGCGTTGCACCAGCCCCCCACCATTTTGTATCTTCGTCAATTAACTGGCGCAAAATTTTTTTTTGCGGAGCGATAGAGCGCATTTGAAACTGAAAAAGTTAGCGAAAAGAAATTTTGAAAATTTTGATTTTTGACACAAATCCCCCCCCCCCCCCCCCCCCCCTTCCGTCGCCGATAACTCCGTTATCATAGTGGTGCAATGCTTCCCATTAGTGGTGCGATGAAGCGCATTCGAAGTTCTTTAAGGTGACGTATTCAGAAGTGATGTTTTCGAAAAAGGGAGGGCTAGCGGGTCACCAGCCCCCCACCTTAACACTTGCAATAACTCCTACAGTTTTTTGGCGCAAAAATTTTACTTTGTTGTGCAATAAAGCGCATTTGGGGTGCAATAGAATGGGTTTGGGTGAATGCAAAAAATAAGTGGTGGGGGGGGGGCTACAGAAACGGACCTCATTTTTTTTATATTTATATTTAACCTCTTTTTTATATTTTGAAAATATATTTTCTTCGCTTATTGCAAAATATTTTTTATTCTCTTGTATTTATGTCAATAATAAGAATGGGTTTTACACGAGCACTGTTAGGATCAAAATTTCATATTTTTACGGAAAACTGCCTACCGGTCAAGAGACAAAATTTATGAAGACAGTAAAGTTGAAGGCGAGGATCAGAAAAAGTAAATTTTCTCTCTAGTCGCCAGATAACTTTTTTTCTGCTTCCTGACTTTATCTGGAGACATAAAAATTATTTTTCTGATTTTTGGGTTCCAAATTATTTTATTTTATTCTAATCTGCAGGTTCTGGATAGTGGATAGTAACAAGAAGTTTTCTATTCAAATTGAATGAGCTGAATTAGAGTGATATTATTTTTAGAATACGCTGTCGAAGACGCTGATTAATTTTATTTTATTTTCATGAAATATTTTTAATTGCAAAATTGTATTCTGAAAAAAGCATTATCAATTTTATTCTTACATTTCACTACTCTTCTAATAATAAAGAATAATGTAAAATATATTACACTGATTTGATATTGATTCTGAAATTTTTCATGCAATTAGTCAATAATAATTGACCGAAATATCCAATACAGGTAGAAAAATCGATTTCCAGCGTAACATTGTCGTAGTTGTAGGTGGCTTTAATTTGTTCAAAAATCACAGTGGTACATGGAGAACAAAAAAAAATTACAAACTGGTAAGTCTTAATTTTGCTACATGTATTCGACTAAAAACAGTCACATTAATGTCGAGAACCACTGACGGTAATAAAAAATGCACATTAGATTCCAGGAAAATAAAATCTGGACAGTTATTGTTCGGAAGAAATTGAAAAAGCATAAAGTTGCAATTTTATTAGAGCACAAACAAATGTTGCCTGCAACAATGAAACATACAATCAATAAATGTAGCGAATTCTTCCTTTCAAGTATCTCTATAAAAAATTTTATTTTGACATTTATCTGCATTTGCACTGCTAGACCATAAATATCTAGATTTAGGGGCCGTCCATAAATTTAATTACCAATTTGAGAGGCAGGAGGGAGGTAGTCACGCTAAAAACTACGGTTGTAACAGGGTGTGGGGGAGGGTCATTAGAAGTAGCATTACGAACTTAGATAAAATTTTGTATGTTTCCTGATGATAAATTCTAAAGAATTCTTCTTTTTCCTCTGTTTTTAGGAAACATACCCTTGCTCCCCTTATTTTCGTTTTTTCGCTTAAATGCGAACTAAATTAATAGAATCCAACAAGAAAAGTCGACTAATTTTGGTTAAAAAGTCTACTATTATATTTTTGGTTCGGCATTCATCTCGTTTGCTTAAAAATCCTAGTATCTAGTTGAATATTTATTCATTTTGTTAAAAGTTCAAACAAAAAATAATTTTGTTGGTTGTAGATTCATCTACTTGGTTGAAAATTTAACTATTTCATTTTCATAAAATTAATCTTCTGGGTTAAAAAATCATCTTTTGGGTTTGTACTCTCGTTGAAAATTCATTTTTTTCTAACATTCATCATTTGAATTGAAAATTCATCTCTTTCGTTGAATTTGTAACTATTTTGTTGAAAATTTTTGTTTTGTTTTTTGGTTGAAGATTAATTTTTTTTTAACTAAAAATGTAACTATTTCATTTTTGGTTGTAAACTGATATTTTTTATAGAAGATTGATCTTTTTTAGTTGAAGATTCATGTATTTTGGTAAAAATTCGTCTTTTTTAGTAAAAATTAATCTTCTTGGTTGAAAATTCACCCTTTTTGGTTCAAAGTGCAACTGATTGGTTCTAAATTAATCTACTTTGGTTAAGTATTCAACAATTTGATAGAAAATTAAACTGTTCGGTTGAAAATTAACTTTTTCGTTAAAAATTAATATATTTCTGGTTCAAATTTAACTATTTGGTTAAAAATTACTTTTTTGTTAAAAAAAATCATATTTTTGGGTTGAAAATCAAACAGTTCGTTGTGTTTTTTCGTAGAAAATTAATCTTCTTGCTGAAAAATGCATCTTTTTGGTTGAAAATTGAACTATTTGGTTAAAAATTCATCTTTTTTATTTGAAAATTCAACTACTTCGTTGAAAGTTGATCTAATTTGTTAAAAAATCACATTTTTGAAAGATGCATCTCGTTGGTTGGAAATTTAAGTATTTCATTTTTTTAAACTAATCTTCCTAGTTGAAAAATCATTTTTGCGTTGAACTCTTTTTTTTTTTGAAAATTCATTTTTTTAAGATTCATCATTTTAGTTGAAAATTCATCTCTTTGATTGAAAATGTAACTATTCTGTTAAAAATTCATTTTTTTTTTGTTGGCTGAGAATTTATTTTTTCAACTATAACTGTAAATATTTCATTATTGGTTGTAAATTGATATTTCTTATTGAAAATTTATTTTCCTAGTTAAAGATTTACGTATTTTGTTAAAAATTCGTCTTTTTGGTCGAAAATCAATCCTCTCTTTGAAAATTCATCCTTTTTGGTTAAAAATGCAACTGTTTGATTCTAAAATAATGTGATTTTATTGACGATTCACCAATTTGGTAGAAAATTAAACTATTCGGTTAAAATTAGGTTGTTGTTAAAAGTTCATATTTTTGGTTTAAATCAAACTATTTGGTTAAAAGTTAAATTATTTTCATGAAAATTTAACTTTTTGGTAGAAAATTAATTTTTGTTTTTAAATCATATTTTTGGGTTGAAAATTTAACCGAAAATTAATTTTTTTTTATTGAAAGTGTAACTATTTGGTTGAAAATTCATATTTTTCGGATGAAAATTCCACTACACTGGAACTTGGATTTAATCAGTCCGGATTTACTACGCTCCGAGAATTGATGCCGCGGTGGTTTCGTAATGTGGGAAGCGCGAGTGGCTCTACTTAGTCAAGCGTGACAAACAGCTCGAGGGCCGCACTCTCAGCGCGTTAGTTGCATCAGGTTGCGTCATGCGCCCAAATCCAACCGAAATGATTCATGGGGCCCCGCCTGTTGACATCTGGACGGTCTGGATTGAGTTCCAAGGCTACTGCAAGCCATGCCCGAAACCGGTGTTCAATCCAAGTTCCAGTGTACTTAGTTGAAAGTTGAACTAGTTTCTTAAAAATTCATATTCTTTTAAGATTCACCTCTTCGGTTCAAAATTCAACTTTTTCGCTGAAAATTCGCTGTTTTATCTGAAAATTTCACTATTCCATTTTTGGTTAGAAATTTATCCTCTATCTATTATTACCCTATTTTCGTGAAAATTTACCCTCCAAAAAACGCTTCTCGAGCTACAGGGCAAGCCCCCCCCCCCCAAAAAAAAAAGTTTCCATTTCCGGAGAAAAAAAATCCCTAATTTTTTTTCCTTGAAATTCGAATATTAACACGTGCCACCGGGCACTTAAAAATCCCATTTAATTAATATGGGGAAATTTTGGATTTTCGATAAATTGAACTCATGTTTCAGGGTTTGATCGAAACGTGCCAAAGTTTTTAGGGATTGAAGAGGAGTACCTATGAAATAGAAGCATACTCATAACTTTTATTTTTAACCCACCCTTCCCCCCCCCCCCACACACACACACACACAGCGCCCCAAATATGACCCAAAAATCAAAAAACTACATTTTTACGTATTATTGTAATTTAATATTGGCCAACGGCCATGCCACGCTGAAAACCCCAGTTCTCGTCAGATCACTGAAGTTAAGCAGCGTTGGGCGCGGTTAGAACTTGGATGGGTGACCATTCGAGAATACTGTGTGCTGTTGGCATATTATGGGTGTGGTGAGCCCAAACTTGTAGTTATTTATAACTACAAGAAAACTATCCACCTAGAAACACTACCCGAATCGGGTAGTGTCACGCCTACCCTGAAAAGGAAATGGCTTAATGGTATACATTGTTACATTTTAGCAATTTCCGTCGTCTTTTTCATACGAATAATTACTAATGGACAATTTCAATATTTTCCGTATTTTCTGATTGAAATGTAATAGTTTGTCATTGTTTGGAGTAGTAATTTTTTTTTAAAACATTATGTAATTATTTAAACAATTACTTATTGTTTATTCTCAAAATTTCTAAAAATTGACCCAGAGATGTCCTCTTTTTCCTCAAATTGGTATCCTATGCTACTTTTTGTTGAATCATTATATAATTTTGATACATATCTTTTAATTTTTAATAAATTTCTATTTGTTTAAACAATTTTGATTTGCTTAAGCAGTTTTTTTTCGATAATTTAAACAAAATAAAATACATATAATTATTTTTCTGACTGTATAGTGTATAGAAAGAATATATTAACCATTTTTTAATTGTTTAAACAAATATAATTTGTTTAAACAATTAATTTTCTAAAAATATTTTTCAAATCGTATTTTCTGAATTAAGCATAATATTGAATGATTTCGAGGAGTAGTAAATTCTGTTATAAACATCACAATCACCTCCATTTTTAAAAGGTCTTGGAGCGGCAAAATTGAAACAAGTTCAACGCTGCATGTATGAATTACAGAAATAACTTGAAAACAGTCTTATAAATAATCGTATGAAGCTGAAAAGAAAATCAGCGACACGTTTTAATATTTATAACGAGTATGAAAATGTAAAAAAGAAATCTGTTGAAACTTGAATCATAATTTGCATTAGTGATTGTGCTTTTTTATAATATAATTATGATAAACATTGTAAAAATATGAAGAAAGCAATAATAAATACACTTTTATAATTTAAATTTTATTATGACTTTCAAGATTTATTTATTAATGCGCCATAGAAGATGTAAACCATCCATACTCAATTTGAAGGAAATTTAAAAAAAAGTTAATTGTATAAACAATAACATAAAGCTTTTAGCAGAATTTATTACTTCTCGCAATCATTCAATATTATGTTTAATTCAGAAAATACGATTTAAAAAATATTTTCATGAAAATAATTGCTGAAACAAATTATATTTGTTTAAACAATTAAAAAATGGTTAATATATTCTTTCGATACACTATACAGTCAGAAAAACAAGTATATGTATTTTATTTAATTTTATTTTATTAAAGTTATCGAAAAAAACTGCTTAAGCAAATAAAAATTGTTTAAAAAAATAGAAATTTATTAAAAATTAAAAGAAATGTATCAAAATTATATAATTATTCAACAAAAAGTAGCATAGGATACCAATTTGAGAAAAAAGTGGACATCTCTGGGTAAATTTTTAGAAATTTTGAGAATAAACAATAAGTAATTGTTTAAATAATTACATAATGAAAAAAAAATTACTGCTCCAAACAATGACAAACTATTACATTTCAATCAGAAAATACGATTATTTTTTACAATTTTTGGGAATAAATAATTGTTTAAATATGTTACATTTGTTTAAACAATTAAAAATAGTTTAGAAAGTCATGGAAAATACTCGAAATGCTCATTAGTAATTATTTGTATGAAAAAGACGACGAAAATTGCTAAAAAGTAACAAGCATACGTAAAAATGTAGTTTTTTTATTTTTGGGTCATATTTGGGGCGCTGTGTGGGGGGGGGGGGGGGAAGGGTGGGTTAAAAATAAAAGTTATTAGTATGCTACTATTTCATAGGTACTCCTCTTCAATCCCTAAAAAGTTTGGCACGTTTCGATCAAACCCTGAAGTATGAGTTCAATTTTTCCAAAATCCAAAATTTCCCCATGTTAATTAAATGGGATTTTGAAGTTCCCGGTGGCACGTGTTAATATTCGAATTTCGAAAAAAAAAATCAGGGATTTTTTTTCTCCGGAAATTCAAACTTTGGGGGGGGGGGACTTGCCCACTAGGGTGAAAAAAAATTTGAAATGCATTTTTGGACCACCCTAGTAAACACAAAACTCTGATTGTCAACAGGGGCGGGGGGGGGGGGGTCAAAATAGCTTAAAATTGGTAACGTAGTTTATGAACGACCCCTTAACTGATGTAGCTGAACTATTCGATACCTTAATGTCAAACTATTGAAATAACTTGAAATGGTAACCAAGAACGACCTAATTACTGTCTTCGTTAAACTTCCTAATGGTATTGATTTTGCAATTATTATGAAGATAATTCGAATATCTGCTTCCGCATCTATAGGATATTTCGGAGTCAGATTTCAAATACCTCGACCTGAACTGAAGATAAGGGGAATGTGATACTCTCTCGAATTAAATTTCAAATGAACGTTAATAATACTCGACATTCGTAATTACCTGATTCCTATCATCCCCCATCATTTATTCACCTGACCGAGTTTCATCTCCTTTTTGTTCCGAATCCGATAAGCTCTAATTGATTTTTCTATTTGCCCTTGGTGCTTACTTTATAGAATTCGTATATAATTTTTTTGGCAATTGCAACAGTTTAGAGATGGAATTCCATTAGGCCATATCCCTTTCGAGGTAAGCGTAATGATTTTTAGATTAATCTAGAGTCATCATCATGTCTGTCCTGGCATACCTCTTTAGCTTCCTGTACGTGCATGCATTTCCTGATGCAAGCTCTAAATTTTCTGAATACTCGAGAAACTACACAGAAAATAATAAAGTTTCATTTTGAACAAAAAAAAAACAGCGTCAAAATGTACTGAAACAAAATTGAACTATAATTGGTTCATATTGAGCAATACAAATATTGAAAGCAATTCAATTATTTTTCAGTTTTTACTTTGAGTAACAGAGCGAACATAAATGAAGTTCAAAATAAGTTTGTAAGAAAACGACCTTAAACAAAATTGAATCCCTATATTTTTCTGAGTAAATGCTATAATTAACTTAAGGAATTATTTGGCAAAGAAGTAAATTGAATTAGTGAAATACAGAAAGGGGCCGTTTAAAGACTACGCCACACTGCCAGGAGTACGGGGGCTGGGGGTAACAGGTTTTGTGACGCAGAATGTGAAATTACGTATGAAAAATAAAAATTTTAATAAAAATCTTTTGAAATACTTGAAAAAATGGAAATTAGTGATCTTATTTTTAGTTGAAAGTTGAACAACATTCTTGAACATTCATTTTATTGGATAAAGGTTTACCTACCTTATTTAACATTAATTTTCTAACTGAAAATTTACCTATTTTAGTCGAAGATTCATCATTTTAGAATTTTATTTTATATTCGTATTTTGTGGTAGAAAATTAATCTTCTTGATTGAAAATTTAACTGCTTGTTTGTAAGTTTAACTACTTTCTTAAAAATCCATTTTATTATTTGAAGATTCATCTCTTTGGTTGAAATTTGAACTATTTTGTTTAAAAGTCGTTTTTTCTGGTTGAAAAACAATTTTTTCCAAGGCAAATTTAACTTTGCCATTTTCTGTTGAAAATTGACCGTTTTTAGTGTAAAATTCAACTATTTGGTGGAAAATTACTTTTTTGTTGAAAATTCAACTGTTTTCTAGGGAATTAATATTTTTGCTTAAAAATTCAACCGTTTGTTACAAATTTATCTTCTTGGGTTGAAAGTTAAGTTTTCGGGAGAAAATTCATATTTTCAGCTGGAAAATTCAACTTTTTTCTAGGAAATTCGCCCTTTATGGTCTGAAAATGTTATCTCTTTTAGTAGAAATTTGAGCTTTTTTGGTTAAACATGCAACTTTTTGGTTAAAAATTAATCTGTTTTGGTTGAGGATTCAACTATGTTCTTGAAAATTGGTATTTTTTGCTTGAATGCAACTGTTTTTTATTTAAAAATGAAAACTTTCTTGGTTGAAATAGCAAATATGTATTATATTTTTCGTTGAGCATGAATCTGTTTCAAATGTAAATTCGACTACTTGGTTGAAAGTTGAACTTCTTTGTTAAAAATGTATTTTTTTTTTGTTGCTGATTCGCCATTTTAGTTGGCAATTTAACTATTTTGTTAAAAATTGAACTAATTTTTCTCTTTTGCTTGAAAGGTCAACTATTTCGTTGTAAATGCAACTATTCAGTTCATAATTAATTTCCTTGTTTTTGAAAATTCAATTCCTTCTTTAAAAATTCATCTTTGTAGTTCGGAAATTTAACTATGTCGTTAGAAATTCAATATTTTTGTTGAAAATTTAATAGTTTCTTAGAAATTCAACACTTTTGTGAAAAAGTTATCTTTTTTGTTCCAAAATTCAACTGCTTTGTTGAAAATTCGTCTTTTTGGATTGAAAATTCATCTTTTCTGGCAGAAAAATTCAAGGTTGAAAATGCAACTGCATTCTAAAAAAATCGTCGTTTTGGCTTGAAGATGCGACTATTTGGTTAAAAATGCCACTGCTTGCGGTTGAAGTTAATTATTTTTAAAAATTCGAGTATTTGCTCAAAAAATCGTCTTTGTAGGTTGAACATTCAACTAATAGGTTAAAAATTAGTTTCTTTTGCTTGTAAGTTCAAATATTTGATTATAAATATAGCTGTTCGGTCTGAAATTAACTTTTTTATTTGTTGGCAATTCAACTATTTGGTTGAAAAATCAGTTTTTTGTGTTTAAAACTCAATTGTTTTCTAAAAAAATTCGACTTTTTACCTTGCAAACTAAAATTTTTTGATTCAAATTCATATCTTTTGGTAGAAAATTATTTGAACCTTTTTCGATTTAAAATTCGACTATTTTGTTGACAATGCAATATATTTCAACTTGAAATCTTGAGATTTTTACATTGAATTCATTATGACAGTATGGCACCTATAGTATACATTAATTTCCCCTCTTCTGAGAGATTATTGGTCTGTGAAGTCAGTTATGATATTATGTTTGTATATTTTGGTTTTTACTTTAGGCGTTGAAATCAAAGAACAAAATTTGACTTAAAAGAAGGGGGGTGGTGTTCGTATTTGTGACGTCACAAAGGGGAGTTCAAGCTTTGTGTGATGATCTGTGACAAAACAGGGAAGGGGTGGAAAAAGTGTTAAAAATAGCGTGACGTAGTGTTTGAACGGCCCCTAATCAGAGTTTTAGATTCTCTGAATTAAGTTTGAAAATTTTAATTCATGGCAATAAATTTATACCGTTTTTTTAAATATATAATGGATCCAAAACATTGACAAGTTATAATGATTGACAGTTAACTGCGATTGACTGTTAACTTATAAGTTGACTTTTCCGATGCCTTTGGAACTGTTGGATCCAACTCCTTAGTTGAAGGCAAAAAATGTAAACCTCTTTGTTAGTGTTAAGCGAAAGAGATGAATCAAGATTCTTGAAGCTCAGAGTTTGAAAAGAAGACGACCTATTTGTTGTATCATGATTATTGAAATCATTATCAGAGGAAGAGCCCTCTTCATCAGAAAAGTCTGAAGATCAAGAATTCTCCTGCTCAACTTCCATATTAGGAGATAATGTTTCTGACAATCTAGTTAGTAGGTTCTCTATAGTGAAGGTTTTATATTTGCAATGGAATTTTAAATTAACTCGCCTCGAGTAGTTAAGCCTCCTTACTTTCTTGATAAAGAAAGAGGTTCTAAAATCCAGGCCCTAAGAAAACGACAATCCATCATGGCTAGTTTCACTTTATAAAAAGACTTCTCACTCATAGATTTTGTCTGATATTGAAAAGATCTCAAAGTTCCTACCGTTGGTAGAGTGAAGCTGATTGCATTAAGTGAATTAGAATCAGTCATAATACCCACCAAATGTTCTTTTGACAAATCATGAAGCTTCCATGTTTTCCAATCCTCAGGTAGACTTTGGATTGCCAAATCTTTGAGCTTCTGCAAGGAGATAATGTCTGTTTCCTTTGCTGCCGGGTGTAGAATTAATTCTGCCATAAAGACGGTGAGAATATCAAATTGTGCGATTGTATGACGTTACTGTATCTTATGTCGACGCAGTTTAATCAACCATAAAAATTATGAGCATTATTTCTATAATAGCTGCACTGGGCAAGCCATAAATAAGAGAAAATTTTTAAAGTAACAAGGATATAGTTCGAAACTGTTCAAAGCGTTTTTGAATACCAGTACCAGGCGAACTCCTAATTGAATATTATTTCAGTCTAAACAGACCCCGCTGTCGTTCTCTACACGGAAAAAATTTATCCGTGAAGAAGTCACGAACTTGGAGCTAGGTCTCGGATACGAGATAAAAAAATGAAACATTACATCCTTATTTCTATGAGAAATATATGGATAAATTTCGAAGTTTCTAACGAACAGTTCGAATTTCCTCCGAACAGTTCCTGAAAATTTCAGACTGAAATATAAAGAGGAAAAATTTTATTTGTGCGATTTAATTTTATATTAATTTATAAATTCGCAACTCAGAAGATTCGAACCCTCAAAGGCTGCTGACTCACCAATTTCTAAACATAAACCAGGAGTGCGTAAACACGCGCAGCCATCGAGGCCAAACAAAATAAGTATTATAAAACTTCTAGCCGTAGAGGGAAGATAGGTATAGAGGCGACAATGCAGCGGGCAGCTTGAAGCACGCTAAGGGGAGCGAGACGGCAGGGGAAGGCTTAGTTATGTTTAGTTTGGGAACCAGCAACGCGCGGCGCTAGTGCCACGAACCAGTGCTTTTATGTGTGAGTGGGGTAGGTGAAGAGAGTGTGCCGTGTACATGAGTTGAACTGCAAAAAATTTAGAACCCTTATACCTGGACTGGTCTTTCCGAACTATATTCTGGCTATTCACTTTCTTCCAATATTTTCGTGAATGGAAATATCCACCGATACGTTTTTCATTGGAAATTTTGTATTTTAATATTTAAAGTTAAAATTGAAAAACAGAAGAATTTTTTTTTCGAACGACCCCATTAGAAATTTTTTGATTCGCCTAGACGGATAATTCTTTTCTTAGAATGATTAATTACAATAGTCATTATTATTACAATATGTGAGTATTTATTGAATATTATTTGCTTTTAAATTGTAACCATAACAAACACGTGAACTTATTAATAAATACACAAATAAAAATGTACAAATAATGTTCTTCGCATACAATAATTATTTTCTTAGAACTATAATAAAATGTATGGACATTGTTTACATTATTTGATTTTGTACTTATACATTCTCTACTCTCATACTTATCTTTATGCACTCGTGGAAAAAATCTGAATATTGTAGGTACAACTTAAAAAAAAAATACTTATAAATAAAAATACATTTCATCATCATCGAAGGTACAGTTGAGCTCTCGGATCCAATAACTCACCCGACTCTCGTCCTATTTTACAAAGTACATATTTCAGTCAATTTTTAATGAATTTATCTAAAATATTCCAGACATTTTCTTTGAACTATATAGAACAACTTTCTCGCTGGAAGTTGTTTTAAATCTGAAGTGGCCTCGAAACTTATTGTCTCCGAAAGTAGAAAAATGTGGTTACCGCTGGGCCTTAATTTTCAGTTGGATATTATTAAACAAAAGGTCATTTTCAACTTTTTATTATTTTGCAGGCATTCGCTGAGTATACTTTATATGTGTACTCAATTTCAAACAGTTCCAATAAAATTTGTACGAGTTGTGATAATTTATATTTTAATCACTTATTGAATATTATGAAAAAAATCTTCTTTCCAGTTTTTAATTTTTATTCTTAAACCTAATTTTATGACATAAGAATTCTAAATATGCTTTGTTAAAATATAGAAGCCTATATCTAAAAAATTAATATTGTGAATTTGAACATTCCCATTCCTTGAGACCCGAGGCAACGCTTTGAGCGTTTTCGAGCATCCGGCGAGTTTGAATTCGAGAGCTCAAGTGCAGAAATTGTTTCATTGTAACACTTTAAAAAAATCAGAATTGCGATTCTAACACAACAGTTAAAAATATTAAAAGTATAACAATAACAAAATCCTATATAATATTAAATAACGAACTAATAAACAAGAAATACATTTCTTCTCTTACTTCTCGAGTAAAATATGATATACAATATACTTGAGGGTTTCAACTTTTATTATTATTTGTATAATTTGGACGTATTTATTCGACAAAATTGATATTTATTAAGCTTCACGTAGAAAGAAGAATATTCTCCAATAGTGTGGGCTCTTGCAATTCTTTCATTGTTAATGTAAGGGGAAAAGTTAGACAGAGTATAATGCCCCATTACTGGATTTTCCGATTAATAATTATTGTGACGTAATTAATTTCTTCACGTAATATATACAGGGCTCCTGAGTAGAACAATATATATTTTTACCAAAACAACAAAAAATCATATTTCCTATACTTTTACCAATACGGTAAAAAAAGTTTCAATTGTTATGTAAAAAATGGTTGCTTTGTCCAAATTTTTTATTTAAAAAAAGTTCATAACTGAAAAGGGACAGAATATTCTTATTTCTTAAGACTGCACGATATAACGATCTGCTTTATAAATATTTGATTGTTTCCATATAATTTATACGTGAAAAGTATTGAAAATAACGCACATTCCATTTTCATACCTGCAAAGTTCTGAAATTGTTACAGAGATTTATATGAAAGGAAAATTTTTTAACAACCCTCCCGTTTATTTGTAATCCAAAATTTACTATTGCAGAGTGGCAAGGGAGGTTTGAAGCACCCTACATATAGAAAGGCCAATTGCAGTGTATATCAACATGACCACTAAAAACAATAACTTTCCGTCTAAAAAACTCTCGTCATACTAGTCCCGGCATCCGGTAATTTTTCACCGCGTTCGTTTTCTATAGCGTTTCAATGAGAATTTCAATGGGATGGGGATTTCATATTTTCCAAACATGACTACGACGCTTCCCGATAATATTTTGAACAATTTTCCACAAATCGTGTTTTCGTAGACTGCTTTCGTAAACTTTGGAAAATTCTGAAAAAGTTAAAAAAAAAAAAAAGAAAAAAACTTCTTTTAAGCGCAGAGTTGTATGTCTCCAAAGAACCCCGATTTTTTCAAAAAGGAGGTTAAAAAACCCAATTCTGAAGTTAATACTTGTACTTTAGAACCTTTCAATTCTACGAAAAAATATTCTCCATTTTAATTAAAGTGTACGCAATTTGGAGTAATTTAAAAAAAAAACAATGACCGAACCTCAATGTGTCATAAGTTATGGCCTAAACGTTGCCTTTTGAACACCCTATAATATTTTCATAACATCTTTTTGAACTTTTCGAAAAATCAAAAATTCAAATTTTGATCGCACAAAAAAATAATGAAAAAATCAAAAATTCCATTTTACTGTCAAAACTACGCAAGATACGAGAAAAGATGATTCAACAAAAATTGTGCACCTAAAAAAGATCTACAAATTTGTTATGATTCACTTTTTGATATGACGCGTAGTTTTTGTTTTATTTGTAAAAAACAGCATTGAAAATAGAAAAATCAAATTTTTAGACGAATAACAGGAGCTACGAAAAAAATGACAGTAACAAAATTTGTTCATCCAAGGAAGAGGTACAAATTTGTTGTGAATAATGTTTCGATAGGATGCGTGTTTTTTTTTTATTCGTGGAAATAACATTGACAGTAAAAAAAATCAAATTTTTGAAAAAACAATGCAAGGTACGAAAACAGATAAATGAACAAAAATTGTGCATTCAAAAAAGATTTACAAACTTGTAATAAATTTTTGTTGTAAGAATATATTCAAAATGAAAAAAATTAACTTTTTTGTGTATTTCGGAGCGCGAAGACCAAATCGCGCGCCGTAAGTGCGCTCAAACTTTTTTGTTTCTATCATACGATACACAGAACCGAGCGAGGAACGCAAGGTTCAAATGATTTTCAAATAAAATATCGAGCACGAAGCGCGAGTGTCTGGATGAGAATCTGTTCCTTAAGGTGGATAGAACCTTGAGTAAATAAAGTTTCTTTTCAGTCTAAAATAAAAACAAATTTAACAATCACTTAATATGTAGAGGTTTTGATAATTTTATAAGATTTGCAAACAAACTTTTTCTTTTCATCGAAGTCGAACACGAAGTTCAAAAATCTAGAGGAGCCGAGCGTAAAGCACGATGTAAATACGTCCGAGCGCGCAGCGCGAGGTGAATACATAATCGAGCGCGAAGCGCGAGATAAATATATGATCGAGCGCGAAGCGCGAGATCCAACCGTCGCGCGCCCTAGGCGCGCTCAAACTTGCGAGACATTGGATTTCAGAGTAAAATGTCGAACAGTATATATATATATATATATCACATTTTTAATCAATTATAATCATGGTTTTGCCACAAAAGTAGTCAAAAATTACGCAGCAGTGGTAACGACAATATTTTGTTATAAACAATTATTGAAGAAAAATATTTGTTTATGGACAAAAAACATATTACATATTTTCAATCAATTACAATCACTTTTATGCCCCAAGAGTACTAAAAAATGGTCAAAAAGTAATCATGAGTGGTGATTGCAAGATTTTGTCATAAATAATTATTTATTTCTTATTTATGAAATATGACCGTAGTTCTACTTTACGGTACGTTCAGGTGCCTCTATGCAGGATGAGTGCACTTTCCAAGGTCATATCCCGCGACCTATTAAGGCTAGGACTTTTTTTAAAACTTACGCTACATTGACTCCACTGTCATTGGTATTTAAATTTCATTGGTATTTGCCAAAAGCACAACTTCTCCGTTTTTAGACAAAAATGAAAAAAATTAAAATTTTCAAATCTCGCAGTTCCCAAAGTAATAGGACTGAAAGATTTTTTTTTTAAATGTACACAGATTTTGGTAGAGTATATTTCATTCACTGGCATTACCAACGGAAACAGAGCCTGACTTCACGATTTATTTTGAAAAAACTAAACTCCACTTATTTGCCCGTAAAAACAGGCAAAAATGGCCAACTTTGAGGGGTCATAACTTATGACAACATATCCACATCATGTACAGAAGATAAAAAGTTGATCTAAGAAAATTTGTTCTAGCCTCACGAAAATGTAGAAAATTAAGTTTCTTTAATCTTGAACATTATTTTGAAGCAATAAAAAGTGGTCCTACATCAAGAAAATACTGTATCGCCCGCGTATTCGTATCGATTATTCTTGATTCTATATTCATTCCTGTATCACGTATTTTTCAGTAATTAGTTCAAAAGTAGAATATCATACTGCTGAAATGGCCAATTTTCTTGCTGTACTTTTTTTATATGATGTCGAACACAAAACGAAATTTAAAAATTAGGGATAAAAATTTCTTTTTCGAATTTATTGTTGGACATTCAAAGAAAAAAACTTTAAAATCCGTGCAGAATTGAGGCCTGCAAAGTGATAGAAAATATTGAGCAGTATATTCCGAGTTTAAACCACTGCCTTGGAAAAGTTTATAGTCATACGAATATCGATTCGTGCTTCCGACTTTTACGTAGAAAATCCGAGTTTCCAAAAAAAGAAAATATGATTTGAAAAATTCCAAACGTTTAACATTTTTTTCTTTGAAAACAACAAAATATGTGTACGATTATTCATTGTAATTTATCGTATATTTCAAATTGTGGCATGGTTTATCATTATTTTACATTATCACTATTACTATTATCAAACAGAAATGATTAAGAACCATCTATCACCGCGTGCGTTATTTCTGGTGCATATTTGCAAAACGCAGTGAACGTCTGCTAGAAAATTGGAGGGGATATGCAAAATAACATCAATAAATTCAGTTACATATTGCACATGTGCGTAAAAAATGCAATTCGTACCTTTCGTCTTCATCATTTTGCTGATTTGGAATCCGATGGAAAGTCACTCCTGATGGTGTACCAGTTTTGCTCGTTGCTTTATTGCAATTTTTAAAGCAACACTTCATATTTATCAATTGACAATATGATTTTAATTTTGAAAATTGATTCTGACAATATTTTAATTTCACTGCGCTACGATTGTACGAAAACGATGCTGAACACTAGAAAGATGTCTTTCGACTGATCTTTCAGGTACGATGGTGAATTTTGATGGTGAATTTTACAGTAAAGGTTCAAATTTTTTTTATCAGGTACACGAAAGTGAATGAGTTTTGCCATAGCTTAGAAAACATGTGTGAAAAGCATGTTCTTCGTAATAAATCGGCTGCCCTAGCCGGGCGTCAATAAACGCAGGTAAAAACGTCAAAATAGATCCTTATAGTCCAGCGGTTGAAAAGTGAAGTTCTACATATTTTTTTATTTTCTTTCCCCAGAAAGCATTTCTATCTCATGTAGTTATGCAATTTGAACATGATTTATAACTTAATTTTTGTTGCATATATTAATAAATACTATATTCGTACAAATTTCTGCAAACAACAAGTTTTCAGTTATAACTGAGTAGTTACAATTTTTTTAAAAATAAAAGTGATTGCAATGTCGTACTGAAAAGATTATAAACTAATATTATAATGGAAAAAATTTTAAAAAATATGATTACCATCAACTTAAGAGAATAATTCAATAAAAAACATAATATCTACATTTTTCCATGAAAATAAGGAATCTATTCGCCATAAATATGCAAAGACATATTTTTGCAGCAAACGAAATGAGGCAAAAATTAATAATAATAAATTATAAATTAAAATATTTATAAGGGGTATAAAAAAAAAGAATTCCGAATCTCAAATTGCATTCTCGATTTTTCTGTTCTCTTTGGGTTATAAATGAACCACGTGAAAAGAGACATGAATCAGATAATATTTAGAGGTCGCTTATAGTAAATTTGTCTGCTTTTACACAAAAATTCATCTTTTTGAAAACAGCTGATCATACTGGCAAATTATGCAGAATTTAGAAGATGCGGTTTATTAAAAAGAGTATTTTTGGATCATCAGTCTCTTTATAAATCATGCATACTTAAAGACCTCTCAATAAGCGGGATAGATAATTCACACTACTTTGTAACAATTTCCTTCGCATATATCTCACAGAATGCATAATTATAAAAATAATTACGATAAAAAATCATTTTAATAAGTCGCGTCTTTTATATTCTGTATGTAATTTTGCGTTATGATCTACCTTTTTCGAGAACAATCAAGTTTTCTGTAAAAACAGACCAATTTATTTCTCCTTCAACGTGGTTCATTTTTAACCCACAAGGAACAAAAAAATCGAAAATGTACGTTGAGATTCGGACATGCTTTTGTTTAAGCATCCCTAATATTCATATGCTGTTAATTCATAAATAAACAAACGCTTTTTGCTACGTCCATGAAAGTATTATGCTATTAGTGATATATTATCACAAAATCTTCAGAATAAATACTCATGTCTGTAAAAACGAGAGATCTTTTTTTTCGGTATCATATTTTTCGAGTCCTTTTTTGAAATATGATAACTTCATGCTGTTATTATTTTCAATGTAGAAAAACGACTGTGGAATCCTACGAGTGGTTTCATTTTAGTATGTCTGGAGACAGGTTTTTTAGTCGTATTTCAATGCCTGGAATTAGCTCTGAAATAATATTATTTTTACAGTGTTAACAAGAATGTTGATTTTCAGTGAATTTCATACCTAATAAAAAATCTTGTAACTGACTAAATTTTCATGTTAAAATTTCAAAAACTTGGCAGAGTACAACTTAATTTGTACAATTAATTGAATTTGCGAAGTAATTACAAAGTAAAATTGGATTAAAAATAGCACTGTAAAAGTATAAGGAATTTATTCTTGCGAAAGTATATTTAAAAAATTTCAATTTGAAAGCTCCTAGTCACCAAGAAACTTTATCTACGTTTCTGTAGTGGAGAAAGACTTGCAATTCCAATAATTTTTTAGAACCAAGAAGTTTTTATTTGCTTATTTTTAATCAATATATGTTCTGCTTACAAAATTGTATATCTACATTTTTCAATACTCTATTTTTCCAATTGAAAAAATCAAATGATCTAGAAAAGAGGCGATTACTGACTCAGAATTAAATATGTATAAAATGCTACCATAGGGAAATTTTAAATGATTATTTTCATTTATTTCTTCTACCTGAGAGATATATACTATATATAGCTATACATTTGAAAATTCATTTTTAATGAAATGCATATTTGGCAAATATTCAAAATCGACGAGATTATTAGCAGCAGTTCTTGATTACAGTGAAAAACTGGCAAGTAACAATTTCTTTCACTTGTCACGCTTATCCTGTCTTCTGACTCACATACACCACACACATTCTTGGCCCATGCCACTCACACACATTAAGCATCCTTTCTATCGGTGAAGCACTGCTACCGTCGTAGAGGGGTAAAAGAAAGGGTTCCGTGGCTGGTTCATGTTACTAGCGCCTCGCATCGCTGGTTCCCGAACTAAGCCTACTTCCGACGTCTCATTCCCCGCGCCAATCTTCTAAGCTTGGTGGGCATTGTCGCCTCTATACCTATCTTCCCTCTACGGTCGAACTGCAAAAAATTTAGAACCCTTATACCTGCAGTGGGACTCTGATGCTGTTTCGAAGTCGAAAGTCGAACGAACCTCTCTTTCTATCTCGACGCGTTAGAAGAAGAGGTCCGTTCGAGTTTCGACTTTCGACGCGGTATCGGAGTCCCACTGCTGGACTGGTCTTTCCGAACTATATTCTGGATATTCACTTTCTTCCAATATTTTCTTGAATGGAAATATCCACCGATGCGTTTTTCATTTGAAACTTTGTATTTTAATATTTTAAGTTAAAATTGAAAAACAAAAGAGTTTTTTTTCAATGACCCCATTAGAAATTTTTTTATTCGCTTAGACGAATAATTCTTTTCTTAGAATGATTAATTACAATAGTCATTATTATCACAATATGTGAGCATTTATTGAATATTATTTGCTTTTAAATTGTAACCATAATAAACACGTGGAGTTATTAATCAATACACTAATAAAAATGTACAAATAATGTCCTTCGCATACAATAATTATTTTCTTAGAATTATAATAAAATTTATGGGCATTTTTTGCATTATTTGATTTTGTACTTATACATTCTCTACTCTCATACTTATCTTTCTGCACTCGTGGAAAAAATCTGAATAATGTAGGTACAACTTCAAAAAGAAACTTATAAATAAGAAAACATTTTATCGTTATCGTAGGTACAGTTGAGCTCTCGGATCCAATAACTCACCCGACTCTCGTACTATTTTACAAAGTACATATTTCAATCAATTTTGAATGAATTTATCTAAAATATTCCAGACATTTTCTTTGAACTATATAGAACAACTTTCTCCCTGGAAGTTGTTTTAGATTTGAAGTGGCCTCGATACTTTTTGTCTCCGAAAGTTGAAAAATGTGGTTACAGATCGGCCTTAATTTGCAATTGGATATTATTAAACAAAAGGTCATTTTTAACTTTTTATTATTTTGTAGGCATTCGCTGAGTATACTTTGTATGTGTCCTTACTTTCAAAGAGTTTCAATAAAATTTGTACGAGTTGTGATGATTTATGTTTTAATTACTTATTGAATATTAGGAAAAAAAATTTCTTTTCAGTTTTTAATTTTTATTCTTAAAACTAATTTTAAGACATAAAAATTCTAAATATGCCTTGTTAAAATATAGAAGCCTACATTTAGAAAATTAATTTTGTGAATTTGAAAATTCCCATTCCTTGAGACCCGGGGCAACGCTTTTAGCGTTTTCGAGCGTTCGGCGAGTTTAAATTCGAGAGCTCAAGTGCAGAAATTGTTTCAATGAAACACTTAAAAAAAAAATCAAAATTGCGATTCTAACTCAACATTTAAAAATATTAAAAGTATAACAATAACAAAATCCTATAATATTAAATAACGAACTAATAAACAAGAAATACATTTCTTCTCTTGCTTCTCCAGTAAAATATGATATACAATATCCTTGAGGGTTTCAACTTTTAATATTATTTGTATAATTTGGACGTATTTATTCGACAAAATTGATATTTATTATTCTACACGTAGAAAGAAGAATATTCTCCAGAAGTATGGGCTCTTGCAATTCTAACATTGTTAATGTAGGGAAAAATCAGACAAAGTATTATGCCCCATTACGGGAATTTTCCGATAAATAATTTTTTTGACGTAATTAATTTCTTCACGTAATTTATACACGGCTCCTGAGTACAAAAATATATATTTTTACCAAAACAACAAACAATCATATTTCCTATACTTTTACCAATACGCTAACAAATGTTTCAATTGTTATGTAAAAAATCGTTGCTTTGTCCAAATTTTTCATTTAAAAAAAGTTCAGTACTGAAAATGGAGAGAATATTCTTATTTCTTAAGACTACAAGACATAACGATCTGCTTTATAAATATTTGATTGTTTCCATAGAATTTATACGTGAAAAGTATTGAAAATAACGCACATTCCATTTTCACACCTGCAAAGTTCTGAAATTGTTACAGAGATTTATATGTAAGGAAAATTCATTAACAACCCTACCGTTTGTAATCCAAAATTTACTATTGCAGAGTGGCAAGGAAGGTTTGAAGCACCCTACATATAGAAAGGCAAATTGCAGTGGATCAACATTACCACTAAAAACAGTAACTTTCCGTCTAAAAAACTCTCGTCATATTAGTCCAGGCATCTTGTAATTTTTCACCGCGTTCGTTTTCTATAGCGTTTCACTGAGAATTTCAATGGGATGGGAATTTGAACTTTTCCAAACATGACTACGACGCTTCCCGAAAATATTTTTGAACAATTTTCCAAAAACAGTGTTTTCGTAGACTGCTTTCGTAAGCTTTAGAAAATTCTGAAAAAGTTAAAAAAAAAGAAGAAAATTCTTTCAAGAATAGGCGCAGAGTTGTATGTCTTCAAAGAACCCCGATTTTTTTCAAAAAGGAGGCTAAAAACCCAATTCTGAAGTTAATATTTGTACTTTAGAACCTGTCAATTTTACGAAAAAATATTCTCCATTCTAATTAAAGTGTACGCAATTTCGAGTAATTCTAAAAAGAACAATGACCGAACCTCAAAGTGTCATAAGTTATGGCCTCCCAAACTTGACCACTTTTGACGTATTCTTCAGAGCAAATTACTCGTGTTTAGTTTGTTGAAAATAATTCTTTGTGGGTAAATCTATGTTAATGATGGCAGAGAAAAAAATTTCATGTAGAAAATTATGTGTAAATGTAAAAAAAAACATCTTCCAGCCTTCATAGGTCAAGAGTTAGGACTCTTAAAAAAAAAACACATTTTTTTGCTATTTTTAACCAGAAAAAGTTTTTTAAATAGCTCGTTCGGCAAATATCCTACGGAAAACGGCAACGGCATTAATAACATAAGTAACAAACCGTTCCAGATGAAAATAAATTTTTTCGTACAAGATGCCTGGACTATATTCAAACTTTTACATATGACGGAAATTTTTTAAACGTTGCTTATTTTAGGCATCTTCTGCATTTTCCTGCTGTCTTTTGCCTCTTTTTTCTCTTTTAGGAGCGTCAATAAACGCAGGTAAAAACGTCCAAATAGATCCTGATAGTCCAGCGGTTGAAAATTAAAGTTCTACATATTTTTGTTATTTCTTTCCCCAGAAAGCATTTATATCTCATATAGTTATGAAATTTCAACATTATTTATAACTAAATTTTTTGTACATATATTAATAAATACTATATTCGTACAAATTTCTACAAACAACAAGTTTTGTGTTATGACTGAGTACAAGTTTTTTAAAAATATAAGTGATTGCAATGTCGTACTGGAAAGATTATAAACTAATATTATCATGGAAAAAATGTTAAAAAATATGATTACCATCAACTTAAAAGAATAATTCAATGAAAAACATAATATCTACATTTTTCCATGAAAATAAGGGATCTATTCGCCATAAATATGCAAAGACATATTTTTGTAGCAAATGAAATAAGGCGAAAATTAATAATAATCAATTATAAATTAAAATATTTATAAGGGGTATATAAAAGAAAAAAGAATTCCGAATCTCAATTTGCAGACTCGATTTTTCTGTTCCCTTTGGGTTATAAATGAACCACGTGAAAAGAGACATGAATCAGATAATATTTAGCGGTCGCTTGTAGTAAATTTGTCTGGTTATACACAAAGATTCATCTTTTTTAAAACAGCTGATCATACTGGCAAATGATGAAGAATGTAAAAGATGCGGCTTATTAAAAAGAGTATTTTTGGATCATCAGTCTCTTCATAAATTATGCATACTTGAAGACCTCTCCATAAGCGGGATAGATAATTCACACTACGTTAAAACAATTTCCTTCGCATATCTCCCTAAGAATGCATAATTATAAAAATAATTACGATAAAAAATCATTTTAATGAGTCACGTCTTTTATATTCTGTATATAATTTTGCGTAATGACCTGCCTTTTTCGAGAAAAATCAATTTTTCTGTAAAAACAAACCAATTTATTTCTCCTTCCACGTGGTTCATTTTTAACCCACAAGAAACAAAAAAATCGAAAATGCACGTTGAAATTCGGACTTGCTTTTGTTTAAGCACACCTAATATTCATATGCTGTTAAGTTATAAATAAACAAACGCTTTTTGCTACGTCCAGGAAAGTATTATGCTCCCAGTGGACAAAAAAATTAAGGATGTCCTAGAGAAGTCTTCGGGACATCCTTAAGATGTCTTTTGGAACATGTCTTTTGGACATCCTGGGGATGCTCTTAAGACGTCTAATGTCAGTACAAAAGATGTCCCGAGAACGTTCTATGTTTTTAAGACGTCTTTAGGACATCTTTACGACATTGGACGTATTAGACTTTGATTGGACTGGCATTGGACGTCCTAGGGATGTCCCAAGGACGTTCTAGGGATGATCATGGTTTTGTGCCCTCTGGGCTATTAGTGATATATTATCACACAATCTTCAGAATGAATACTCATAGTTATTATTAGAAACTGTTCAAAATATTATCAAACATTCTCTGTAAAAACCAGAGGTCTTTTTTTAAATATGATAACTTCATGCTGTTATTATTTTCAATGTAGAAAAACGACTCTGGAATCCCACGAGCGATTTCATTTTAGTATGACTCAAGACAGGTTTTTTAGTCGTATTTCAATACCTGGAAATAGCTCTGAAATAATAGTATTTTTACAGTGTTAACAAGAATGTTGATTTTCAGTGAATTTCAGACCTACTAAAAAAATCTTGTAACTGACTAAATTTTCATGTGAAAAATTCAAAAACTTGGCAGAGTACAATTTAATTTGCACAATTCATTGAATTTGCGAAATCGAAGATAGTGAACTAAGTCCAAAGTAAAATTGGATTGAAAAATAGCACTGTAAAAGTATAAGAAACTTATTTTTGTGAAAGTATATTTAACAAATTACAATTTGACCATAGTCACCAAGAAACTTTATCTACGTTTCTGTAATGGAGAAAGACTTGCGATTCCGATAATTTTTTAGAACCAAGAAGTTTCAGTTTGCTTCTTTTAATTAATATACGTCCTGCTTTCTAAATTTTATATCTACATTTTTCAATCCTCTATTTTTCCAATAAAAAAAATCAAATGATCTAGAAAAGAGGGGGATTACTATACTGACTCAGAATTAAATAAGTATAAAATGCTACCCTAGGGAAATTCTGAATGATTATTTTCATTTATTTCTTCTAACTGAGATAATTAATACACTACTCTATACATTTGAAAATTCATTTTTAATTAAATGCATATTTGGCAAATATTCAAAATCGACGAGATTTAGCAGCAGTTCTTGGTTACGGTGAAAACCTGGCAAGTAATAATTTCTTTCACTTCTCACGCTTATCCTGTCTTCTGACTCACATATACCACACACATTCTTGGCTCATGCCACTCACACACATTAAGCATACTTTCTATCGGTGAAGCACTGGTTCCGTCCCTCCTTCCCTCCTAACCGTTTACTGGTTCGGGATACTAGCGCCTCGCATCGCTGGTTCCCGAACTAAGCCTACTCCTGACGTCTCATTCCCCGCGCCAATCTTCTAAGCTTGGTGGGCATTGTCGCCTCTATACCTATCTTCCCTCTACGTTCTAGCCACTCATCCATCCGACGAGCTCGACGCACACATACGAGCGAACACACGTACCGCGCGTTTGGGAGAGTCTATGTGTCGGCCACGTACAGGCGAACCTACGGTCTAGTTCCCAGATTTGTCGGGTAAGCTCGTGAGTGCTCTGAGAATCTTTTCCCAATCACTCATTATATTTTTGTAATTATTCACGTAAAAAAGAATTGATGAACCGTTTTAGAATTCTCACATCGAGTTCGTCAATCTTTCTCAAAGTTCGCAGGTTATTTACGAAAATACATAAATATCCGATGAATTTTTCTCATATCCGAGACCTAGCTACTAGTTCGTGACTTTTTTAAGGATAAATTTTTTCCGTGTAGAGTTCGGTTCTTTGTACTGTTCTCAAAAGTTCGGTTCTTGGTCAACTCTAAAAAATAAAATATTACATTTTACACTCATTCAGTTTGAAAATTTTTAATTAAAAAAAAGAACCACGCAAAAAGTTTGGATAAAAAATATATTATTGTTGAATTAATTATTGTAATAAATTTAAATTTTTACCCTCTCCTCACCTCTGCAGCCTAATCTATCCTAGCGACTGGCATCAAATTATCTAAAATTCTTAAAACATATATCGAGAATCTGTTACTTCAGACTTCTCATTAAAATTTGATGGGCTTGGTAGATTAGGATGCAGAGGTTGAAAATTGATTCTTTTTGTCGTGTTATTTTTGTGTTAATCTCACAGTTTCTATGGCATTAACATAAAATCACGCCTCAACTTATTTTGTAATGGTTGGTCAGTCAGCTGCCAAGTTTTATTGAAATCGGTTGAGAATCGCGCCGCCAATCCAAAAAAAAGTCCGAAATACATGATTATTCCGGATGAGGATTCTTGGTAGTTTTTTTGTCACTTGGCCGCGATTTTCTGCCGCGAATTTTGGTGGAAATTGGATCAGATGTTGAATTAAATATTTATGTTCCTATGAGCTATATGTACTTTCATTCTGGCACATAACGATTTCACTTCGCTTTTTTCTTCAGAGAAAAAATATAATATTAGTAAGATGTCTAATTTTGAGGTTCAATTTGTTTAAATAATTAATTCCACAGAACGAAATTAAAAAATCAGGCTTAGCGATCTTCTTAAGCATTTAATTCTGAGCATTTCTACAAAAAACATATTAAAAATTTGCCGGCTCTAGTGTATTATGAACAGTAAATTTCTGATCCAGCCCACTGTCGACCACGAAATTTGTGCAAACCGGGGAAAAAACGGGAAACGACCGGGAAATTTTTTCCTCGATTAAAATCACTACCATGATGAACGTTGGAAATTTAAGTTCCATACTATTCGAGGCAATCTGTATCTTTTGATTTAGATTCAGTAAAGCACCTAATCTTGAATTTGTGGAGACTTGTAAACGCAGCACGGCGTATTGGTCAGGGCATCATTTAGGTTGTGAGAGTTGGGAGTTGGGGGGTATAAAGAGGTGAAAGGGAGAGGTCGAGGGTGAAATTCTAGGGACGAAAGGAAGGAAGCCAATGAAGAGAGAGCGAGAGAGTGAAAGAGAGAATGAGATAGTTAAAGGGAGCAGTGTGAAGAGGAAAGAGAAAAGTTAGACAAGTGGGTGGGGGTGGATTTGTGGGTTGACCCCTTTTCGTTTCCGTCTCCCTCTCATTCTATTCCTCATTCTATTCCTCGTTCTATTCCTCATCCTCATTCTCTTATTTTCTCTTCTTTTATTGTCTTTCCATTCCTCTCTGATATACGTTCGAGCTGACTGGGGATTTTCTCCAACATGGGAGTACCTACGAGTTCAGCGCATTTGCAACTGTTGTTTTGCGAAAATCTGATTTTAATCCTGATCTTTTCATTCGTTATCCCTTATTGTGCATAGAGAACTCTATATAGATATATAAAGGGAAACAAGACGAAAACAGTTAAATTCCAAATCCAACCGTGCACAAATTGCTCTACTTAGCCCCATTTTAAAAAGGGCGCTGGCAAGGCCCTGACCAATATTCCTATTTTAAACAAAAGATAATAATAATAATCGAGAATTAATGGGGATTTAAAATAGGTGTTTCTTTGATTATTTTTAGAAACATAATTTCGTTGATCCGACTAAAAAATGATTAGATAAGATCTAGACACGAATAGTATTAATAGTTTGTTTGTGGTGTTTTCGCGAGGCTTGCTCCAAGTCTGGTTGCCACATAGCCAACCTAACCTAGTAATTTTTTCTCAATTTTTGTATTGCATATTCGTATATTGTATATTGGCGAGGCATAACTAAATTCCTAAACCTTCAGCCTTTAAAAGACTCTGAGAAAAAATGCATTTTTGATTATAAAGTAATAAAAGTACTTTCTCATTAGAAAGTAATCTTTAGTCTGTACGATTGTTATAATTTTATAAACTAGGGCATTCTTGAACAAACAGGGAAGGCCCTGACAAGTTCTCCATAAGTAGGATAATCGTCTGCAAAAGCATTTTTTTTAAGTCATGTGTAGGTCATATCAGTTTACCCGACGAGGGCTACACCAGAAGCAGGGCAAATATACATTTTTTAAATTATTATTTTCTACCTAATTTAGCAGTTAAAGTTGATAGAGAACCTAATTATATCTAGATACTTTATACTTATCCTTTCTTTGGTTCGACATGGAATATTTTTCAAAGAACTTTACATATTACAATTAAGGGCTACGTTTCAGAGTTAAAATTAGAATATGCAAATTTAAAAGCACCTTGGAGTCTTAACAACTTCGATACCGAGCACGGTTTTCTTTTTGTAAATTTTGTATAAAGACATTTTACAATGTTTCGAAAGAAAAATATACTTTATTTTAAGCACAGACATTTTCCATATTCCGTTCGCATCTGATGAAGTCCATGTCACGTGGTAAGAAGAATTTTCCTCTTGAAATGAGATTTGGCTGTAACTCGGCATGTAAGTCTCATATTAGTGAAGAAGATTCGCCCAAATGGGTATTGAAAATTTTACCTTTCAGGGTTAGAAATGATTTATAACTACATGTACTCATGAAACTAAAATCGCGTTTTTGAAAATACGTGTTCTTTAATTAAAATTTTTTGGTCGAAGAAACCATAATGTGCTTTAAAAGTCTTGTAACGTAAGTTTCATCGTGGGACGGCCAGTGCTTAATGAGGGAGAAAAATCGTAAGGTCGTGCACGACATGCTCTACTTCTATTTCTTGACGGATTTTGAAGTTTATTCTTTATAAATTTTCAGAATAAAATCCCTAAGGTCCTTAAATTCTTTCATTTTTTAATTTAGTATTGTGTGCAACAATATATGAACAAATATAGTGACAAAATTAGTAATTTTATCAATATGATTTTTTTATTTAAAAAAACATTGCTTAAATAAACTCGCTGTTTAGAATTAATTGACATACAGTTAAGTTAAGAAAAAACTAATAGCACTGTGCGATTCTACGATAAAAAATCTGCCCGCTTCGAGGGCACATTCTCATCGTGCGCGGCTCGCTTCGCTCGCAAGTTTGAGCGCGCCTAGGGCGCGCGGCTGTTGGATCTCGCGCTTCGCGCTCGATAATGTATTTACCTCGCGCTGCGCGCTCGGTCTTTGTATTTCCCCCATATTTCTGCACAGACATTTTAAAATTAAAGGTCAAATCATCGACAACTGTAATTTGGTGATTGTGAATTCTCTTTTGTTAAAGCTCCTTCGGCTTGATATTTGTTCCTGATTTTGCATTTAATTTTATCCTCAGCTACCGTGAAAATTTTATATCATTTCAATAAATTATTACAATTCATAATATGCATTAATATTAAAAACAGACGTATTTTCCTTGTCTTGTTTTTATAATTGAAAAAAAGTGCGCATCCTATAAAAAAACAATTTTGTTATTATCCATTTTATTGCAACTTGTGTCGTTTTTCTATAAATTTAATTTGTTTATTTTCAATGTTATTTTTTACGATTTAAACCAAAAATATGCATCCTACCGTAAAGTGGTTATCAGAAAATTTGTAAATGTAATATAGGCGAAAAATTTTGTTAGATAAAATGTTATTGTAGCGTGTATCGTTTTTCCAAAAAGTTAATTTTTTCATATTAAATGTATTTTTATAACAAAAGTTTATAACAAATTTCATAGATCTTTTTTGGTTGAACAACTTTTGTCTATTAATTTTTTCCGTGGTTTTTCTCGTTTGTCCAAAAATTTAATTTATTTTATTCTTAAATCAGTTTTTTACAAATTAAAAAAAAACTACGCATCCTATCAAAAAGTGATCACTAAAAAATTTGTCGATCTTTTTTATATGCACAATTTTTGTCATTCTATCTTTTTTCATATCTTGTATAGTTTGACCGCAAAATTTAATTTATGATTTTTCATTATTTTTTGTGCGATCAAAGTTTGAATTTTGTATTTTTAAAAAAATTCGAAAAGATGTTAGGACAATATTGTAGGATGTTCGAAAATCAACGTTTTTCTCCCCTTGACTTTTTTCTCATATCGTGTGATTTTTGGCTTAAAATTTTCATTTTCGTTTGTTTTTTGGAATTTTGTAAATGCCATAACTCCAGTAGTTTTTGTTTTATCAAAAAAAGTCATGAGGATAAATTGTTCGTCTTTTCAAGTACTACAAAAATTTAGACATAGAATTTTTAAATATTGAAAAAAGTGGTCTAAAATATTTTAAAAATGCGCTCACTTTTTGAATTTTTATCCAAAATGACTGGATGACGAACTTGGCCTTCATTTTAAGACACTTGAAGAGTATACAAGAGCCCAATACAATCTGTCAATTCTTTCGAAATTTATCGTGCTGACAGACTAAAAATGTACATACATACATGCATACATACATGCATACATACATAAACACATACATGCATACATACATAAACACATACATGCATACATACATATACGCATACATGCATACACACATATACATACACACATATAGGCAGACGCATTCACGAAAACCTGTTTTTTTGGGTTCAGAAGGTCTCAAAACGTGGACATTTGAAAAAAACGGTCCAATTTTACACGAATCTGATACCTTCTCTGATGAGAATGTAAAAAAGTACTCTCCTCTATGTAACATTTGACTGTACTCTCTATGGATTCTATGTCATTTTTCCCGTAGAATCGAATTGTTCTATTAATTTTTTTCGTCACTTACATTTTTAAACAAATGTTTGTAACAAAAATTAATTAGACAATCGAAAGTTATGATCCTTTTTCATAAAAAATCGTCTTTTAATGAAACGTTCTCATCCCAGTATTAACCTTTCTACTATGTCAATTAGTCTGCCCATACAACCTAACAGGTTAAAACATTGTCTATAGTTTTATGAGTTGTTTATATATTTATATATTTCCAAATTATAACAATTTTTCATTGGCTGCGTCTGGTCGTCCCGAAAAATTAAGGGAGTTGGAAAAAGGGATGGACTAATCGTTCGAAAACTCGGGACGACTAGCCAACACAGAAAAAACTGGGGGTACGAAGTGTTGCAGGTGATCGTTCAAGAAGGATAATTAATAGTCAGCTCCCACCTGAGGTAAACTTTTCGTGCTTACAGGCCTGTAACGTGCTGCCTCTAGCGGAGTCCGCCGGAGATATCTGCCATTCACCACGGTGTGTTTACCCCAGTCGCAGTTAACCTGCTGACGGTTACCCCACTTCACACATTACCTGAAACATTTCTTACCCCTAGTTTTTTCTTAAGCTTATGAAAAATATTGATCTAGTCATCCGGAATGTTGTGACGACGAGACATTTCGTTTTTCGTTACTTATACCATTCCAATGATAAATTACAAAGATTTTAAAACAAAGTATTTTTTTCTACAACAAAACTGATATACTGAAGAGTTTGTTTAAATAAATTTTGTATAACAATCACCTTGTACATTTCATTAATTATTTATGTTCACTGAGTATATGTGCATGAATTCTAATCAATAGCGAGTTTATTCAAGCAATTTTCTTTTAGTTAAAAAATGATATTCTCAAAATAGAAATTTTGTCACTCACCGTATGACTTATTTTTTTCTCATCAACATAAAAATTTTCAAAATGAAAGAACAAGTATTTTGAAAAACGCGATTTTAATTTCAGCAGTTTTCAAAAAAATGTCAACATTTTTTTTTCTTTAGAAAATTTTTTTCGTTTAAAAGTAAATGTCGTTACAAATAATTTGAAATTTCGAAAGATCAATCAGTTAATTAGAACCGAAGGTATGGAATTTTCAAAAAAAGTTTTAAAAAAATTTCAAAGACCCATATCTCCGCCATTTTTTCGAATTTTCAAAAACCACTTGGGAGAATTTTTCTTCAGTAATGTTCACAGCATGAAGATGTTTCGCAGAGATGCTTTCTTTTTATTCCTCTCCCACTCTCTGTTTACTCAAAATACTTAGATTAAAGAAAAAGCCGTTTAACCATTTTCACTTCTGATATATTAGTTTCAATAAAAAAAATTAAAATGTGAAAAACTATTACAATTAATTTTTTTTTATTTCAAGCAGGAGTTGAGTCTTTAACTTTTTTCGCTTACTATATAAAAAAATAAAAAATTTGCATTTCCTAGTTCAAAATTCAAAGTTTAATATTTTGAGCAAACCTGAATTCTTTTAATGATCTGAATTCCTAAAATTTTTTCAATTCTCGGAGTCCCTTGAATGACCTAAATGCTCTGAAATTCTTGAATATTCTTAATTTCATACATTCTTTTAACGTCCCGAATTCCTAAAATTCTTTCAATTCTCTGAATCTCTTGAATTACCTAAATAATCTGAAATCCCTGAAATTCGCTGAATTCCCTGAAATTTTTGAATTCCTTGAATATCCTGAATTTCTTGAATATTCGAAATGCCTGAAATTCCTTCAATTTTCTGAATTCTCTGAATTCTTCTAATTTTCTGAATTCCTTTAATACCCTGAATGTCCTGATTTCTCTTAATTCCTTCAGTTCTTTCAATTTAATGAATTCCTTGAATTCCCTTAAAGCTATGTTATTTCTAAGATTCTCTGAATTCCTCCAATTTCCTTAAAGCTCTGAAATATCTGAAATTCTCTGAATTTCCTGAATTCTTTGAATACTCTGAATTCCGTGAGTTCTCTAAATGCGTTAAATACCCTAAATGCTCTGAAATCCCTGGAATTCCCTAAAATCCTTGAATATAATGAATTCCCTGATCTCCTTAAACATTTTGAGTTTCGTGAATTTCTGGAATATTCTGAATTCCTTAAATTCTTCGAATTCTCTTAATTCCTTGAATTCTTTCTAAAATCCTTGATTTCTCTGAATTTACTGACATCCTGGAATATTCTGAATTGCCTGAATTCTTTGAATGTGCTGATTTCCTGAAATTCTCTGAATTCCTCGAATAATATGCTTCTGAAATCCCTGAAATTCACTGAACTCCCTGAAATCCTTAAATTACTTGCATATTTTGAATTTCTTGAATATTGGAAATTCTCTGAATTCCTTGAATTCTTTTAATTGCCTACGTTTTCTAAATTCCTTCAATTCCTTTCATGCCTTCAATTCCTTCAGTTCCTTGAATTCCCTTAATCCTCTGAAATTTCTGAAATTTCTTAAATACCCTAAATTCCTTGAATATTCTGAACACCGTGAATTCTCTAAATTCCTTACACTTTTTAAAATCCTTGAATTTGTTGAATATTCTGAATTCCCTGAATGTCTATAATATTCTGAATTAACTGAGTTCCTTGACTATTTTGAATTCCCTAATTTTCTTGAATATTCCGAATTCCCTGAATTCATTGAATATTCTGCATTTGCTTAATTTCTTGCATTTCCTAAATGCTCTGGAATCCCTGAAATTCTTTGAATTCCCTGAAATCTTTGAATATCCTTAATTTTTTCAATATTCGGAATTCCTTGTATTGCATATTTTTTCTGAAATCCTTGAATATTCTGAATTCCCTGAATTTACGAAATTTCTTGAATATTCTAAATTTCTGAAATTCTTGGAATATTCTGAATTCCCTGAATTTACGAAACTTCTTGAATATTCTAAATTTCTGAAATTCTTGGAATATTCTGAATCTATATTCATGGATAAGTGTCTAAGAACTGCACTCTTCGACGAAGAAGGTGTAGATCTCCAAACAGTTAAGGTACGTGGGTTAGCTTTCGCAGATGACAAGATTGTTATGGCAGAATCAGTCGAGGACTTGCAAAGAATGTTGAATAAACTTCATACAAGCATGAAGGACATGGGACTCAAAATTAACGTAAATAAAACAAAAATCATGGTGTTTGAGGGAAAGAGTGAGAAAACAATGTGCAACATTGTCCTAAATGATGAGAGATTAGAACAAGTTGACAAGTACGTATATACCTAGGTAGTCTATTCACTAGCGACGGAAAAATAGATGGGGAGTTAGATAGGCGCATAAATAAGGGTAAACAGGTTATCGGTAGAGCAGGGTCCATCCTAACAAATAAAAACATATCAAAAAAAGCTAAAATGGCCATACACAATTCTATATTCGTACCGACTGTACTATACGGTAGCGAGACATGGACCTGTCAAGAAAAGGACAGGAGTAAAATTAACGCGATCGGCATGAAACCTCTGCGCATAATATGCGGGAAAACACTGATGGACAAAGTCCGAAACGAGACAATCCTCAAAGAATGTGGTGCAAAAGAGACAATAGTTGACACATGGGAAAGAAATCAGTTAAGATGGTTCGGACATCTTGAAAGAATGAAAGATGAACGACTGACCAAACAAGTGTATAAAGGTAAAGTAAATGGCAGAATGCCCAGAGGTAGACCGCCGAAAGAATGGTTAGAATCTGTAAATGAGACATTAATCCGTAGAGACATAAGAAGCCATAGAAACACAAGAGCTTGCATGAAAAAATGCATGGACGTGAAGGAAGCTAGAGTAGTATGCCAAGACAGAAAAGTGTGGCGACCAATAGTTTGTAAACAGAGTGACAGTAGAATGAATGACGCCTGAAACAAAGATCTTGGATACTAATGGGCCCAAGTGGAGAACCATACATAACAATTTTGTGAGGCTCTTCACTTGGGGTGATCGCTAGAGAGATTGATCAGCAACCTGGGTCGGAGCAGTGTTGCGGAATAAACGTGTCATTTAAATAAATAACACGAGAATTCCAGATCAATCTAAAATATATATACCTAACACTTATATACCTATCTACCTCATACCTATATACCTACCCACCTTATACCTATATACCCATATGCACACTACTATTCTCCAACCGAGCAAGTCACGCCTACCCCGAAAGGGAAATGGCTTAATGGTATAATAATAATAATAATAATAATACTGAGTTTCTGAAATGCCTTAAACTCTCTGAATTCCTTGAATTCAGAATATTTAAAGAATTTAAAATATTCCTGAAATTCTCTAAATTTGCTGGATACCCTAAATATTTTGAATGCTTTGCATTATTTTGAAGTCCTTAGAATTCAGGGAATTGTACGAATTCGGAAATTACACGAATTCAAGGAATTCAGATGATTGTGGGAACTCCGCGAATTTAGGGAATTTCAATGATTTCAAAATACGTCAAGGAATTCAGGGAATTTAGAGAAATTCAAGAAATTCCGATAACTGAATAAATTTAGATGAATTTAGATATATCAGGGAATTCGAAGGAATTCAGAATATTTCAAGGAAGTTAAAAAAATTATAAAGAATTTTAAGGTGTTTTAAAACATTTCAAGCAATTTAAAAGAATTAAATAGAATTACATAGAATTTAAAGAATGAAAAACAATTCGAAAAAATAAAACAATCAAAATTATTAATTCATTACTGATACATATTTGAAATTTCACTGCATAAAAACTTCTAATTAAAATTATCCGCAATTGAAATATTCAGAAAATGCACTAAGAACTGAATATTTTTGAGCTAACTTTAGAATTTTCCAAACCCTTTTTCACATTATTCTGTAAAAAAATTGAACATTTTTGCATGAAAAATAAAATCATGCCTTTCAAATTATTTTTGTTTAAGACAATTTGAAATTGGAATCATAGTAATCTAGTTTTATATTTGTATATTATCAATTCCCGCGCGCTGAACCTCATATATTCAAGATCTTGAGATCTTGAATGTTAAGCACGGACGGGCGCGCGGACAGCGCTCGGATGGGTGACCATTCGTGATTCTCGCTTAGTCGTGTTTTCACTGCGTTTAACTACTGTCGAGCGGGAGGTTTGACGCAGAAGATAAATGTGCTCAGGACTTTTGGTTTACTGCAGTTTTCTACTTCTCTGACCCTATGTTCAGGCGAATGCGAGCGCTCCGACTAAAAATCTGGCTGCAGATGGTTAGGTTATTTTAGAAATTGAAAAAATTTATTATGAGTGTTGGGGCATTTGGGGATTTAGGAAGGAATATGAGATAAAGGGTTTTAATGTCTGACGAACTCCTTTGGGAGGAGGAATTTGGATATGTAAACCCCCTAAAAAGGACATGAAGTAAAAAATCTAATCTTATCTAATAAAAAAAGTGCGTCAATCGAAAAAAACCATCCTGTATTTAACATACTTTACGATAACAAGTAACATTTTCTATAAATTTCTGTATGTAACAATATTTTGAGAATATTTTTAATATTTCTCTCTTTAATAACATTTTCACAGATATTTTATAATTAACCTATTTTTCTCTTCCTTTGAAGCTACACTTTTCATCGTGAATAAAAAAAGAGCTTGTTTGAGTTTATTATAAACTTGATATTTTTAGTTGAAGCGAATTTCCTCTAGCGCCCTTTAAAAAAGTTGAAAGCTATAAAATTGGTTTTATTTTAGAAAAATATTTTCCTCACCAGACTGCTCCTCTATGTCCTTTATTATTTCCTCAAATTTCAGATTGATATGTTCATTATTTTTTAAATAATTTGGGCAAACACATATTAACCAAATAATGATTATTTGAACTCATCATTTACGTTTTATCGCTCTAATTTGAGATGATATTGATTTTCTGCAGTTATTTTTTCAAACTTGGAATATATTTAAAAAGTAATGTTATGGTTCTCAATTCAATATTAATCCAACTAGAAAAAAAAGTAGAAGTTTTGAAGAATTCGGCGCGCGTGCGCAAGCTTCATTGGGTATACCGGAGCACATAAAACGTATTTTCGCAACAAAAAAAATCTGCCCGCTTCGCGGGCACATTCTCATGGCGCGCTTCGCGCGCGGCTCGCTTCGCTCGCAAGTTTGAGCGCGCCTAGGGCGCGCGACTGTTGGATCTCGCGCTTCGCGCTCGATCATATATTTATCTCGCGCTTCGCGCTCGATTATGTATTCACCTCGCGCTACGCGCTCGGGCGTATTTGCATCGCGCTTTACGCTAGGCTCCTCTAGATTTTTGAACTTCGTGTTCGACTTCGATGAAAAGAAAAAGTTTGTTTGCAAATATTATAAAATTATCAAAACCTCTACATATTAAGTGATTGTTAAATTTGTTTTTATTTTAGACTGAAAAGGAACTTTATTTACTCAAGGTTCTATCGACCTTAAGGAACACATTCTCATCCAGACACTCGCGCTCGATATTTGATTTGAAAATCATTTGAACCGTATGATAGAAACAAAAAAGTTGGAGCGCACTTACGGCGTGCTATTTGGTAAATACACTGAGCGCGCACTTTGTGCTTCGTGTTATATGTTCTTCATATACAAATTACTAAATTTGTATTTGATTTCAAATGAAAAGTAATGATATAATTGAGGCGACAAATTTTATTAGTTAACATTTTATTTTAGCTTGTGCCGTTTATCAAAAAAGTTAATTTTTTCATTTTGAATATATTCTTACCACAAAAATTGATTACGGGTGAGTAAGTCTTTTTTGAATGCACAATTTTTGTTCATTTATATGTTTTCGTACCTTGCATTGTTTTTTCAAAACTTTGATTTTTTTTACTGTCAATGTTATTTTCACGAATAAAACAAAAACCACGCATCCTATCGAAACATGAGTCACAATAAATTTGTACCTCTTCCATGGATGAACAAATTTTGTTTCGGTCATTTTTTCGTAGCTGGTAATATTCGTCTGAAAATTTGATTTTTCTATTTTCAATGCTGTTTTTTACGAATAAAACAAAAACTGCGCGTCATATCAAAAAGTGAATAATAAGAAATTTGTAGATCTTTTTTAGGTGCACAATTTTGGTGAGATGATCTTTTCTGGTATCTTGCATAGTTTTACAGCAAAATGGCTTTTTTGATTTTTCATTAATTTTTTGTGCGATCAAAATTTGAATTTTTTATTTTTCGAAAAATTCAAAAAGTTGTCATGAAAATATTATAGGGTGTTCAGGAATCAACGTTTTTCTCCTCTTGACTTTTTTTCATATCGTGCGTTTTTCGGCTTAAAATGTTCATTTTCGTTTGTTTTTTGGAATTTTGAAAATGCTATAACTCCAGTAATTTTTTTTTTATCACGAAAAGTCATGAGAATATTTTATTCGTCATTTTACGTACTATTAATAACCGTACATAGAATTTTCAAATCTTCCAAAAAAGTATTCTCAAAAATTTTCAAAATGTGCTCACTTTTTGGATTTTCATCCAAAATAGCTGGTTAACGAACTCGTTCTCTATTTTTTGGCCATAAAAAAGTGTGCCAAAGCTCAATCAAATCTGATCATTTTTTCGAAAGTTATCGTGGCTACAGACAGACAGACAGACAGACTACAGACAGACAGACACCTTCGTAAAAATCGTTTTTTCTGACTCAGGAGGTCTCAAAACGTGGACATTTAATGAAAACCGACTATGTCAAATTTTACATAAAACCAATACCTTCTCATTAGAATGAGAATGTAAAAAAATATACTTTTTAATCTCTAAATACTTAAAGGAAAAATCACAAGCTTTCTTTTTAGCCCACAAAAAATGTCAAAAAGCGTCCTTTTATGAAAAAATTTCAGTTTACATTTAACCTTCATTTTTGAAGGTCAAATATTTATTTTTTCAAACAATTCTTATCATCAATAGAAAGGGCGTGAAAAAACTATTCGAAATTATCCTGGACAACATTTTTTTAATCCTCGTTAGGAGAGTTACAAATTGCCAAGTTGGCTGGTATATTCTCAAAAACAACTCATCGCTTATTTTCAATAAAAAAATAAATAAAAATCCTACTTTTTAACATAAAAAATCTTAACAGAAAAAGCCTAAGCTGTCTTTTGAGATAAAGAAATTAAAAAAAAATCTGCCCGCTTCGCGGGCACATTCTCATCGCGCGCTTCGCGCGCGGCTCGCTTCGCTCGCAAGTTTGAGCGCGCCTAGGGCGCGCAACTGTTGGATCTCGCGCTTCGCGCTCGATCATATATTTATCTCGCGCTTCGCGCTCGATTATGTATTCACCTCGCGCTACGCGCTCGGGCGTATCTACATCGCGCTTTACGCTCGGTTGCTCTAGATTTTTCAACTTCGTGTTCGACTTCGATGAAAAGAAAAAGTTTGTTTGCAAATATTATAAAATTATCAAAACCTCTACATATTAAGTGATTGTTAAATTTGTTTTTATTTTAGACTGAAAAGGAACTTCATTTACTCAAGGTTCTATCGACCTTAAGGAACACATTCTCATCCAGACACTCGCGCTTCGCGCTCGATATTTGATTTGAAAATCATTTGAACCTTGCGTTCCACGCTCGGTTCTGTGCATTTGATTTTTCTATTTTCAATGCTGTTTTTTACGGATAAAACAAAAACTACGCGTCATATCAAAAAGTGAATATTAAGAAATTTGTAGATCTTTTTTGGGTGCACAATTTTGGTGAACTGATCTTTTCTCGTATCTTGCATAGTTTCACAGCAAAATGGAATTTTTGATTATTTTTTTGTGCGATCAAAATTGGAATTTTTTATTTTTCAAAAAATTCAAAAAGTTGTTATGAAAATATTATAGGGCGTTCAAAAAGCAACGTTTTTCTCCTCTTGACTTTTTTTCATATCGTGCGTTTTTCGGCTTAAAATGTACATTTTCGTTTGTTTTTTGGAATTTTGAAAATGCTATAACTCCAGTAATTTTTGTTTTATCACGAAAAGTCATTAGAATATTTTATTCGTCATTTTGCGTACTACTAATAATCATACATAGAATTTTTAAATCTTCAAAAAAAGTGGTCTCAAAAATTTTCAAAATGTGCTCACTTTTTGAATTTTCATCCAAAATAGCTGGTTAACGAACTCGTTCTCTATTTTTCGGGCATAAAAAAGTGTGCCAAAGCTCAATCAAATCTGATCATTTTTTCGAAAGTTATCGTGGCTACAGACAGACAGACAGACAGACAGACAGACAGACAGACAGACAGACAGACTACAGACAGACAGACACCTTGGTAAAAACCGTTTTTTCTGGCTCAGGGGGTCTCAAAACGTGGAGATTTGATGAAAACCGACTATGTCAAATTTTACATAAAACCAATACCTTCTCATTAGAATGAGAATGTAATATGGAACAAATTCTATCAAATAAAATTAATATAGATACCATAATGAATTCAGTATGAAACGCTTTACATTATTATGATTTCATGTCGAAATATATTACATTTTCAACAAAATAATTATCGTTGCAACCAAAAAAGAACAATTTTACACCAAATAGTTACATTTCCAACCAAAAAAAATGAATTTTCCACCAAAAAGATTAATGTTCTAACAAAAAAAAAAAAAAACAATTTCTACAAAACGCATGCATTTTTAACAAAATTCTTACATTTTGAAGCCAAGAAGACAAATTATCTAAAAAACAGTTGAATTTTCAACTCGAAAATGTAATTTTTCAATAAAAAAGTTAATTCACTACCAAATAGTAAAATAATTAAATAAATAGTCTAATTTTCAACCAAATAGTTCAAGTTTCTATCAAAATAGTTGAATTTTCAACCAAAAATATATCTCAATGAAAAAGTTGATTTGCCACCTGCGAATAGTTTAACTTTCTACCACATTGTTTAATTGTGAACCATTTAGTAGAATTTTCTACCAAAATAGTTTGAATTTTCAACCAAAAATATGAAATTTCAATAAAAAAGTTAATTTAAAACCAAATGTTTAATTTTTAATCTAAAATTATGAATATTCAACCAAAAATTGATTTTTTACATACTAGTTCAACTTTAAATCGTGAAGTTGATTTTTTAGCAAAAAAAATGAATCCTCAAGTTAAAATGTAATAATTGATATTTCAACTAACACGGATTTTAATTTTAAATCAAAAATAGTTGAGTTTACATAAAAAGACCATTTTTAAACAAAATACTTGAATCCTCAGCCAAAACAGATTAATTTTCAAGTTAATAGTTGCATTTTTAAGCAAAAAGAATTAATATTTAAACAAGAAGGCCAATTTTCTACAAAAAAGACAAATTGTCAACAAACTTGTTGAATTTTGAAGCTAAAAGGAAGAATCATCTACAAAACAGTTGAATTTTCGACCCCAAAATGGGATTTTTAAACAAAAAAATTAATTTTCTACGAAATAGTCAAATTTTTGAATGAATAGATTAGTTTTTAACCAAATTTCAAAATTCGTCTTCTTCGGATGAAAAATTCATATTTTTGGTAGAAAAGTTCTGGGTTCAAAATTCAACTGTTTTCTAACAGAATAGTTTTTTTGTCTTGAAGATTCGACTATTTAGTTAATAATGCAACTGTTTGCAGTTGAAGTTAATTCTGAAAGTTTGAAAATTCGACAATTTGGTTGAAAATTCGTCTTTGTAGGTTGAAAATTTAACTGTTTGATTAAACATTTGTCTCTTGATTGTATATTTAACTGTTTGGTCTCAAATTAATTTTTCTCTTTGTTAAAAGTTCAACTATTTAGTTGAACAATCATCCTTCTTCGTTGAAAATTCAACCATTTTGTTGAACTGATGGCCTCCGCAGTTTCGCGATGAGCGGAGCGGCCGGGCCAAAAGAGGCGGTGCTGTGCCAAGCGTAACAAGAAGCTCGAGGACCGCACTCTCAGCGCGTTAGTTGCATCAGGTTGCGTCATGCGTCCAAATCCAACAAAAATTTTTCATGAGGCCCTGTCTCTTTACGTTTGGATTCCCCTGATTCAGGATCAAGGCCACTACAAGCCATCGCCGAAACCTTTCTTATATCGGGAGTTGAGTGTATTCTGACATGAAATCTTATGCGTTTCATATTGAATTCAATATGGTACCTATACATTTATTTTATTTTAAAGAATTTATTCCCCTATTATTCCCCCATTTTCGTGAAAAATCACCCTATTCCCCCTGTTTCGAGAGCTGTTTGGGCTGTGAAGTGAAGAGGAGGGTTGAAAAAAGTTTCAAAAATAGCGTGACGTAGTTTTTGAATAGCCTCTTTTGATTTTTTTAATTTGTTGACTAAAAATGTACAACGTAGGCTAGTGTGCGTGCTTAGATTCGAATATCGTTTTTTTTGCCTTATAAAATGAATCATCCTATAATGAGATATGCATTCAGTCCCTCGAAAACAACACATCAATTGTGCAGAATCACCGGCTATTTGAAACTATGCGAACGACGTTGATAAGCTCTGTCAGAATTTGATCAAGTCAATCACTTATATGTATATATGTTCAGAAACCTAAAGGTAATCTGCAAATTAATTTCGAATTTGATCGATTGGCAGCATCGAAATTTTGCAAAATACTAAAACAGAGGAAATGATATGCATCGCTCATATTTCAGGTACATAATTGGATTAAACCGATGAGAGAAACTCCATTATATCACAAAAATTTCATCCGATTTAATCTCACATTCGTTCCTCTCAACGACTTTCATTTTTGAGTATATTTTACGACCAAATTTTGCAGGGTGATTTTAGCAGATTTTTTTCAATTAATAAATAATGTAACTTTTCGTTGGTATAATGAGACGAATTGTTGAATTAGTGATTTATAACTAATTTAGAGACAACGAATGACATGCGGTTTCTAAAATTAATAATTTTAATTATAGATCAGTTGATCATTTTCTTTTTCTGCAAGCCTAATACTTTTGTTTGATATTGATAAGGAAAAAAAAACTCTAAAGATTTTTTCTCTTTTTTTCAAATCGAACTTGAAAGCGTAATTTAAATTTTAAATAAGTCAAATTTAGGAGTTTGAGAAAAAATCCAAACCTACAGGAATGACTAATTAAGAATTTCAAAGCCTTTGAATTCGAAATTAATTCAATTTTAAGATGTTGACGTTTCTGAACAGGGTAATTTAGAGTGATAAATTAACAATTTCGAGCCTCTAAATTTGAAAGCTTAACACTTTTAGAAAATTTATATCAGGATATAAAATTCAAGTAAAACCTTCAATGGGACGAATGAAAAATACCGAAAAACAAAATTCCCGACACTGTCAAGTACCCAAAAAAATAACATTTTCGAAATAGGAATTTGCCGAATTATAAAAATCCTGAATTGGAAAATTCCCGAATGATAAAATTCCCGACAGAAAATTGCCAAATTTTAAAATATCGGACACTGCGAAACTCCCGAATTTAAGCAATTCGATGGGTCCTAAAAGAAACTACGCAACTCGCGGCGGCAGATAAGAAATACGTATCTGGCGCGCTCTATACTAAGTGTATACAAATTTATGTATACTTAGTATAGAGCGCGCCAGATAAGTATTGCTTCCTTATGAAGTGAGGTTTGTAATGACCTAAATTTTCAAATATACTTTTTTGACATATTTTGATATAATTCGACCCCAGGAGCTCGAAAATATAATGTTAAAAAAATGTCCGTGTGTATGTAACTTTTTTCTGTTCACCATATCTCAAAAAGTAAAAGAGCTACCATCATGAAATTTTGATAACGTGTAGCTCCGATTGTTATAGATGTCTGATAGGATTTTGAGGCAGATCCATCTTCTAGAAGTAGATTTTTTTTCGATTAGAAATTTAAAACGCAAAATTTTACCTTGTTTATATCAGGAAAACTTTCTTGGTATTCAAAATACAACAATACGACATATAGCGTATTTGTTCGCGTCCTTGAGACGCATCAGTTGACCTATTAGTGAACTTTTCTTGACCGACCAGTACCGTTTTATGAAGTTTCAAAAAAATGGTTTATTCTGTTCATATGAAAAAAACGTTTTTGACATTCCAAACAGGACAATATTACATGTAGAGTGTTTGTTCGCGTCCTTGAGACGCATCGATTAACTTATTGATGAACCTTTTATAACCGACCAGTACCGATTTATGAAGTTTAAACAAAATTAGTGTATTCTGTTTATATAAGAAAAACATCGTTCATATTAGGAGTACTACAGTACGGTATTTGACATATTTGTTTGCGTCTTCGAGACACGTCAAATGACCTTTTGACGAACCTTCGATAACCTCTTATAATCTATCAATACCGATTTATAAATTGAAAAAATATGTTGTTTACCTTGTTGATATAAGAAAAGCTTTTTTAATATTGGGAAAACAACTATAATGTATATAATATATTTGTTCGCGTCTTCAAGACGCATCAATTACCAAAAGTAAGAACTTTTCATGATCTACCATAACCTAGCGATATCGTTTTCAAATTTTTCAACAAAATTAGTTTCCTTGTTTATGAGAAGATTTTTTTATATTGGGAATATAAAAGTACTGCATTTGACTAACTTTCGAAGAACATTATTGATTAATTAATAGCTACTCAGGAAGTTTTAAGAAAAGTTACATTGTGTATATGAGGTTTTAATTTGAAATATAAAACTACAGTAGGTTACAGAGTTGTTCGTTGTAACAGAACAAATCAATTGACATTTGAGTGGGCCCTCTGATTTTCTGAAAATAAAATATTCGGAAAGTCAAAAAACATGAGCTTGAAAAATATTGAAAGTATCAATTTTTTTCTTTTATTGGGGGAAACCTCCCTCTATGAGGAAGCAAATTTATTGTATACCTATGAGGAAGTAAAATGCTCATAAAATAGGCACAAATAAATACACGCATAGTGAATACGTCCATAGTACTTCGCAGCAGTATTTTCTATCTACCCCCGCGAGTTGCGTAGTTTCCTTTAGGACCCATCGAATTGAGAAAACTGTTTTTTGATCAATATCATTTATTTATTAAAAATGGAAAAAGAATAGAAAACAATTATAAAAATTAGGTTTAAAAAAATTTCTTTCATCAAAATGTTTCATTAATGTATATTTAATAAGTAAATAATATTGATTAAAAAACAAGTTTTTTAATTGTTTAAATTCAGGCATTTTCGTGTCGTATATTCGGAAATTTTCTGCCAGGAATAATATTCTTCGGAAATTTTGAAATTCGATAATGGGGTGAACGAAAAATTCAAAAAAATAAAATTCCCGACACTGTAAAATTCACGAATTGGAAAATTCTCGAAATTATACAATTGCCGACATATAAAAATCCCGAATTGGAAAATTCCCGATATTTATTAAAAATACAATAATAAAATATTGTAGTCAAAGTACAAATTTTGTTATGTTTAAAGTTTTTTAAATTTATTGTTTGAATTTAAAATAACAATAATTGAAAAAAAATATATATTCCTCGATAAAAAGTTTTGTTTCAAAATGCTCATAGTATTTTAGAAAACCACAATAAAACGTTCCCAAAAATCAAATATTTAATTTAAAAAAAGAAATTGAAAGGAAATTTCGAGATAAATCAGTGATGAATTGAATGCTGCAAAATTAGTTTGAAAATTATTATTAGGTTCGGAGAAATAAATTTGCTTCCTCATAGAGGGGGATTTCCCTCACAAAAGAGAAAATAGGTACTTTCAATATTTTTGAAGCTTATGCTTCTGTCTTTCCGAAAATTTTATTTTCAGAAAATCAGAGGGCCCACAAAAATAACAATTGATGTGTTCTGTTACAATAAACGACTTTTTAACCTACGGTAGTTCTATATTTCAAATTAAAACCTCCTAGAAACAATGTAACGTTTCTTGAAAATTTCTGAGTAGCTATTGATTAATCAATAATGGTCTTCAAAAGTTCGTCAAGAGATCAATCCACGCGCCTCGAAGACGCGAACAATTACATCAAATGCAGTACTGTTATATTCCCAATATAAAAAAATCTTCTTATAAACGAGGAAACTAATTTTGTTGAAAAATTTGAAAACGATATTGGTGGGTTATGGTAGATCATGAAAAGTTCTTACTTTTGGCAATTGATGCGTCTCGAAGACGCGAACAAATATATTATATACATTATAGTTGTATTCCCAATATTAAAAACGTCTTCCTTATATCAGCAACATAAACAACATATTTTTCAATTTATAAATCAGTATTGCTAGATCATAAGAGGTTACAGAAGGTTCGTCAATAGGTCATTCGACGTGTCTCGAAGACGCAAACAAACATGTCAAATACAGTACTGTAGTACTCCTAATATGAACAAAGTTTTTTCTCGTATAAACAGAATACACCAATTTGTTTTTATTTCTTTTTATTATTTTTTTTATCATAAATCGGTACTGATCGGTCATAAAAGGTTCACCAATAGGTCAATCGATGCGTCTCAAGGACGCGAACAAATACTCTACATTTAATATTGTCTTAGTTTAAATATCAAAAAAGTTTTTTTCATATAAACAGAATAAACCAATTATTTTTAAACTTCATAAAACGGTACTGGTCGGTCATAAAACGTTTATCAGTAGGTCAGTCGATGGGTCTCAGAGACGCGAACAAATATGCTAAATATCGTATTGTTGTATTTGAATATCAAAAAAGTTTTCTCATATAAACAGAATAAACCATTTTTTTTTTAATTCATAAATAGGTGCTGGTGGTTCATAAAAAGTTTATCAGTAGGTCAATCGATGCGTCTCCAATACGCGAACAAATATGCAAGATATCGTTTTTTTGTATTTGGATATCAAAAAAGTTTTCTGATATAAACAGAATAAACCATTTTTTTTAATTTATAAATAGGTACTGGGGGGTCATAAAACGTTTATCAGTAGGTCAATCGATGCGTCTCAGAGACGCGAACAAATATGCTAGACATGGTATTGTTGTATTTGAATATCAAAAAAGTTTTTCTTATATAAACAGAATAACCCATTTTTTGAAACTTCATAAATCGGTACTGGTAGGCCATAACAGTTTCAACAATATGTTGATCTATGCGTCTCAGAGACGCGAACAAATACGCAAGATATCGTGTTGTTGTATTTTGAATATCAACAAAGTTTTTCTTATATAAACAAGGTAAAATTTTTCTTTTTACATCTCTAAACGCAAGATAAAACTACTTCTAAATGATCGATCTAGCTCAAAATCCTATCAGACCTGGATATCAATCCGAGCTACACTTCATCCAAATTTCAGGATCATAGCTCTTTTACTTTTCGAGATATGGTGAACAGACAAAAGTTACACACACACATACACACACGCGCAAATTTAAAAAAAAAATTATTTTCGAGCTCCTGGGCTCGAATTATATCAAAATATGTCAAAAAAAATATATTTGAAAATTTAGGTCATTAGAAACCTCTCTCTATGAGGAAGCAATTCTTTAAAATAAATGTCTTGGATTTTTCTTCAATTTTCATATACATCTTTAACTTCGAATATTTTCATTTATGTGCTCAGAGGGGAAATTGACAAAAAGCTCAGTAAAGTTAATTTTCATTTCCTAACATTAAAAATATTAAAAATTTAAAAATACATTATTAACCAAATTTTTAAATATTAAGTTTCGACCATTTTTGAAAAGATAAATAATAGTTTATAATTTCGATTCGAAAGCGTTTGAAATTTATAAATATTATTTATAATAAAATAATTTTTAATTCAAAACGTCCCAAATTAAACAATTTTAGATCAGGTGAAAAAAAGTACAATACACCAAACTCTCGGTTTCAGTCCCCCCGTTTTCCGCCTTCCTAGAACTGCTGTCTCAGGCGATGGACGGTTGCGACGATTGTCGCAACGTCTCTCGCCAACGGTTGCTTACGTTTGGATCCCCCCGATTTGGGACCAAAACAATTTGAAGACAACTCCCGACACTGGACTGAAACCAAAAGTTTGGTGTATTTCGAATTAAATGAAAAGAAATTAAACTTGTTTCCTTTCTAAACGAAAGCGTTTAAAAATGAGCAATTTAATTTTAAATTCAAGATTCTCGAAATTGAATAATTTCAGATTAAAATTTCAAAAAGAGGATTATTTAAAACGTTAAAAATGGAATATTTTCAGATTAGAATTTCGAAAATTGGATTATTTAAATTCAAAGGAATTTTGTTACCATTTAAAAAAAAAATTAATTCAATGTAATTTAATAAATTATTTTATATTTCAATGTTATTTTTTACAATTAAAACAAAAACTACGCGTGCTATAAAAATGAAATAACTTATAACAAAGGCACAGCTTCGGAAATTGTAGAATTTGAAATTGATATTCTATGATAAAATTCTAATTTAACATTAAAATTGATTAGGCAAATTTTTCTAAGATCGAAACATAAATTCACCGTCATTTTCACCGTTTAAAATGAAAACAATTTCAATTATAAACCTTCCAAAGAAATTCTACAATAAAACGTTAAAAATAAAAAATAATTTTTAAAAGGAAATTTTAAAAATGAGAAAAGTGAAAAAAGATCATTTTTTAATCAGTTAATATCTTCTGTTCTCTTTTTTTAATAAAAAAAAATTCCTGTTGGATCCAAAGTTATGGCAAATTTGGTATATTTACAGTTTTTTCTAATGAAAAATAATAAAAAATTAGAAACAAAACAAAAAATTGTTTGCCTAGTTTATAATTTGTTGAATTTGTGTAGAAAGATGTTTTTGGATTGAGTTACATGGATGCACTCTGTTCTGAAAAAAGTTGAATAAGTCGAATCTGAAATTTCTTTGGCTTGTCTAAAGAAAAATGTAATTATTATGCTCTCATGAAAAAATTGTTTTTCACGGTTTTTAAAACGTTCCAATATCGCGAAAAAAATTCAACATCGCAGAACCTCTCAGTTAGGAAAATAAGTTTTTTGCGAAAAAGCATAATGATAAAATATTTGTTTGTTTCAAGCTGCAGAAATTTCAGGTTCAGCATAATCAAGTTTTCCCAAAATTTTTGCACATGAATCAATAAAAAATATGTTTTTAGCACATTTTCAAATAATTCTCAATCACGCCACAAATTTTTTTTGAATTTCTTTTTTTTTTATTATTGTTCCGAAAAAAACTGTATATGTAAGAAATTCGCCATAATTTTTGAATCGATAGAAAAAAATTTTTATGTGAAAATGACAAATGATTTATGGAAAAACAATAAAATTTATATATTTATTTTTATTTATTTTTAATATTTATTTATATTTTTATATTCATTTTTATTCATTTATACATTTATTTATTCATAAATTTATAAAATTTATATATCATCGTGGGTGTGGTGAGCCCACACTTGTAGTTATTTATAACTACAAGAAAAACCTAGAAACACTACCCAAATCGGGTAGTGTCACGCCTACCCTGAAAGGGAAATGGTTTAATGGTATATATATATATAGCAAAAATGTATAATGTGCTTTTTTCATATTTGAATTTTTAACCAAATATTGGAATTTTCGGACTAAAAAGATGCAAATTTAACCAAATGGTCGAAGTTTCAAACAAAAAAGATTCAACTTCAACCATAAACAGTTGCAGTTTTAAACCAATAGTTGAATCTTCAATCCAAAAAAAAGAATTTTTTAGAAGACTGTTGAAGTTTTAACCAAGAAAGATGAATTTTCTATCCAAAAGACGAATTAAAATTTTTAGATCTAATTTAGGCGAACAATTTTGTTATTGAACATTTAATTGTAGCTTGTGTCGTTTTTTCAAAATAGTATATTACGACCCAAGGCCAGAAAGTTGGATTTCCGGGTGTGTGTGATATGAAGGCCGAGGCGAAGCCGAGGCCTCATATCACGCACAACAGGGCATCCAATATTTCTGGCCGTGTGTCGTATACTATTTTTCTTCATCCCCAGCCGAAAGTACGTTTAATAATTAATGTTAATTAATAAAATTCGTTGTCGGCTGCTAGCTCGGATGCTTTTTCTTTTGTGGCCTGTATCAGCACGCGCGCCACCTCGCGCAGCGCCGCTGCTGCTCTCGGGTCAGCTGAGCGGATGCATGGGATTCGGTTGCCCGCCCGACTTTTGCAAAGCCGAGGCGTAGCCGAGGTTTTGCTGGTCGGGGCGGGTATTAAAAACACATATTTTTTCTTAATACTTCTTCCTCGTCCGCCAGACGAGGAAGAAGCATTTTTGAGGTCTTGTGCCGTCTTTTTATACACAAAAATCGCAAAGACACTAATCGATCGGTTTTGAGGTTGAACACACCGACGGTCTCTTTTTTCCATTCACCTGTCAAGATAAATATTTTTCAGAGGCTCAGTACACAATAACACAATACTGAGCGTTGCTATGTCAGGTTGCTACGTCAGCGAGCCACAAAAATCTCCCAGCCAATCAAAGATCGTGTTAACTCTAGCAGGCCGCAAAAGCCACTGTTCCCGGACAGAAATGCGTCCGGAAAGACGTACTTTCGGCTAGGGGATGAAGAAAATTTAATTTAATTCCCTTCTTTTCAATGTTATTTTTCACGATTAAAACAAAAACTGCCCGTCCTATCAAAAAAGTATTTAAAGCAAATTTGTAGATATAATTTAGGCGAACAATTTGGTTAATTACCATTTTATTTAACCTGTGTCGCTTATCCAAAAAAAAAATTATTTTTGATTTCAATGTTATTTTTTACGATTCAAACAAAAACTACGCGTCCTATCAAAATAAAATAAATTATAACAAATTTGTCTATCTTTTTTTGGTGAATAACTGTTGTCTATTTTTTTCGTACCTTGCGTCGTTTTTCCAAAAATACTATTTTTAAAATTTTAATATAATTTTTTACGATTAACAAATAATTTATAACAAATTCGTAGATATTTTTGGGTGAACAAATTTTGTCTATTCATTTTTTCTTGTATCTTGCCTTGTTTGAGCACAAAATTGAATTTTTGATTTTTTAGTATTTTTTTTGTGTTTAACACCAGGACCGTTGGTCAAAAAAGCCTGGGTAATACCTCTATCTTTCTTTTTGTTCCCGTCGTTTAGCTGTATTTTTCTTCGAAAAGTCGACTTTTTTCAAATAAGTCGAAAAAGTCGCACGATTGTAGCCCTGTGCCTTTTTAAAACGATTCTTCTTTTTAATATTTTTACACAATTAGCGCTGTATTCTTGAAAAAGAACTGAAAAGAACGTTGATTAAAATTAAAATTATAGTAGTTTTATTGAAAAGCATGTAACTAAAAGCAAATTTGTAGATATATTTTAGGCGAATCCATTCTGACCTGTCAGAATACTTTCAAAACGTGATTTTTTGTAAACATTGTGCCTCGTTTCGCAACTGCTGATTTGGAAAGTATAAAATAAAGCACACGTATTTTACCATTTTAACCATTAAGTATGGACGTGACTTCACTTTTGCACTAACATGGAGCTTAGGTCCCACAGACCATTGCATATATTTATATCTAATTAAATAAGTAAATACGTTTTTGTTATCCACCTTATACAAGTATATGAAGGGATATTGGAATAAGTAAGAAATGAATCAATATTATCAACTTTTATTATTAATAATCTTTTACACCAGAGGGGAGAGGAACCCACATATCAAAAGCATGGTGCGGTCTGGGAGACCGAACGTCTATACGTCCATATTAATTTGTCACTTCTTGCTCAAAAAAGGGATAATCGAGCCGTAAAATTTTTCTAAGATGGCCACGATCCGTACTCTGAGGTACCCACATCAAGCTCAAGTTTGTTTCTGCGTGACATCTTGCATTGTAAATACCTTGAGACCAATTGAAACAGAAATATAACATTTTGGCGCTACCATTCATAGAGGTGCGGTCTCACTGACCGCATATGCGCTTTCAATTGATATTACTCACTAATTACACGCAGGACCGCACGTTGTCCACCTAGCTCGGCGAAAGCGCAAATAAAACTAAAGCTACTATTAACGTTAACCTCGAGGAAGGCCAGGGGGGAGGGACCCACATATCAGAACCATGGTTCGGTCGGCGAGACCGCACGTCAACACTTAAAGATTAATGTTTCTTCTATATTGTACATTAATTTTCTTTGGTAGTTATTGCAGAGAGTGTATATAAACAAACTTGTTTTAGGTACATGAATAATTTTCTTTTTTACCTATGTTTTTTGTCGCATAATTTGAATGGAACATGGAATTTTTAATTTTTTATAACATATTTCACAATTGAAACAAAAACTACTCATCTTATATCTTTTAGAGATAAACAATTTCCTTATTGGTTAGCATTTTGTCTTGTCTCACGTAGTTTTGCCGGAAAAAGGAATTTTTATAATAACATTTTTCACGATTAAAACGAAGAATATGCGTCTTATCAGAAAAATTTGTTCATCTTTTCGAAGTGAATAATTTGGTTTCTCAAAGTTTTTTTCATATCCATTTTTTCTTAATCAATGAGCCCGAAAACGTCGAGATATGATGACATCGACGAAACTCAATTTTCACATAAAATCAATACCTTCTCATTGAGATTAGAATGTAAAACTCATTCAGAGTAAAATGAATACCAGGAATAACTAGCATACGCTCATGTTTCAACGTTGGTATCAGGCGCAATTGTTGCCCTTGGGTACAAAAAAAACCATTTGTGTTCCTTTCAATAGCAGAAAATCCTGTTTACATACAAAAGATCCAGTTTCAATCATTGAAAACGGTTAGCACATTTCCGGGCTTCAATACAGAACACAACAACTCCACTCTAAAAAATCACGTATTTCTCATGTCGTTGAATGGAAAAGGGTATTTGAAATTTCTTCGTGAGATCAAATGAAATTTTTTGTTTTTAATTGAAAATATAATTTGCCAGCTTCGAAATTCGAATTTCAATATTAATTACATCAAATTCACAAGCTTTATAAATTGTAGTACGTATGCATGCATGTAAATAATCCTTATTTAATTCAACATCCTATATACAATATTGATAATTATATGGTTTCAATGACAATAAACGTAAGTTACGAATTATGTCGAAGTAATATATAAATTACTCAATTATTTCTCAATGTAAAAATCGAGTTTTTTGTTTGACAAATACATTTTTAATCTTTGGAAATTAAAAACACTAAAAAGTATCTTCATTGTTATAAACAATTTCTTTCAGAGAATATACCCTTCCCAAATATTTAATATTTATAGAAGCTTTTAACATTGATTACTGTTATAACTTTCAGAAAAATGTTTATTTGCATCAAACAAACATTTGTTTGACCCTATATCAAAGGGGCCGTGCATAAATTACGTAATGTATTTTTCTGAAATTTTGAACCACGTACCTCCTTTTGTTAGGATCTGTAAGATTTGACCCCCCCCCCCCCTATCTTACGTGATTTTTGCTGACTAAATTTTTTTGTGAATTTAGTCATTGTTTCTTATGAATAACCAAATTAGTCAAAATTTCGAACAATTAGTTCAATAGTTTATATTTCAACCCATGAAATTTTTTCATTCTAAATTTAAAAAAAATCAAACAATCAAATCAAAAACAGCATTCTCAACCAAATTAGGTTTATTTTCAACCATCAGTTGTATTTTCAACCAAGAAAGATGACATTTCTACCAAAAGAGATGAATTTTTAAATCAAAAAGATAAATTTTCAACCAAAAATATTAATTTTCTACTAAAAAAGACGAATTCAAAACAAAAAGATAAGCTTTCTACAAAGCAGTTGAATTTTTAACGAAGTAATTGAATTTTGAACCAAAAGGTTGAATTTTGAGCCAAGAAGATTAATTTTCATTTGAAAAAATATAATTTTCAATGAAAAGAAACGATTTATCTACAAAACAGTTGTTGAATTTTTAACCAAAAAGTTAATTTTCAAGCAAACAGTTGAATATTCAACCAAGTCGTTGAATTTTTAACCATACAGTTCAATTTTCATTTAAGAAAATTAATTTTAAACCAAAAAAGAATTTTTATCAAAGCAATATCAATTTTCAACCAAAGAGATTAATTTTCACCTAAAATATGAATCACACACAAAAAATTGAATTTTTAATAAAGTAGTTCAACTTTCAGCTAGGGAGTTCAATTAGCAACCTAAAAAGATAAATTTTTAACGAAAAATGTGATAGTTAATATTTCAACAAAAAAATATTTTAATTAAAAAAGAAACCAGTTGGATTTTATCAACAAAAACGAATATTTAAAAAATTCATGAATTTTGAACCAAGTAGTTGGATTTGCAAGTAAAAAAAATAAATGTTCAACAAAAAATGGAATAATTAAATTTTTAGTGAAAAAAATTAATTTTCTACCAAAACAAAGCGACTTTCCAACAAGATATTACAATTTTCCACCGGTGAAATAAATTTTTGACTAAAATTATGAATCTTCCACTAAAAAAATTATTTTCAACAAAGAGGTTTAAATTTCGACCAAATAGTTTAATTTTGTACCAAATTATTTACAAACTTCGACTAATTAGTTTAATTTGCTAACAAAATTATTTAATTTTCGAGAAGAAAGTACGAATTATCTTTAGAGCAGATGTAGTTTCAATCCAAAAATGTGAATTTTTGAAAAAAAGTACATTTTCAACCGAAACAGTCATACTTTTAACGCACTGTCTATGGCTACGAAATTTTCCGTGAATCTAACCTCTTTTCCAGCTCGTTCAGGGCTAACGTTACGAAATTCCGTAACCATAGACAGTGCCTACTTTTAAATAGACAGTTTCATTCTTAACCAAAAAAGATGATATTTCTATAAAAAATAGATCAATTTTGCCAAAAAATGGAAGTAAAATTTTCAGTTAAAAAATTAATTTTCAATTTATAAAAAAACTAATTTTCAAACGAAGAAATAAATATTCACACAAAAAGATCAACTTTCAACGAAGTGATTAACTTTTAACAAGATACATGAATTTTCAACTAGATATTTGAATCTCTCAAGGAATTTCCAACCAAATAAATAAATTTTTAACAAAAAATGGAATAGTTAAATTATCAATCAAAAAAGAAAAACGAATTTTCAAGATAATAGTTAAGTGAATTATAAACTAAAATGATGAATGTTCAATTTAAAAAATTAATTTTTAACAAAGTAATTCAACTTTCGAGCAAAGAATTAAATTTTTCACCAAATTTTGAACATCTTTTATTCTTTAACATCCGAATCCATTGCCTTTTATGTGACCGTATGACCAAATTAATTTATTCATGAATAATAACTACGTTATTTAAAAAAACGGTCGAAGAAAATTCTCAGTGAGGAAATACTCCAATTCGCTGAATATACATATACCAAATTAATTTATTCATGAAGAATAACTGCGTTATTTTTACCAAATTGTTGAATTTTCTACAAAACAGATGAATTTTAAACCCCGAAAAGTGAATTTTTAACAAAAAAGTTAATTTTCAACAAAAAATTTCATTTTGAACCGAAACAGGTTAATTTTCAATTAGACAGTTGCATTTTTAACACACAAAAAAAGTAATTTTTATCAAAAAGATCAACTTTGAAAAAAACATGGAATAGTTTTTTAATTAAATTTTTTTTTAATTTTCAGATTAAAAAATTAATTTTCAAACCAAGAAATGAATTTTCAATCAAAAAGATAAATTTTCAACGTAGAGGATTCATATTCTACTAAAAAATATTAATTTTTAACAAAAAATGGAATAGTTACATTGTCAATCAAAAAAGGAAAACGAATTTTCAAGAACATAGTTCAATTATCAACCAAAGCAATTAATTTTTGACTAAAATTATGAATCTGAAACTAATAAAATTAATTTTTAACACAATAGTTGAACTTTCAGCCAGAGAGTTTAGTTTTCTATCGAATTTTCGAATTTCCAAGAAGAAAGTACCCTCCATTCCCTGAATAAGAATTGGTAATATTTTCTGTACCCCCTCCCCCTGAAAAAGCCTTACGTAATTAATGGACGCTCCCTTATTGAAAGGGAATATTTTTGTAGATTTAATTTTCAAAATTTTAAATTCAAGATAGAGATAGAGATAAGCACATCTTGATTAAAATTTTTCTAGTATCTTTTTGTCGTACTTTTTCTCAAATTGCCAACCAGGTACCTGCTGACCCATCAATATGCTCTGCCAAACTCGATGCACCCCATAAACTGAGATAGAGTCCAGGTGTTAATCAACGGTTTTTTTCTATTTTATTTATTTCATAACACCCCAAGGACGAATCGGGTTTTCTCAATGATTACGCTTAAGAAGCGGGTCATGATTTATGTTACATAGGTTTCACGGGGATTTTTTTTTACTGCTAACCCATGCTTCCGGGATTTTGAAATTAACATGGGGTTTAAAATAGGAAAAGCTCGGTTAAAAAAAATGGAAAGAAGAACTTTTTATTTTGAACCCCTCAATCCCCTTTTATTGTGCCCAGAAAATGCCCCAAAAATGCAAAATAGCAGTTTTCTATCAAATGCATGCCAAAGACGGTAATTTTTGAAATATTTACAACATGCATTATTTTTAGTCAATAAGTGAAGAGTTTCCAAGTATTTTTAAAATAATTTCAAATTGTTTAAACAATTATTATTTGTTTAAACAAGTTCTTTCCCCCTGTAAATCGTGAAAAGTTATTATATTTCGGGATAAATAATATAAAGTTAATAAATGCCACTTCTTGTTTAACATATGTGGTAATTATTTGAACATTGGATAATCTTCGAGTGATGGCAATAAATCAAAAACTTTTTTTTTTATAAAACTTTGAAATACGTGTTCCTTCATTTTAACGATAGAATGATATATTCAAATACCAAATCATTCTGACTGGACCTCTCTGCCTGATTTGAAATGGAATTTGTCATATTGTCAAAGCAATACATCGAAATCAACATTAACTAACTTACATCTTTTGCAGGTAAATTTAGTAATCTTTAAACTATAAAAATAGGTCTTTTTGTGTATTCTGAAATTCAAGATTTTTCTCTGTTGTCCTATAAATATTATTAATTTGTTGATTACAGACAGTGTTCTCTTGATATTGTAGAAGAAATTCTGTGCATATTATTTCAGGAAAAATAATGTTCAAGAGTCATTAAAGACCATTATTTATAATGAAATTACAAATTTTCGTATTCTAAGCCCGATAATAATTTCGACAAATTTTTTCTGTTTTATCAAATTAGGGGCCTATTACTTTATAAATGAAAAATATTTTTTTATATGTAAAAGTATTTTTTAGCTTTAAATTTGTATTTTTTTTAAAATCAATATCTAAGGTAATTCATTTTCAGACCTAAAACGGCCTAGCGGAACCACTCAACAAATTTTTAAAAATAAAAGAGAATTTATGGCAGTATTTTTTCACCAAGAAGAAGAGACTTAGGGGGCAAAGTTTGCAGAATTCAAAAATTTTAATTTTTTTGGGCACCCTACTGGAGGGACTGTAGAATAAAATTGATTTTTATTTTCAGGCAATTGTGTATATTTTCGTAAAAATAAATTCTCGATCGATTTTCCCGGAATTAGCAAACTTTTTCAGATCAAGCTTTATTTTCCCGTATTTATAAACTTAATATTTCGGAATCATGTTTTTATTTTTTATTTTAACTGCAAATTTTAATTTTTTATCGCAATCCACAGCCAAGCCTTCTCTTATTTTAGGTTAGTGCCACTTTGAGCTTGTCAACTTCTATATCAATTTTCTCAAACCTGAATGACTTTTTTTAATCAAGTTTGTTTGGTCTCAATTCAGCAACACTTCATCGTGGGATTGGTCTTCTGTTTCATCTTTGAATAGTGCTCTCGATGTAACAGAATGCTTTTTCGCTCTCCTGAAAAATTCCCATTTTGTTGGTTATCTAGTTCTGTACTTCCACACTTCATTTCTCCTCTTACACCCTTCTTTTATTTTTTGGATACATGTTTTCATTTTATATTAAGGGAGAACTAAAAAGGGAGAAGGGTGATTTGAAATTCATCCATCGCCATTTTTAACCCTACCTCTAGTCTAATTCTCTCTTTCTCTCTCTTTGATATTCTTTTATTTTTGGTACCCATTTTTCATTTTATAATATCAGAGTGTCTACCAGACGAATGATTTCAAATTCACTGTCATTTCTCGAGTTTCTTCTAGTCAATTTTTCATGTTCCCGGTCTGATAATTATCCTTTTTCTTGAAATTTCTATGTCCTAACTCAGAATTTGGATTTCTTTGAAAAATTCCCTGTTGCACATCTAAATAATAATTTTTTTCTGATCCAGTTCAAAACTTCAAATAATTTCTGCGAACAATTTCCTGATCCAACTCAAAATTATAATTTTTCTCGAAAATGAACTGTTCCAAGACAGAATTATATTTTATTATACTTCTTTTTCAAATCCAAGCATAACTCAGCATTATAATTCTCTTTGAAAATTCACTGGTCAAAATCCGAATATTATCATTCTTCTCAAAAAATTCCTCTTCCAAGTCAGAATTTTAATTCTTTTGGAAAATTTCTGGTTCCAGATCTGAATGATAATTTTTTTTCGAAAATTCTCTGATCCAATTCATTTCTACGTATAATTATTTCGGAAAATTTCCTGTTCCAATTCAAAATCATCATTTTTTTAAATTCACTGTTCCGAGTCAGAATTATAATTATTCTCAAAAACTTCCTCTTCCAAGTCAGAATTTTAATTCTTTTGAAAAATTCCTTGTTCCAGATTTCAAATATAATTTTTTTCCGAAAATTTTCTGATGCAATTCCGAATTTCATATAATTGCTTCGGAAAATTTCATGTTCCACGTCGAAATAATAATTTTTTATTATTCTCTGTTCCAAGTCAGAATTTATACAATTCTTATAGAAAATTCCCTTTTCAAATTCAGGATTGCAGATATTCCTCTCAAAATCTTCTGACGCAGATCATAATTACAGTTTTTAGAATTTTATTCTGAAACGTAAATATTTCTTTCTTTCGTTTAAAAAAATATATAATTACAATTTCAGATAAATACAAATTTATCCGGATTTTGAGATTTCAAAGACTTTACAGATTTCAAAATATAAAAAAATAATTGCAAACAGCATCACTCATATTTTTGAAATTGTCAACAATAAAGTCTTTTTCATTGTTCTTTCCGTGATTGGACAAACAGATAGTAATAAAATGTCAGAAAACTTTTAATATTCATTTTAGTACAATTAAATGAAAAATCCCAGTGACTCAACCAAAGTCACGAACATTTCCTGTTTTTCCCCACTGAACAAAATTCCCGACCTTTTCCCGGTTACCCTGATAATGGATTTTTTTTTAATTATCTTCATACATAGATTTTAAGTACAAATAAATAACTTCCTTGAGTGTGTTCATTTTGAGTAAACGAGAAATGTTTGGAAAAGAACCATACCGAAAAATCGAAAATATGGGGAATCCGCGATTCTAAACAATTACCCCGTTTAAGATATAAGTGGGCCACATTTCGTGATGCTCAACAATCCCATAATCGACTAAAAAAATCCATTAACATATTTTTTCAGCAACGTGAAAAACATTAAGAAAAGATTTTTCTCAGATATAAGGGGTCGTCCATAAACTACGTTACCAATTTTAGGGGGGCGGGGATGTCACACTTAAAACTACGGTTGTAACATGGGGTGGGAGGAGGGTCAGTGGAAGTAACGTTGCAAGCTTAGTTAATATTTAGTACGTTTCCTGATGATACATTTTAAAGAATTCTTCTTTTTTTCTCTGTTTTTAAAAAACTATATAAAATATAATTTACAATATAATGTATAATTTTAATTAATTTTTTTTCTGAAAAAAGATCTCCTTTCGCTCCGCTGGAGCAAAAGAAGGAGAAAGGAGATCTTTTTTCAAAAAAAAAATTATTTAAAATAATTTTTAATTCATAGCTCCATCTAGTCTGAAAAGACGTTAAAAATTTCTGTTATTCTCTAATGATAATACAGATTCCTTTAATAATGTATAATATTATTTTATAATTTTAAGTTTGAAGGTTAATAGTTTTATCAACTTAAAATGATTATCTTTTCGCCCCTTCTTCTCGTTTTTTTTTCCTTAAATGTGAATAAAATTAATAGAACTCAATAAGAACATTCAACTACTTTTGGTTGAAAAGTGTAATACTATATTTTTGATTCAGAATTCATCCCGTTTGATTATTAATTCTGGCATTTAGTTGAAAATTTTATTCTTTTGTTAAGACTGCATCTATTTTGTTAGAAAGTCATCTTTTGTGGTCAGAAATTCAGCTACTTGGTTGAAAGTTGAACTACTTTGTTGAAAATTCATTTTTTTGGTTGTAGATTCATCTCCTTGGTTGAAAATGTAACTATTTCGTTGAAAATTCGTTGTTTTTTTGCTTTTTCGTTGAGAATTAATTTTTTTTAACTAAGAATTTAACTATTCCATCTTTGCTTAAGAATTGATATTTTTATTGGAAATTGATCTTTTCTAGTTGCAAATTCATCCTTTTTATTAAAACTGAAACTGTATGGCTCTAAATTAAACTGATTTGGTTGAGGGTTCAACAAATTGGTAGAAAATTAAACTATTAGGTTCAAAATTAACTTTTTTGTTAAAAAGTCATCTTTTTTGCCAGAAATTCAGCTACTTGGCTAAAAGTTGAACTACTTTGTTAAAATTGCATTCTTTTGTTTGTAGATTCATCCCTTTTGTTAAAATGTAACTATTCCATTAAGCCATTTTCCTTTCAGGGTAGGCGTGACACAACCCAATTCGGGTAGTGTTTCTAGGTGGATAGTTTTCTTGTAGTTATAAATAACTACAAGTTTGGGCTCACCACACCCATAATATGCCAACAGCACACAGTATTCTCGAAGGTCACCCATCCAAGTACTAACCGCGCCCAACGCTGCTTAACTTCAGTGATCTGACGAGAACTGGTTTTTTCAGCGTGGCTTGGCCGTTGGCTATTCTGTTTTTGCAAAATTAATCTTCCGGGTTAACAAGTCATCTTTTGGGTTGAACTCTTGTTGAAAATTCATCTCTTTTGTTGATAATGTTACTATTTCGTTGAAAATTCGTGTTATTTCAGAATTATTTTTTTAATTAACAATATAACTATTCCATTTTCGGCTGAATATTGATATTTTTTTATTAGAAATTGATCTTTTCTAGTTGATAATTCATGTTTTTTGTTAAAAATTTGTCTTTTTTGGTCAAAAATTGATTGTTTTGGTTGAAAATTCATCCTTCTTGATTAAAACTGCAACTGTTTTGGTCTAAATGAATCTGGTTTGATAGAGGATTTAACAATTTCGTAGAAAATTAAACTGTTTGGTTAAAATTTAACTATTTCGTTAACAATTGAACTATTTTTATGAAAATTCTATTTTTTAATAGAAAATTAATTTCCTGATTAAAAAATAACATTTTCGGGTTGAAAATTCTACCGTTTTGTATGTATATAATTATTCCTTTTGGCTTTAAAATTAAACAATTTTGTTTCTTTTGTTGAAAAGTTGTGTTTTTTGGTAGAACATTAATCTTATTGTTGGACAATTCATCTCTTTTGGTTGAAAATGTAACTATTTTGTTAAAACTTTATTTTTCTGTTTTATAATTAATTCATTTAAGTAACAATATAACTATCATATCTTTGATTGAAAATCATAATTTATCTGGTTTTATTGATTCAACAATTTGGAAGTAAATTAAACTATTAGGTCAAAAATTAATTTTTTTGTTAAACATTCATGTTTTTAGTTTAAATTTCGACGCCTCCATTCAATATGAGTCTATGTGCTAACAGCGCTCTGTATGAGACTATACCCTATGCTTATACACAGCGCATAGTCTCATACACGGCGCTGTCAGCACATAGACTCATATTGAATGGAGGCGTCGATTTAGGTAGTGTCTATGCGTCCGGACACAAGTGACGCTCCCTTCCCATTTCTAGCTCCCCCTTCCCCTTAGCAGGTCCGTACGTTTAGACTCGGCCGTGTTATAAACACATATAAACGATCGGACTGTCCGGATGTTTAGACTCTGCCTTAAATTTAACTATTTAGTTAAAAATTAAAATATTTTTATGAAAATTTAACTTTTTCCTAGAAAATTAACTTTTTTGTTAAAAAATCATATTTTCGGTTTGAAAATTCAACAGTTTTGTAGATAATTCATTCTTCTGGCTTTAAAATTAACAAATGTTGTTGAAAACTCGTGTTTTTTGGTAGAACATTAATCATATTGCGGAAAAATTAATCTTTTATGTTGAAAATTTAACTATTTGGTTAAAAATTTACCCAGGTATGGTTAGAAATTTAATCTTTTTGATTAGAAAATTAATCTTTTCTATTGAAAATTGAATATATAATACGACCTGAAATCTTAGGAATTTAAAGTCTTCCATATTCCATTCAATATGGTATTTACATTAATTTTATTTGAAAGAATTTATTCCTACATTATTAACCTATTTTCTTAAAAAATCACCCTCTTCCGTAGGTTTTAATAGAATTTTGGGCAACGTTTTTTTCGAGTTGGGGGGGGGGGGTTGTAGGACAAAACTCCGGTTGCAAAGAAGGGGTGACAGGGGGGGGGGGTAAAAATAGCCTAAAATTGTTAATGTAGTTTATGAACGACCCCCAAGTTGGGGCCAGCATAATCAGCATCCGGAAGGGAAATTGCGAATTTGAATTTTGGGGTCCATATCCCCTTAGAACAGGTGGGGTTGGAAAATAAAGGGGGTTGGAAGGGAGGAAGAGAACACCAATCGATCCATGTATCGAGGGAAGGGAGACGACATGGCCGAAAAGCAAGGAGGCAGGACGAGGAGCAACGCCCGGGAAGGGCGGTTGAACTGACGGCGCCGCGACGCCCGACGCCGGCGTCGCAATGTCCCGTAAGTTTCGTCCTTGCTGGGACATAGGAGGAAATGTTGAGAGAAAGAGAAATATTGAGAGGAAGGGAGATGAAAATATAAAGAGAAATAGGGGTAGGATAGGAATTTAGAGAGAAAGAGAGATGGAAAATAGAAATATAGAGAGAATAAGAGAATTGGAGGGATGGTGGATGCTGAATCCCATGGGAGATTTCCGGACTCTTCGTATTAACCGACGGTTTCTCACGTTTGCGCAATAACAGCACGGAACTCATTCACTCGACTTATTGAATGGAAAATTAACGGGAAATATGTACATTGTCGAGATCTGATCATAAAAAATTAGCTGTGAGATGAAACAGAAATTTCACTCATTTATTCTCAACCAATTCCATTTCAAATCAGGCATAATTTCAAGAAAAGTATCGGTTATAATGTAAGAATTATTTTTTATTTGAATATATACTGGAACCTGGATTTCCGTAAACTGGATTTGTGCGTCCCTAGAATTAATGGCTTCCACATTTTGGCGTTGAGAGGAGGGACCTGTGGGGCCGAAAGAGAGGCGGTGCTCTGTCAAGCGTAACCCCAAATAAAAAATGTTTTATTCGAGAAATAGATGGTAATATGCACTATACAATATCCCATGCGTTTCGTTCTTTTTAAACCACTTCTTCAAATAAAACAAAAACTATTTTTTTAAAATTGAATTTTTGCATTTTTCTCGCAAACAATGAAACGTACAAAAAGATAAACATACAAATTGTACACATCTGGAAAAATTAAAAAAACATCTTACTATTCCATGATAGCTTGCGTAATTTACGAGAAGAAATAAAAAAATTACATTTAAAAAAATCCGGCCTCAAAAATTGTTTAGCCCGCATAAAGCTGATATAACCTTTTTTATATTAGTAGCAACTTATTAGAAAAATTGGAAAAAATAAGAAAGGTGGCGTTTTCCTGGAAATCTTCTTTTCATGTTTTCGAAATTCGATGAAAAAAATAAAGTAAATTTTTTTTAATGGGAAAAATGGCTTCACCCTTTTTGTCGATGGAACAAAATTTTTGTAATGTAATTTTGTTTTTTCTCGTAAATTATGTAAGATATCACAAAAGTGTAGCAGGTATTTTTTGCACAACTTTTCTAGATGCATTAACTTTTATCTGAACATTTTTTTTTATAACGAGAAAAATGCAAAAATTTGATTTTAAAAGATCATTTTTATCAATGTGTAGCAGCGGTTTACCAATAACAAAACTCAGAAGATATTCAGTCAATATTACCATCTATCTCTCGACAAAAAAATACAAGTTTTAAAAAGTGGGATCAATTGGGATCAATTGGAAGAATTGTAACACAAAAAGTTGAATTTTAAACCAAAAAGTTAATTTCCAACCCAGAAAAATCATTTTTCTACCATAAAAAGGAATTTTGAATCTAAAAGTACGAATTTTTAACAAAACAGTGGAATTTTTGACCAAAAAAGATTGAACAAAATAGCTTAATTATCAATCTACAGAGATGAATTTTCTATCAAAACGCGAACTTTCAGCAAAATACATGAAATTTCAACCAAATAGTTGAATTTTACACTAAAAAAGATATTTTTTTAATCAAAATTGGAATCGTCAAATTGTCAGTTAAAAAAATTAATTTTCAATAAAAAACGAATCTTTAATCAGTTGGATTTAACATAAAAATATAGATTTTCTAACTAAATAATTGCATCCTCAACCTAAAAGATGAATTTTTACCTAACAAGTTTATTTTTCTAACCAAAAAGATGAATTTTCAACAAAAGGGTTCAGTTTTCAAGCGTAAAAGTCAATCGTTTTAAACAACAGTTGACTTTTAAATCGGAAAAGATGAATTTTCAATAAGAAATTTAATTTTCAATCAAGGAAGATGAATTTTACTAAAAAGATTAATTTTACATAAAGTTGAGTTTCGATCCCAAAAATATGATTTTTCAACAAAAACGTTCATTTTCTACCAAGTAGTTAAATTTTCAAATAAATAGTTCCATTTTCATCCAAATAGTTCAGTTTTTAAACAAAATTCTTTAGCTTTCAACCAAAAATATGAATTTTCAACAAAAAAGTTTAAAATCAAGTAGTGGATTTAAAAAAAAGATGAATTCTCAACGAAACATGTTGATAATTCTACCAAAAAAATGTAATTTAAAATCAAAAACAGTTAATTTCAATCAAAAAATACCAATTTTCAACCAAATAGTTGAATTCTAAATTTACACAGATCAATTCTCAAACAAACAATTGCACGTTTAACTATAATAGGATCAATTTTCTACCAAGAAGATTAAATTCTACGAAAGCAGACGAATTTTCAACAAAATACCTCAATTTTTAACCAAAATTATTGAATTTTCAACTAGAAAAGCTTAATTTTTCACCAAAAATAGAATAGTTATATATTCAGTTTAGAAAATAAATCCTCAACTGGAAAAAAGCGAATTTTAAACAAAATATTTGAATTTTCAACCGCAGAGCTGAACTTTCAAACAGAATGATAAATCTTTTAAAAAAATGAATGTTCAACAAAAGAGTTTTATATTCAACCAAATTGTCAAATTTTCAACCAAAAGGTTTTTTTAACTAAGAGGATTAATTTTCTACCAAAAAAGACAAATTTTCAACAAACAAATGTTGAATTTTTAACTAAAAAAGATCAATTTTAACCAGAAATGGAATAGTTTAATTTTAAGTTAAAAAATTAAATTCAACCAACATTGAAACAAATTTTCAACAAAATAGTTGAATTTTCAACTAAAGAGATGAATCTTCAACTAAAATAATTAATGTTTAACAAAGTAGTTGCATTTTCAACAAAAGAATTAAATTTTCAAACAAATAATAGAATTATTAACCAAAAGAGATGCATTCCAAATCAAAATAGAATAGGATTGTAAAAATATTGATTTGGATCGAATACTTTGATTGAATGGAAATATTATCAAGTAAACCATTTAGTTAATCATATTTTTTTATGAGGATAAAAAATTAAGTAAAAATTTGCAATAAACTTGAAAGGGAACACCTTATTTTTAATTAAATAGATATATTCTTAATTAAAAAGAGCGTGAGAAGAATGTTTTTTTTGTATAATGAATAGTTTTGATCTGGGATAAAATATACTTCTAATTTATGATTAAGTTTTGAATAAAAGACGAATTTGTACATTATTGTGAATTTTAATTTGAAAAATACGCTGATATGGCGAGTGGCGCCATCCAACTGAAGGAGAAAGCACTTTCTTCAAATCGACTGAGAGCTTTCGTGCTTTTTCTGTTTCAAATTTTTCTCCACATGCTGACATTTTTCTTTTTGTTAAAAAATATGTGGATATTAAATCAAAATAAAATTCCGCATAACAGATTTTTATCGCTTTATTTTTTAATTACTTATATCAGGAATTTAATTCTGTTTACCTCGTTTATGTTTCATTATTTCATTTGCGTAAAAAAGAGATATTTCAAAACTGCCTTTATAATGGAGTATGTTTATTTTATAAATAATATATTCAAAATTCAATCTATTATAGATAACATTAAGAAACAAATTATTCCAGGCAAACAAAATTATTTTGTTCACGCTTTGATAAAAATGTATAAAATTCTCAAGTCCACAGAATACAAATTATATGCTTCAATAAATTTGCAACAAATAATACAAATCGACACCTTTAAATTTACAATTCTGAAATTGTTTAGATATAATTAACTGTAGAAAGAAAGGTAATAAGAATAAAGAAACATTCATGTTCAACAATTTTTGGAAGATATTGATCTTTTCCTCAAAGGTAAAGAAATACAAAAAAAAAGTATGAAAAAGTGATGTATCACCGGGAACAAATCAATCAGGGAAGTAGATCTTAAAATAGTCAGCCATTTCCACCATGGGAATTTTCTTATGATAAAAAAAGAATTACCTGGTGTACAAAAAGATCTAGCTATTTTAAATTAAATTTCAGTTATATAAAACTTTTAAAATAATTTTGTTTAAATTAATTAAAATGGATTTGTTTTCTTTCAAATGAAGGGGGCGTTTTCGGTACATTTGAAGGTTAGGTTAGTTTACAAAATCCGCCCAAAAAACGTCTGCATATTTTCCAACTAAAAGAAATTGTTTTAAATGCTGACACCTACATAATGAATAAAATCCCACATTAAACATGCTAATACAAAACCACAATTCCAGCTGACTGAATAATTGGAGCACAACAATCGTAAACGAAGCACATTAATCTCACGCGCATGCCTAGTGTATCAGTTATATAACATCATGTGCGTGTTGTCATGTGACGGTTTTCTCGTCCAACACCGTATTCATTAACTCTCCACTCGATACATTCTAATCAAAAATACTCCCAAATAAGAAGATTTTATTCATAAAATAAAAATAAAGCCTCATCTCAATTTGAATTTCGCGTGTGGAAGGTAGCAACCGCGGACTTCACATTAAGATTCCCCTTCTTTTTATATAAAAAATCTTCCAGTTAACAAAATTTGTTTTAAATGAAAGTGAAATTTATTAACTTATTTTTATTAATTTATTTAGTATTTAAAATCAATATTTAAATTCATACAAAATGATTAGTGCAATTAAAAGGAATAAATAAATTCGTAATTCAGGGTTTTCCTTGAAAACGAAAATATTTCCCATGTACAGATTTTAGTTTTTAATATTACTTACAACATTAAAAACACAATTTTTCCTATATTCAAATAAAAAATTTTGAACGCGTTTATCTGTAAGTCCACATTTCATGAGTTTAACTCAATCTTGTTTATATATTAAAATATTTTGTTGTAAATTATTTATTTTTTATTTCGTCTGAAATATAAAAATGTTAATTTTTTTTAAAATACATATAAAGATTGAAAGCTTTGCATAGTTTCAATCTGAAATTTTAATTCCTTTCAATTTCAAGTTGAACTTGTACATGTACAGTTTACGATTTAAACATTTTAAAATTTCAAATAAGGTTTCAATTCCAAATAAGGTTTCAATTTTGAATAAGGTTTCAATTGCAAACCGAATCCTTCTAGCATATTCCAGTGGTTACACTGGTTCTTCACTCGTTGTAAGAATTTTTTGAATTTTGTTGTTGTTGAACTGAAAGTCCCCAAAAAATGAATTCAATAAAATCCAACAAAATTATACACGAGCTCATTGAGGTGGTGTAGAAGAACGGTACTGTGTAACTTTCTTCAATTTCTTTTGACTTTTTTCCGATTTTCTTTTCACATTCAGAATAACCAACAAATTTCAAAAAATTCCTAAACCCGGTGAAGAACTGGAGCAGACCAGTGAAATTTAAAATTGTATTATTTTTAAGGTTTCAATTCAAATATTCCATAAACTGAAAATTTGATTGAAAGTTGATAGTTTTTAGTTGAAAATTCAGCAATTTGATTGCTCTATTTTTTGCATCGATTCTTTTAATATTTTAACATTATTTTCTTATTTCCATGGACATTATAACCATATAAAATACAAAATACCAGTTTCAAAATTCGCTAACTTTCCCTGACTTTTCCCTGACCAATTTTTCATTTTCCCTGGCCATTATAAATTTCCATTCCTGGTTAAATTTTCCACCAAAGAGATTAATTTAACCAATAAGATTAATTTTGTGCCTAAAGAGATTAATATTAACAAAAATACATGCATTTTCAGCTAAAATGACGGATCTTAAAAAAAAAATGAATTTTCAACTAAAAAAGATACATTTTCAACTCAAAATGGAATAGCTATATTTAAAGTTTGAAAAATCAATTTTTAACCATAATAAACGAATTTTCAACAGAATAGTTCAATTTCCAATCAAACACGGAGTAGTCAAATGTTTGGTAGACAAAATTAATTTTCAACACAACAAAAGAATTTTCAACCAAATACTTACAAATTAATCAACAAATGAAGTTTTATCTATAATGACGAATTCTCAATAGGAAAATTAATTTTGAACCAAATAGTTGAATTTCCGAGGAAAAAGATGAATTTTCAACAATAAAGATTAATTTTCTATTGAAAAAGACGAATTTCTGACATAATACATCAATTTTCAACTAAAAAATATCAATTTTCAACAACAAAAATAGTTTTTGAATTAAAATGATGAATGATCAACCAAAGCAATGATTTTTTAACAAAGTAGTTCCACTTTCCACTAAATACATGAAAATCCTTGATCAAAAAACATGAAATTTATAAAACAACAGCTAAACTTTTAAACCTTAAAGGTGATTTTTCAAACAAGAAAGACTTTCCAGTGAACAGAGAAAAAATTTTTCATTACAAATATGGAATTTTCAAGTCAAAAAAACTATTTTTCTTCAAATCAGTTACGGTCAACATTTTTATTTAAATAATTGATTACCATCTGTACAATATGTCAATTACTTTAAAGACTTTCAGCATTTTTCAATTTCTAAGACAATTCAATGTTTTCCTTTCCTTTTAAATATTAGTTAAATTCCACACATGTCAAGTTTTTGATCAGAATATAGCACAAAAGAACAGAAAATTAGAATTTTTTTTTTTTAATGTTAATTTGACTTAATATTGTGATTTATTAACGCTTTTTGAAAGTTTTTTTTCATAAATAATCAGTAATCGGTAATTTAAGAATACCCAGTCATTTTTTAATGAATTATAAATTGTTTCAAAATTTGCTTACTTATTTGTTTTCTGAGAATGCTCGTAAATGTTTAAACAGATTTAAATTGATTAAATAATTTCATTATGTTTAAACATTTTATTTTTGCTATTTTTCGAAAGATTGAAATATTTTTAGGTTACTACTTTAATTTCTAAGAATACCCTTAAATGTTTTAAAGAATTGAAATTGTTAAAAAAATGTATTTTTTTTACTGATTCTAGGTGTTTTTTGTCGGTATAGCATTCCTAAAAAAACGGTAACTCAATATTTCGAAAAATGGAAAAAATTAAATATTTGAGTTGAATTTTCGACCTGAAAAGATGAATTTCAAATGAAAAATATAATAGCTGATATTTCAACAAAATGCATAAATTTTTACCCAAGGAGTTCAATATTCAACCAAGAAGATTTCGAAAATATGAATTTTCAACAACAAAATTTGAATTTCCGACCAAGTTGAATTTCCTAGCCAAAAAGACGAATTTTCCAGAAAACAATTAAATTTTCAACTAAGCAGATGAATTTTCAACTAAAATTATGAATTTTCAACAGTTAAATTTGAATTTTCGACCAAAGTGTTGAATTTTCAAACCAAAAAGTAGAATTTTCTAGAAAACAGTTAAATTTTCAACCAAACAGTTGAATTTTCAACTAAAATGATGAATTTTCAACAATAAAATTTGAATTTTCGACTAAATTGTTTGAATTTTCAAGACGAAAAAAAACAAATTTTCTAGAAAACAGTTGAGTTTTCAACGAGATGAATTTTCAGTTAGAATTATGAATTTTCAACAACAAAATTAGAATTTTTAACAAAATTGTTGCATTTTTCAAGCCAAAAAACGAATTTACTAGACATTGGTTGAATTTTCAACTAAACAGTTGAATTTTTTTACTAAAATTATAAATTTTCAACAGTAAAATTTGAATTTTCGACCAAATTGTTTGAATTTTCGACCAAATTGTTTGAATTTTCAACCAAATAGTTGAATTTTCAACTAAAATGATGAATTTTCGATAATAAAATTTGAACTTTCGACCAAATTGTTGAATTTTCAAACCAAAAAGCAGAATTTTCTAGAAAATAGTTGAATTTTCAACCAAACAGTTGAATTTTCAACTAAAATTATGAATTTTCAACAATAACATTTGAATTTCCGACTAAATTGTTTGAATTTTCAAGACAAAAAAAAACAAATTTTCTAGAAAACAGTTGAATTTTCAACCAGATGAATTTTCAGTTAAAATTCAACTATTTGGTTGAAAATTCAAACAATTCGGTCGAAAATTAAAATTTTATTGTTGAAAATTCATAATTTTAGTTGAAGCTTCAACTATTTGGTTGAAAATTCCAACAATTTGGTCGAAAATTCAAATTTTATTGTTGAAAATGCATAATTTTAGTAAAAAATTTCAAACTTAAAAATTCTCATTTTGTTGTTGAAAATTTTCAACAACAAAATCAGAATTTTTAACCAAATCGTTACATTTTCAAGCCAAAAAGACGAATTTTCTAGACATTGGTTGAATTTTCAACTAAACAGTTGAATTTTTTACTAAAATTATGAATTTTCAACAATAAAATTTGAATTTTGGACCAAGTTGTTTGAATTTTCAACCAAATAGTTGAATTTTCAATTAAAATTTTGTATTTTCAACTAAAATTATGAATTTTCAACAATAAAATTTCAATTTTCGACCAAATAGTTTGAACTTTCAAGCCAAAAAGAGGAATTTTCTAGAAAGCGTTAAATTTCCAACCGGACAGTTGAATTTTTAACTAAAGTTCTGAATTTTCAACCTAAATAGATTAATTTTTAACCAAAATTGTACCCCATGTAAGACCATCATTGGGAGAGCCCCCCATCACTTTTCACATATATTTGTTGAAGAAAATTCACAATCGCCTCCTCCGAAAATTTGCCTGGATCCGCCCTTGGGGGTGATAGCAAAGAAATTCGAAAAATGCAAAATAATGGCCACCCTATTGCCAAAGATATCCCAGCCACTATAATTCCCCCCTTTTTCCAAATTCCAACGACGCCCCTGCCTCATACGAGAGAGACAGACTCGTGCGCACGAACTCGGAGAAAGAAAGAGAAGGAAAGAGAATAAGAGCCTAGCAGACGACGGCGGCCATTTCCCGCGGCCTTGCCGTACTCGTGTTTCGAACGTTTGGCTTTCGATTGTAGATTTCAGGGCATCCGTCCCCCCTCAAAGTTTGATCAGTGATTCCCAGTGATTCCGTGTGAATGATAAGATAAAGCTTCCTCTCCTCGTATCGAAAGCCAGTGATCGCGAAACCGATTCCAGGATTCTTACTCCCTAAACTGTGTGACGTAAAACTCGCGCTGGCATTTGACGTTAAGGTGAATTTCCTTCGTTATTTCTCGTTCCTCTCGTCTCTTTTCGTGCCTTTAAGTGATTGTGGTGGTAGCACTGTTAGTGCCCGAGAAGGAAAAAAACTGGTGGTGGAGGTGGTGGTGACGGCTAGTAGACAAGGCGGATTTTTCGTGGGCCTCGTCTCGTGTAATTTTTTTCACAATTTTACGATTTTAAGAAACATCTCACGCTGGATCGAGTGACACGAAGGCCGTTGTAGCAGAAAAGTGCGTGTGGGATTGTGTGAGTGTGTTTGTGGTGTGTCAGGGATAACGTCGAGCGACCTAGGTATCGTCATCACCAGCGAGATGAGGACCCAGGCTGCCTTCTTAATGCTCGGTCTGCTATATTTAGCGGGCACCCTCGACGTAGTAAACGCAGGTGAGTTGAACCGGTTGTGATCTACTATTTTTTACATTATTAATAATTCCGCACTTTTCATGCACGATCATCCTCACGCATACGAGACAGGCCTCTGAACTCTGATCGGTTTGACAGATTTGGACAGGTTCCGATTTTAAATCAACTCCCGAATCGAGGAATTCGCCCGAATTCTTCCTTCTATGTTGGCACAATTCAACGACAAGGGATTTATTCAATTTCAAGAGAGGAATTTACTCGTTTTTATTAGTTGGGAAGTAAAATTTGGTCAGTAGTAGTGTACGGCTACTGAAACTGAAAGTTGGGATCCTAACCTCAATTTTCTGGATCACGGGGTTTTTCTATACGTTCAGCAGTTTTTCCAATGTTATTTTCGGAATGTGGATTTTGGGACTTTTAAATAAGAATTTTCCTTATTAAACTGAATCAATTCTTATTTTTAATGATTTACGAAAGTTATCTCAAGTTCGAAAATGAGCATTGTTAAAAATGATTTATAAAAGGTTGGTGCTATACCTATGCTGAACTGATCTCCTAAAACTAAACCTACGCAAATTGGAAATAAAGTGTTCTACGCTCCACTTTGCGTAACTATTTTTCCATAATTTATCGTTTAAATAAATTCAGTTAAAAAAATTATCAAATTCTCTACTTCGATAGAGATTGTGACTTTTTAAAATAGAAGTTCATAATTTTGTCATATTTTTAGAACCTCGAATATACAATAATGCAAAGATTACTAAAACATTTTAATAACGCTGGAAGAGCCTAAGAAACATTTTTTTAATACGCATACATTTTTTAAAGGTCCTATTGTATCGTCAACTTTAGGGATAATCCATAAACTACGTTACCAATTTTGGGATATTTTTGACCCTATACTATTTTCACGTTTATTCTGCGTTTTTTGCGTTTCAAATGAATTTTTCTACTGTGAGTACAATTTTCTACTCCAAAGAAAGCTTTAAAAAAATAGTCGAATTTTCAACAAAATAGTTGAACTTCTAAGCAACTATAGTTCAGTTCTCAAACAAAAAAGTTGAGTTCTCAACGAAAGATTAAATATTTCGTATTACATGTATGAATGTATGATTTTTCAATCCAAAAGGACGAGTTTTCAACAAAACAGTTAAATTTTCGACCAAAAAAGATGACTCAAGAAAACAGTTGAATTTTAAACATATAAAAATTAATTTTCACCCAGAATGTAATTTTTTACCAAGAGAGATGAATTTTCAACTGAAAAATATAAGTTTTTAACTAAAAATGGAATAGTTACATTTTCAGTTTAAAAAGTTAATTGTCAACAAAATAGTTGAATCCTCGACTAAAATGGTGATTTTTCAAAAAAGAAGATTAGTTTTCTGCTCAAAAATACGAATTTTCCACCCAAACAGCAAATAGTTGAATTTTCAACAAAAATATTTGAATTTTTAACCAACCCGTTGAATTTTCAAAAAAAAAAAAATTGTTCAACCAAAAATGGAATAGTTACATTTTCAGATTAAAAAATTAAATTTCAATAAAAAAACGAATTTTCTATCAATTAAATTGAATAAAAAAAGACGAACTTTTAGCAAAATAGTTGAATCCACAGCCGAAAAGATGGATTTTTAAAAAAGATTAATTTTTTACGCAAAAAGTTATTTTACTACCAAGTAATTATAGCCTCAAATAAATAGTTTGATTTTTAACCATATAGTTCAATTTTCTACCAAAATAGTTGAATTTTCACCAAAAAGTTGAATTTTCAACCAAATAGTTGCATTTTTTACCAAAAAAGATGGTATGTATGAAGATATGAATTTTCAAACAACTTTTTAAACTGAAAATGTAACTATTTCATTTTTCTTGAAAATTAATTTATTTGGTTGACAAATCGTCTATTTGGGTTGATAATTCATCTTTTGGGAATATTAAACTATTTGGTTAAAAATTCATTTTTTATTGAAGATTCATCATTTTAGTTAAGCACTCATTCCATTGGTTGAAAATTGAACTATTTTGTTGAATGTTCGTTATTTTTTGTATTTTAATATTAATTTTTTAAGCTGAAAATGTAACTATTCCATGTTTGCTTAAAAATTGATCTTTTTTAGTGGAAAATGCAATTATTTCAGTAGAAAATTCATATTTTTGGATTGAAAACTCAACTTTTTTGCAGGAAATTCGTCTTTTTCGTTTCAAAGTTAAAACATTTTGGATTCGATTCTTTTTCTTTATTGACTCAAAAATCTTTCTTGGTTAGTTTGATAATCTTTTTTAGTCGAGGATCCAACTAATTTATTGAAAATTCTTATTTTTGGTTTAATTCTACTGTTTTGGTTCAAAGTTGTTATTTTTGAGTTAAAAACGCCACTTTTTTTATTGAAAAGTCATGTATTTTACGTATGCCTTACGTAATTTGGGGATGACCCCTCATAAAATTATGTATGACTTTTGTCATTAAAAGTATCTAAAATAAATTGATAAACAAACGTTTTTTGTGCATTAATATTATTGATCGCCTAGGTGTAAGGTAGTTTTCATACTTAAAAGATAAGTTTAGAACTGTCAGGGAAAATGAAAAGTTGGTCAGGAAAAAGTCGGGGCATTTCGAAATTGGAAATTTGTAGCAACCCTGAACTTCAAATTTTATGTTTAAAATTTAAAAGTAAAATCATCTAAAATTAAAAATATTATAAATTGAACAATTTCAATGTCAGATCGTTAATTGTACAATTTGAAATTACAAGACGTAATAGTTGATAATGGTTTTTATGTTTGAAGCTTCTAAAATTCAATAGTTTTTAATCAAAAGCATTAAAAACGGAATAATAATTTAAATTATTTCTTTTTTGATAATTTCAGTTTGAAATTATGATATTTGGAACGTTTAAAATGTTATTCAATTTTGAACATTTGCAATCAAAAAAGTTTAATCTCAAACTTTTTTAAGTATCTTATATCGGTTAATAGCAGTATATTTGTTCTGTATTTTGCAACTTTTTAATATTACACTTCCGTATGATCTCTAATTGCTAGATTTGTGTTTAATCAAATATCACATAATTTTCGTTGATTTTTTTTAGTGTTTCAGAATGTTCAAAAGTGCAACTATGGATTAACCATTATGCACGCGTTGTTGAAAGACTGCCAACTTTTAAATTTGAAACTCTTCAAACTCGAGACTAGAAGTTTAAGAAGCTTACACGTTCAACAACAAACTATGAACCTTTTGAATTAAGTGTCATGTAAAATAAATGATCCTATATTTGAAGCTGGAATTTTAATATTGACTTTGAAAGTCTCACGCCTGAGAAATAAATAAGGTCAAAGTTGAACTGTTTAATAACTGAATGTGTTCGCGTTTCCATTCGTCTTTCAATATTTAGAAGCATTTGAAAATGAAAAACGTTTGAAACCAAAATATAATCTATCACTCATGGCGAATCAATTTGTTAAAAGCTTCTTTATCCACTTATAATAATCGTAAATTTGCTATTACAGTTTGATTTAAGAACCCATTTGTGAACAATCCGCTCGAGTAAGAAGAGATTAAAATCGATTTCATTCCCTTTGAAATGGATATATGAATTACTTCGGAGCACGAATTACTATTATTTGAAGTAAATTGGGATTTCCAACCAGATCAGATTGATCGAATCTTTCCTAATAATCGCTGATGAGTAAATGTCACTGAATTTTGCAACGTTTATAAACGAAAAAATAAATTACGCTGTTACAACACCAAAATAAGATTAATTCCACTATCGTTATCGGAAGAGTGCGCTTCATCCCCCCACGCACTCTGAAATGTACACCAAAATCTGGAAAAATTCTAACTTTCCTCTAAACGTCCGGTTCTCAAATTCTCTTTCACTAATTACTACTTCTACTTGATGTCTAACAAGACAAGCAAAATTTTGATCCCAATATCCTTATCGGAAATGTACGAAAAAGTGCGTGGGTGGATAAAACGCAGTCTTCCAAGAAGAATATTGAGACAAATGTCTTTCTGGTGTTGCTTGACATCAAATACAAATGATAAGTGAAAGAAAATTAATTTGTGAACTGGACGTTTAGAAGAAAGTTATAACTTTTAACGAATTTTTTCATATACATTGCAGGATGCGTGGATCGATAAAACACAGTCTCCTGATAAGAATATTAGGATGAAACTTTTTCTGGTATTGTCCGACATCCAGTACAAGTAACTAGTGAGGAAAATTAGTTTTCTTTCCCGTCTTTTTCCTATATATTTTAGGCTGCGTGGGTTGACAAAACTCAGTCTTCCGATATGGATATTGGGAGGATACTTTTTCTGGCACTGTCCGACATTTAGTACAAGTAATTAGCAAAATAAAATTCGAGAACTGAACGTTTAGAGGAAAATTTACGATATATGAACAACAACAAATTTATTTGAGCAATTTTTGAAAAATGTACATATACTCAATTTTGCGACCCTCCCCAGATTTAATTCATAACTTTGAATTCAAAATTTCTAGGTCAGGATCACAAAGGAAATAATTCCCAATCAGATTTAATTCCAGATATTGTTTCTGAACAAAGCAAATTCCAAGTAAAATGTTTCCATTTATTTTAATTGAAAGAAATGAAACCTTCGGATCAAGGTCGTAACAAGCTTACCAAACATGTACTTAATCAAGTCTCCTTTTTTTTCTAGAAAACCCGTTTGGAAGCACCTTGTTCGAATTTTTGCATTGATCATGCGTTCACCTCTTCTGCGAAATCGTCACGTGCTTGCAACTCAGTGAGAGACAAAGGGAGGCCTCTGAGAGAGAAAGAGAGATGAAAACTTAACACATTAATATTTGAGGGCAATGGACGTTAAAAGCGGCAAAGAAAGATATAAATATTTAAAATGGGAAGGGGATATACTTCAATAATCCGTATTCAAAAGTACAAAATTTGGACAGATTCAAATATAAAAATATTCAACTTGAAAGCCAGCAATTTTGAGAAATCCAAAATTGAGACTTCACATTCTCCTTTATTCTCCTCTTTCCCCCCTTTTTAAAAATATTTCTTTTTCCCCCTATTTTCAAGAAACTTTCCCCTTTTCTCGACTTTTTCGCTTAAATTCGACTTGAATTAATATTTTTTGTTCAGAATTCATCTTTTTTTGCTAAAGATTCGACTATTTTTTTGAAAATTCAACTATTCTGTATTCTGTTAATAAGTCATTCGTCCTTTTGGATTGCAAATTCATTTTTTGTGTGGAAAAGTCATCTTCTTAGTTAAAAATGAACTTTTTTTGTTTAAAATTCATCTTTGTAGGTTGAAAGTTCAACTATTATTTGAAAATGTCACATTTTTTGGTCAAAAATTCAACTGTTTTATCGAACATTCGTCTTTTTTGGATAGAAAATTTGTTTTTTGGATTGAAAATTCATCTTTCTTGATTGAAAATTAATTTTTTTGCTGAAAATTCTACTGTATCCTGAAAAATTCGTCTTTTTTTGTTTAAAATTCAACTGTTTGGTTAAAAACTAAACTATTTTACTGGAAATTCGTCTTATTTGGTTGCAAGATCAACTATTTGGTTAAACATTCATCTTTCTTCGTTGAAAATTAAATTTTCTATTAAAAATTCATCTTTTCGGGGGGTTCAAATTCAAGCATTTTGTCGAAAATTCATCTTTTTTGGTTGAAATATCAACTTTTTTTTTCTTTAGGAATTCATCTTTTTTGGATTGAAAGTAGATTTAATTTTTTTGGTAGAAAAGTAATCTTTATTGGTTAAAGATACACTTTTTTGTTAAAAATTAAACTTTTCAGGTTGATTATTCTGCTGCACTGTAAAAAAATCTTTTGTGATATTTACAATTAGATTGTAATTTCACGAGCAGTGTATTTTAAATTACAATGTATAACCTGGTAAATATACCAATGTCGCTCCGAAATTCACGATCTACTCCAACTTCACCCCATGGAACAGTATGAAATAACTGTCCGATGTAAATTTACTATGTCTGACGATGGAAATTATTTGATCAGCGTGGCACGTAGTCAATTTACGTTAGTGAATAAATTTAAATATGCTCATAAATTAACACTTTTTTTGGTAAAGTTGCAGTATCTAGCATAATTTCACACACGGGTAGTATTGTTACGTCTTGGCATCCTGAGAAATTACAAACAGGACATAAATCGAGAACCCATCGACAAACTGACAGAAAGACATGGCGCTTTGGACTTTATCATAAAATTACGTCTCAGAGCCTCTAATATTGCTCTAATAGTGATGAGTTCTATGTGAATAAAAAAAATATGTCTTTTTTATTCAAAACGATACCTGAGAAAAGTAATATGCGCTTTATTTATCCTGATACAGTGTTTGAAAATTTATAACCTCACGAACATAACCTCAAAATTGAAATGTGGTCCTGACAATTTACGTCCTGCATTTTTTTTTACAAAAGTGTGTAAATTTACATCGTCGCACGTAGGTCAAATAATTTCCATCGTGGTACGATGTAAAATTACACCAACTTTTTTTACAGTGTGTCTTTCAAGAAATTCGACTTTTTGGCTAATTGAAAATTCAAGTACTTGGTTGAAAATGCAACTGTTTTTGGTTGAAGTTAAATCTTTTATGTTTGAAATTTTGACTATTTGGTTGAAAATTCGTCTCTTTTGCTTGAAAGATCAACTATTTGGTTGAAAATGAATTGTTTTGGTAATTAAACTATTTGGTACAAGATTCATCTTTCTTGGTGGAAAATTAACTTTTTTGTAGAAAATTTATCTTTTCGGGTTTCAGAGTCAGCGGTTTTCTAAAACATTTGACTTTTTAGTTCGAAAACTCAACTCTTTTCGTGAAAATCTTTTTTGGTTGAAAATTCCACTGTTGAAAGTGCAATATATTTCGACTTGGAATCTTGAAAATTTTCGTAAAAAATCACCGTTTTTCCTGTTTTGAGACATTTTGGGCCGTGAAGTCTGAAAATTTTGGCAAAGTAAATCTTTTTTAAATTCTCTGTCACTAATTTAATGACGTATAAAAAAACTTTTCTAGTATGAATTGGCACAGTTTTTGCTTTCTTGAAATTTCATAATTGCTTTTTTACCTTCCGGGACCTGCTTCTGAATCAGTCCTGCCTTATACATTTTACAGTTTGACTGACCTAAATTCCATTATAACGTATATTTTCAACAAAAAAAATGTTATATTTTTTAGTAAATTTTGCAATTAATAATATAATGCATTTCAACCACGTATAGGGGTTGAAACTTAATATAATTGATATAAATTTTAATTTTATTTTCAAAAACACAAAATTAATGCTGTAATAAGTTAAACATTTTATTTTTATTTTGGTTCACTAATCATTTCATAAAAATAATAATTCCTTATCAACATAATGATTTTTAATCTCTAATTTAAGTTTTGGCCCCTATCCGTGGCCGGAACAACATTAATTTTTGTGTTTTCAAAAATAAAATTGAAGTTTAAATCAATTATATTAAGTTTCAACCCGTTATCCGTGGTTGAAATGCATATTATTATATTATTAACTGCAAATTCTACTAACATACATAACATTTCTGGTAAAATATACATTATAATGGAATTTAGGTCAGTTAAACCATTATGATACTTGGGTCAATTAAAAAAAAAACAATATATTTTTAAAAAACAGCAAAGATGTCATCTAACTAGACAGAAAGAAAGTTGTACGTTTACGTCTGTTCGGTCAATCGATTTTTAGAATTGGACTTGGAAGAGAACGACCCGAGGGTTTTCCGCCGTTGTCATCGGGCAAATATAGCGTGACCTCGCAGGCGACTAAAAAGAGCCTTCGAAAATCAGAGAAAAGTCGATTTCCATGGCAAATGTCAGCGAACTATCATGAATTCCGTTTGAAACTAGACTAGGAAAGTTTTCCTCGTTGGCATGCATATTCCACTAGGTAATTAGACGAATAATATCCCAACTATTTCCAACTTCGGAAGAGCCGATTGCATACCTATCTTTCCAATGATAACGGCCACAAAAGAGTCAGCTCCCGATGCTAATTTTACCCGCATTTTATCTGATAATTCCGTCGCTTGTCTTCCATGTGCCTCATCGACACTCGTCGCTTTTTGACTAGCCTTTACTCTCGAGTGAATTCGACATTTTTTCTTACAAAGAATCCATTTGGCAGTATGTAGATGACAGAATATTGATTCAAACGAATTCATGATTTCACAATCTGATTCGTTTTATTGCAGAGGAAAACAGCTATGTAAACGTGATTGCCTTGAAGACTGAATGGTAGATTATTTTCTCGAGTGCCTTCAAAATGGAATTTTTTAATCCTTCATCGAATTGAAAGAGATATCGTTTCAATAAATAATTAGTTTCTACAGGGTGCCCGCAGGTCAGGCAAACCTGGAAATCAGGAAAAAACCAGGAATTTTGAAAATATGGCAAAAAGTCAGGGTGTCACACAGTCATTTTTTAAAGATGAAGTCACTTAAAAAAATAAAAATATCACTTTAATCACTTTTCTTTCCATAAGTTAATCCATGGGTTAAAAGATTCCAAGAAATGTTTAACAGATTTAAAAAGTTTCAAAGGATGTCAAAAGATTTCATAGGATTTGGAATAGTTTAGGGTATGTCGAGTAGATTTTAATAATTTGAAAGTATTCCCAATGATTTTAAAGATTTAATGATATTTTCAAAACATCCACGGAAATTTCAGGAGCTTTAAAAAGTTTCAATGGATTTAGAAGGATTTCGGGGCCGTTCAAAAAATATTTAACGCCTTTATGGGTGGGGGGTCCACCTCGAGCGTTACGCCAATGCTAAATATACACACACTATAGAAAAGGCGTTACGTGGGGGGGGGGGGGTCAAAAATATTAGGGAAAAGCGTTACGTATTTTATGAACGGCCCCTTCAAGGGATTTCGAAAGATTTCAATAGATTTGAGTGTATTTTAAAAGATTCCAACACATGATTTTTAAATTTTCAAAATATTTTAAAGAATTTTTTATGTTTTCGGTAGATATGGAACGATAGGTCCTATAAGGTTTTAGAATATTTGTAAACATTCCAAGGGCTTTTAAAAACTCTCAAGGTACTGTAATAAATTTTCCAAGATTTCAGGAAATATCATCAGCTTTTATGTAATTTCACGCGATTTTACAATATTTTAATCGATTCGATACAATTTATTCACAAGAATTGAGAGATTTCATAGGATTTCAAATATTTTCAAATAATTCAAGGTATTTCCAACGGTTTTGAAGAATTCGAAAGATTTTAGAATATTTTGAAAGATGCCAAGAAATTTTCAATTTATTTCCATATTTTGAAGGAATTTCAGATAATTTTACAGATTTGAGGGTATTTTATAAATTTCAAGGTTTTTCAACAGATTTTCAAGGATTCAAAATATCTTTGGGTATTTTTAATAGATAGAAGTATTTTGAAAGAATTTCAAAGGACTTTACGGATTTTAGGGTATTTTAAAAAATTCCAACGAATTATCGAGAACTTTGAAAAGTTTCCAAATATTTCAAAGGATTTGAAATATTTTAGTGTTTTCCCCCTTTCCAATGCATTTTTAAGAGCCTTAAATAATTTCAAAAGATTTAAAAGGATTTCAAAGCATTTCAAATATTTTCGGTTATTTAAAAAGCTTCCGAGGAATTTTTAATTAAGTTCAGTAATTTATTGGGATATCAGAGAATTTTACAGATTTTAGGATATTATTACAAATTCCAAGAGATTCCAAAAGATTTTAAAGGATTTGAAATATTTTAGGGTATTTTAAAAGATTCCAAGAAATTTTGAATTTATTTCAGTAATTTATTGAATTTCAAAGGATTTGAAATATTGCAGGGTGTTTTAATTATTCCATGAAATTTTCATGAGCTTTAGAAAGTTTCAATGGATTTCAAAAGATTTCAAAAAATTTGAAATATTTTTGGAGAATTTAAAAAGATTTCAAGGAATTTTTTATTGATTTTAATAATTTAAAGCGATTTCAAAGGGTTTGACATATTTTAGGGTATTTAAAAATATTCCAAGATTTTAAAATTTTCAACGGATTTCCAATGATTTTAATTATTTTGAAGGATTACAAAAATTTCCATATGGTTGTAAAGAGTTTGATAATAGAGTTCCGGAAGATGTAGAATAATTTCACAGGTCGTATAGGGTTTTGAAAAATTCTAAGGGATTTTATCAGATTTCTGAGGATTTAAAGGAATTTTAAAAGTTCTCAAGGTATTTCAATAAATTTTTCAGGATGCCATAAAATTTCATCGGATTTCATGTAATTTTACGGGGTTTTATAATATTGTAGTGGATTTAAAAAAAAGTCCTTTTTTAGTTGAAAATTCATGTCTTTTATTGAAAATTGATATTTTTTGGTAGAGCATTAATCTTCTTGGTGAAAAATTCATCATATTTGTTGAAAGATGAGGTTACAAATTAATATTTTTTTGATTGAAAATTCAACTAATTGGTTCTATGTTGAACCACTTTGTTAAAAATTTTTTTTTTTTAAAGATTCGCCTCTTTGATTGAAAACTTTTACTATTTCATTGAAAATTCTTCTTTTTCTAGAATTATTATTGGTTTTCTAGATTTTTTTAAATTTGGTATTCTAGAATTATTATTAGTTGAAAATCCATCTTTGTAGGGTAAAAATTTAGCTATTTGTTTAAAAACTGAAATATTTTGTTGAAAGCTTAATTATATTGTTGAATATTAAACTATTTTGTTATGGTCGTCAACGAGGGGTGACGGGAGAGGTAAACAATAGCCCAAAATTGGTAACCCAGTTTGTGGACGGCCCCTAGGCTCTAAGGTGATCTGATCTTTTGTCGAAACGAAGACAACAAAGTTAATATAGTTAAATGTATTTGTTGCGATACGTAAAATTTAGACGAGATTGACGAGAAGCGTCATGTGGCTATGCGTCACTCACGTGCGTCATCACTTGTTTAGATTGTATTAACTGACTGGGGAAACTGCTTCTGTTGCAATTATACCCTTGGACAAAAGATTCGACCCAGAGACAATTAAATAACGGCCTGAGAACTGAGTTTGCTGGGATATTTTTAATTTGGTTGATTAAAAAGTCAGGGAACTATTTAAAGAGTTTTTGTTTGACTCTTTCAATGTTTGCTTTCTTTTAAAATTGAGATTTTCGAATTTGTACGTGTTCAAATTGTAATTCTTGAAATATTTTTTATTTATTTATTTTTTTTATTCAAAGTTGAGCAGTTTCAAATATCAATCTTTCTTCCCATGTTTGTGAATGTAGAGATCTGATAATTTAATTTATCAAAGTTGGATACGGTGAGTTTTGAAAAGTTGTAGCCTTTAGTATTAAATGTTTTCGACTTTTGATATTTTTTATATGGATTTTTTAAAGCTTATTCCAGACTTCAGACTTTTCACAATTTCCCTCTTTTCCACTTTAAGAATTTCTCTTTTTTTCCGTGTTTTCAAGAAAATTTATTTTTTTCTAATTTTTTCCCATAAATTTAACTATTCCATTTTTTGTTGAAAAATCATTTTTTTAAATTGAAAATTCAATTACTTGGTAAAAGTTGAACCACTTTGTTCAAAATTTATTTGTTTGAAGGTTCAGCTGTTTTTTAAAAATTCAACTATTTTGTTGAATATTCGTTTTTTTAAGAGTCATTATTTTAATTGAAAATTCATCTCTTCGGTTAAAAATTAAATTATTTTGTTAAAATTTCGTATTTCTGGTAGAAAGTTTTTGTTGTTGTTGTTGAAAATTCAACTCATTTTTTGTTGCTAAAACAAAAATTTTTTTTCAATGAAAATGTAACTATTCAATTTTTGGTAGAAAATTGATTTCTTAAATTGAAAATTCAATTGAAATTTCCACTTTTTTGTTGAAGATTTATATTTTCGGGTTGAACGTTCAACAATTTGGATGAATTTTTTTCTTTCTTGACTGGAAAATCTTTATTTGATGTGAATTTGTCTTTTTGATTAGGAAATTTAACTTCTGGACTGAAAGTTGAATTAATCTGTTAAAATTTCTTTTTTTTTTGCTAAAGATTCATCGTTTTAATTGGAAATTTATCTCTTTGGTTGAAAGTTAAATTATTTTGTTGAAAACTCGTCATTTTCGTAGAAAATTAATATTTGCAGGTTGAAATTATTAAAAATTTGTCTTTTTGGGTTAAAAATTGAACTACCTCGTTAAAAAATCATTTTCTTGGTTGCAGATTCATCATTTTAGTTGAAAATTGATCTGCGGTTGAAAATTTAATTGTTTTGTTGAATTTTTTATTGAAAAATCATGTATTTTGTTAAAAAATAGTATTTTTTGGTGAAAAATTCACCTTTTTTGTTAAAAATAAATTGTTTTCTAAAAAATTAAATTATTTGGTTGAAAGTGTAACTGTTTTTGATTGAAGTTTAATATTTTTTATTTGAAAATTCATCTTTGTAGGTGAAAATTCAAGAATTTGGTTAAAGCTCCAACTATTTTGTTGAAAATTTAATTATTTTATTGAAACTTAAATGCAAATTAGCTTCAAATTCGATAACTCACTTTAATTATAGTAACAGGTTTTGGGGGTATATAATAAATTGCATATATGACACTTTTTAGTTCCACTAAAATTCACTGTAACAAAAAAGGTACCTGGAAAAATTAATTTTATTGTCCTGGAAAGCCTGGAAAAATCGTGGATTTTTTTTTAAGAAACGCTAAACACCTCGATTATATCAATTTCCCGACTATTTGACCATTAAATGTGTGATATATGGACAATAAAATTCTTAGTAACCTTTAGATTTGAAGTTTGAGTTATTTATTGATGTTTTATGATAGGATTGAGATTAATTGACTCTGAGATACGTTTAGCTGCGACATAAACTACATGGGAAAATAGTTTTTTTCCATTGTAATAGAGTGTCTATTTTTACACATTTTAAAGTCTGTCATTTGTATATTTTGTAAGATAAAAATCTGAAAATCACGTGTTTTGCCTAAAAATGATTCTAGAATCCATTTTAATTAATAAAAATCACGTATGTGGTATAGAAAAATTGTAATTGGATAGTAAAGTTTGTCCTAAAATTTACGTGTCGCTGGTGTAACGGTAACATTTTTACTACCAAAAACCAGTTATTAACAGTTCGGCAGATTTAAGTGTAGTTTTCAGAAGGTACTAAATATGTTTTCTTTAAATATAAACGTGATATAATATTTAATTAATGTAAAGATTTATCAAAAATTAAATTAACTTTTTTCTCTTACTTTTTCCTAAATGAAGAAATCTAAGCTGTTCTTTGAGACCAAAATAAACAAAGAAAATGGGATTTTTTCATTTAAAATTTTTAAGTCAAAACAATTTTTGATTAATAATTGTTTTATCCCTCAGGGTTTAATTTGAAAATGTTCATAGTTAAGTCTTTTACTGTTACATCGTACATTTCATTTTTTTAAATAGATACTGTTTTTAGTGCTTAGACAATTTCAAATTATTTGCGTTTGAAATTAAACAATTTTTTTTGTAATATTAGACAATTTCTAGAAATTTTAAATTCCTCAATTTCTGAATTATCAATTGTAAGTGTAATTTTGTCAAATACGAACAATTTGTAATTGAAGATTTAAAGAAAATACTACTTACAGTTTAACAGTATGTGACTAACAATAGTTATGGAAACAGACGAGATTTCCAGGTACGCAAGAAAATTTGCATCCATAAAAATTTTAGAAATACGAAAGTAATAATTTTTGGAAACATATCTTACAAACTAGAATTAATAATTTCCTCAATAATTCAACTGGTTTCAAGAGTTTTTTAGGACCCTCAATATTTACAAATTTTTTGTTATGGATTTTTAAATGTACTATGTTTCTAATATCAAAAAATAAAAATCCATGGTCGTGAACGCGCGCGTGCATTTTATTTAAACAATTTCAAGGGATTTTAAGGAATTTAACGAATTTCTGGAGGAGCAGTTTTAAGGGATATAAAGGAATTCGACAATTTTCGAAGTGTTTTAAAGATTGTAAGTTATTTTGAAAGATTCCAAAGAATTTCAAGACATTTCGTTTCAAAAATGTTAATATTTCAGAATTTGCTGTTATGGATACACGGAGTATCATAGTTTACATATATATGACATGGAATTTTAAATGATTACAAGAGATTACACAATATTACTTATAGGATTGCCCGGGATTACAAAAGATTATAGGGATTACAGCAGATTATAATAGTGACGACGTGACAAATACAAACACCCCTCTTCCATTTATGTCAAAAGTTTTTATTCGATTTCATATGGTAAACGTCTAAAATAAAACATACGTACATAATATTTTAACAGACTTCACAGCCACAAAATGCTATAAAAAAGGTGGAAATGGGATGATTTTTCACGAAAATAGGAAAATAATACGGGAATAAATTCTTTGAAATAAAATTAATGTATAGATACCATATTGGATTCAATATAAAACGCTTAAGATTTCAATTCGAAATATATTGAATTTTAAACTGAATAATTTAATTTTCAACCAAAAAAGGTGATTCTTCAAGCAAATAGTTTAATTTTCAAAAAACAAAAAATTAATTTTTGACTAGTGATGAATTTTTATCAAAATATTTGAATTTTTATCCACATAGTTCGATTTTCAACCTATAAAGATGAATTTTCAACCACATTGTTGAACTTTAACAAACAGAAAAATTAATTTTAGACCAAAAAGTTGCATTTGTAATAAAATCTTCATACTTTTAAGCAAAAGAGACTTTTACCAAACAAAGATGAATTTTCAGTCCAGAGGAACGAATTTCCTATTCAAAAACACGAATTTTCAACAAACTTTTGATTTTTCGAAAAAAGATGATTTTCCGACAAAATTGTGGAATTTTCAACCAAATAATTATATTTTCAACAAAATAGTTGACTTTTTAACCACGTAGATGAATTTTCAAGCTGCGAAGGTGAATTTCCAACGGTTAGTTGAATTTTCAACAAAAAAGTTAATTGATTTTCACCCAATAAAACGCATTTTCATTTAAAGAGATGGATCTTCAACTAATAAAATGAATTTTTGACAAGGCGATTTAACTTTCAACAAAGTAGTTGAATTTTCAATCAAGAAGATTAATTTTTTACCAAAAACAAACAAACAAATTTACAACAAAATACATCAATTTTTAACCAAATAGTTGAATTTTCAACTGAAAACGATCAATTATCAACCAAAAATGGAATTGATCAATTTTCAGTTAAACAATTAATTTGTATGCAAAAAAATGAATTTTCAACAGAGTAGTTTAACCAAGTAGCAGATGAATTTTCAACCAAAAAAGATGAATTCTCAATGAAAAATGTAATAGTAGAATTTTCACCTAAAATCGATCAATTTTCAACCAGAAATGAAATAGTTCAATTTTCAGTTTAAAAAATTAATTTTTAACTGAAAAAAACGAATTTTCGACAAAGTAGGTCAATATTAAACCAATAAAATTAATTTTTAACAAAGTAGTTCAACTTTTAACCAAGTATTTAAATTTTTAACAAAAGAATTAAAATTTCAATCAGAAGAGATTAATTCTGAACTAATCTTATTACAGCAGACTTTTGAATTAAAAAGGATGATTAATATTATTGTGTTTTAAGGCTGGTTCATTTAAGTCCCCTAGCACTGGGGTAAAAGCCTATTCTACTATGCTTTATTATTTTGAAACCCCGGTGAAACAGAGGTCTATACACGGGTCAACCTCGCTGCTACCGTATTATTTAAGTCCTTTAGCATGGGTACATATACCGCCAGACGACTCCACTTCAGTGGGTATGGGCCTGTGAAAATTTTTCTTTTACCAAGGTTAAATTTGATACTCATTCATTTCGATCTTTCAAAGTTGAAGGCTTTCCAATTTTAATTATTGTATTAGAATATTAATTTGAATTTAAATTAAGTATAGTTCAGCACCTAGTGCTCAATGAAACAATATCATTCTATGATTCGTGGCTTTGCAAAGTGGGCCTAAATGGAGTGTCCATTACTAAAATCTAATTAATAAGGGTTGCATAATTTATTTAGACGATGTAACTTGTATTGCTGAAATATGGTGTGAAATTGAACTGTTTAGAATATCGATTGTCAAAACTCGATGGGCTGAACCAACACTGTGCAATGTACATGCGCATAATGTAACAAAGGCAATATTGACGTGATGCTGCTCCGCCTTATAACATAACGCAAACATTTCGATCCTAATCAGAATGATAAAAGTTGTATTATCTCCAGAGCATGTACACCGAAGCGAAATTGGAAAGCATAATTTTCCAAAGCGCAATTTCGAATCCTCGATAAAAAATTTATAAATTGCAAAGAGATCAAGTGTATGCATTCTGCACTGCTACACAGTCACTTTCATTCACTTTTTTGTCAAGTCACTTTTTAGTAACTGTTTTTTTTTTTAAATCACAATAGTCACATTTTTTAAAGGAAACTGCTACTTTACACACTTTAATCCATCTAATTTTAGGTTTTATCGAAAAAAAATAAAGTTTAATTACGCACGGTTTCGGGCATGGCTTGCAGTGCCCTTCACCGTAAAACGAGATACTCCAAACGTAAACAGTCAGGGCTGAATTAACGGTTTCATTTGGATTTGGGGGCATGACGCAACCTGAGGCAACTAACGCACTGAGAGTGCGGCCCTAGAGCTGGTTGTCATGCTTGACTGAACAGCGCCTCCCGCGCTCCCCGCATCACAAAATTCCGAGGCCATCAGTTCTAGGAACGCCGTAAACTCGCACTCCTTAATTCCAAGTTCCAGTGTAATCTGTGTCATGAACCTATAGTTAATCTATGTTATGCAAATGCTACAGTACTGGCCAGAATTTGTCAGTCCACTAAAAGCAATCGTATTAAAAACATGCCTCTGTTTTTCCATGAATACCTCAGCGAGAAATTAAGTTAGGAAGATAAACAAACTGTAAGGAAGCTCATTAAATTTTGCGTTTATTGAGCCCTAATTAAAGTATTTTCGATAAATAGGGGCCGAAATAGTACCTGAGAAAGAACGAACTATTTTCCGTTTTCGACCCATTTTCGATTCTTAGGGGCCATCCATGAACTTACGAATTTTGTAAACATAGGAAGTGCGGTGATTTTCAAGAAAATTTGGAAATAATAGGGGAATAAATTCTTTCAAATACAATTTATTATTGTAAATACCATATTGAATTCAATATGAAGCATTTTAAATGCCTAAAATTTCAAGTCGAAATATATTGCATTTTCACAAAATAGTTGAATTTTTAACAAAACAAAAAAAATTTGTTTGAACAAACATTTGCAATAATCATCAAGTAATTGAACTTTCAAGCAAAAGAGACGAATTTTCAAGAAAATAGTGGCATTTTTAACGAAGTAGTTAACTTTTCAATCCAAAAAGACGAATTTATTCGAAAACAGTTGAATTTTCAACAAAAAAGTTAGTTTTCAACCAAAAAAGATCAATTTACAATCAAGAAAGATGATTTTTCTACCACAAATATGAATATTCAATTCAAAATGTTGAATTGTTTACAAAAAAGAAAAATTAAATTTTCGACCGATAAAGATGACTTTATCAAAATAGTTGAATTTTCAACATACAGTGATGTATTTTCAACAACAAAAAAGTTCATTTTCAACCAAGAAAGATGTCTTATCTACCATTAAAGATTAATTTTCTACCCAAAGACGAATTTTTAATGAGCTGAATTGAACGTAAAATTCTAATTTGTAACAAAGTAGTTGAATCCCCAACAAAATAGATGAATTTTCAATCAAGAAAGATGAAAGACGAATTTTCAAGAAAATACATGAATTTTATACCAGATAGTGGAATTTTCAACTTATAACGGATAATTTGCCAACTTTTTCCAAAAATTTTAACCAAATAGTTAAATTTTTCACCAGAAAGATAACTTTTCCACCAAGAAGATTAATTTTTACCAAAAAACACGAATTTTCAAAAAAATACATCAATTTTCAACAAAATGATGATGTGGCTTAATGGTATAATAAGGAACGAAATATCTATAAAGCGATAGAATTTTCCACTCAAAAATATTATTTTACAAGAAAAAAGTTAATTTTGTACCCAATAGTTAAGTGTTCATAAAAGTAGTTTAATTTTCAACCAATAATATGAATTTTTAACAAAACAGTTTTTTTGCCATCGAATAGTTTAATTTTCTACCAAATTGTTGAATTTTTAAGCCAAAAAGGCGACCTTTCTACCAAAAAGTTGAATTTTCGACTCGAAAATATGAATTTTCAACTAAAATGGTAACAGGTACATTTTTAACTAAAAAGGATGAATTTTCAACCAGGCAGATTAATTTTCGTCCAAAAAAGAATAATTTTCAACAAAATACATGAATTTCAAACTAGAAAAGATCAATTTTCAATTAAAAATTTTAATTTTTAAACAAAAATAGAATAGTTACATTTTTAGATAAAAACATTAATTCGCAACCAAAAAAGAAACAAGCACTTTTAACAAAACAGATGAATTTTCAACTAAAATGATGAATCTTAAAAAGAAATAATTTTCAACAAGAGTTCAACATTCAATCCAAAAGATGATTTTTTAACCGAGAAGATTAGTTTTCCAAAAATGGAATAGTTAAATTTTCCACCGAGTATAGATTAATTTTTTGTACGAAAAAGATGTCTTTTTAACAAAATAGTTGCATTTTCAACAAAAGAATAAAATTTTCAACCAAATACTAGAATTTCTAACCAAACGAGTTGTATTCTGAACCAAAGATATAATAGTAGACTTTTCAACCAATAGTAGTTGAATTTTTTTATTGGGTTCCATTAACTCAGTTCGCATTTAAGCGAAAAAACGAAAAAAGGGGACAAGTGGTAAATTTCTTGAAAATAGAGAAAAAGGCGGAATTCTTTAAAAAATTGGTAAATTCGCAAACTTTGTTAAAATTTATGATCAGAAAACGTATTAAATGTTATCTAAGTTCGTTACGTTACTTCCAATGACCATCCCCCACCTGTTATCAAACGTAGTGTTGGCGTATATCCCCCCCCCCCCACCAATTGGTAGCGTAGTTTTTGGATGGCCCCTAATTTCTACTTTATGCGTGCTTCAAGGAAATGAATGAAAAAATTGAAACTTGGACAAATTAAAGTTGAAAATTTCCTCTTTAAAATGAGATAAAGAACACAATGAAGTATTTACTGGTTCTGGAATTATCATGAAAAATGTGGAAGCGTGCCCAAGACGAAAATGGGTTCGTCGAGCGGCTGTCGAACTGCGTGGGAAACAAGAAACGAGACTGCGGTCACCACTCGACAAACCGCTTTTCGTCTTGGGCACGCTTCCACATTTTTCATGATAATTTGAGAAACAGTAAATATTTCATTATGTTCTTGGTCTTATTTTAAAGTGGAGATTTTAAACTTCAGTTTGGCAAAGTTTCAATTTTTTTCATTAACATCTTGAACCATGCAGACAGTGGAAATAAGAATCGAAAATGGGTCAAAAACGGAAAATAGGTTGGCCTTTCTCACATGGTATCTCGGCCTCTATTTATCGAAAATACTTAAAGTAGGGCTCAATTGTTGCGAAATTTAATGAGCTTTCTAACGGTTATTAAAAAAAAATTTAACATAATTTCTCGCTGAGATATCCATGAAAAGAGAGGCATGTTTTTAATACGATTTTTTTAAGTTGACTGACCATTTTAGCTGGTAGTGTATTCAATATCAGACTTCGCACTCTTTCCCCTATTCTCCTCTCTTACCCTTTTTTAAAAAATGCCTATTTTTCTCCCCATTTTCAAGAAACTTCCCCCCCCCCCCTTTTTTTGCTTATAGTCACTTTTTTTAAGGAAAATATAACTCTAGTCACTTTGATCCATCTCATTTTAAATTTTATCTAAAAAAAGAGAAAATTTAATTAATATATTTATGAAATCTATAGTAATCTTTGGTATGAAAATGCTATTTAATATTAGACTTCATAGTCTTCCCCATCTTCTCCCCTTTTTCCCCCTTTTTTAAAGAATTCCTCTTTTCCCTATTTTCCAGAAACTTCCACTTTTTCTTACTTTTTTGTTTTGTTTAAATTAGAACGGAATTAATAAAACACGATAAGAAAATCCAACTATTTTTGGTTGAAAGTCAATTCTTCTTTAGTTAAAAAGTCTACTACTAAAAGTCTCGTTTGCTTGAAAATGCAACTATTAGTTCTAAATGGAACTGTTTGGTTGACATTTTTTTTGTGTTGAAAATTCAATTATTTGATTGATAATTCATCTTTCTTGGTTGAAAAGTTATGTTTATGAGCTTAAAAGTCAATTTTGTATAAAACAGTCGGCTTTTTAGCTTGTAAACTCAACTTCTTTGTTAAAAATTAATCTCTTTTGGTAGAAAATTTATCTCCGTGGTTGAAAATTACTGTTTTTGATTAAAAATTCATAACTATTACAACTATTTGGTTGAGAATACGTGTATTTTGTCGAAAATTCAGGTTTTTTCAGTAAAAAATCGATCCTCTTGGTTAAAATATCATCTTTTTTAGTTAAAAATTCATCTATTTTGTTGAAATTTAAATATTTTTACATGAAATTTTAGGAATTTAAAGCCTTTCGTAATTAATTCAATATGGTACCTATATTAATTTAATTTAAAAGAATGTATTCCCTTATTATTCCCCGATTTTCGTGAAAAATAATCCTTTTACCCTGTTTGGAGAGAATTTTAGGCTGTGAAGTCTGCAATATTAAGATTTTAATTTATAATTTCTTGGTAAAATGTATTCTAGCAATTGTGGTCTTCGTTTTCACCCCGAATTCAGCAATAGAATTTCATCTAATCTGTAAGCCAATAAATTAAATATGTAATGGAATCGAAATTTTTGATTAGATAAGTGTCTGTATTGACATTGCAGGCCTCTTTTTTTGAATAGTAGTAATTTTTAATCACTTTTTAGCTTAAATTAGTCACTTTTTCCACTTTTTTCAACGACATTAATATGTGCTCTGAGTATCTGGAAAAAGCCAGAATTTGCAATTTAGCTTAGAGAAAGATAATTGTTCAAAGTTCTTTACGTAAGAGAGCTTTATCGTTATCGTTTAAAATTATCGGAGAATAAACAAGAGACTTTTGTTTCTTAACAGAATAGGATCAGCAGTATTTTATCATCGAGAGCGGAGATTTGTTCAGAACACGTTGATAGGACCTTAATAGAATTTTTCCAATATGACATTCAATATCCTCCTTTCTTCTTCGGCAAACAATGCAAGCTTTCAAAATGCCCCGAACAAGATTGTTGACAATCTAGAAAAGTAATACATTTTCAAAGAGACATTTTTGAAAGAGTATAGTATAGAAAAATCAACTTTTTAGACTTTTAGATCTTTCAAATTGGAAAGCGTCCAACTTTGGAGATTAAATATTTTAAGACAGTCGATATTGAAATTTTCCTATTCCAAAGAATCAAATTGTGAAAAATACAAAGAACTTTTCTTCTTTAAGTAGGTATATTTCAGTGTAGAATATATTCAGTTCCAATTCCGAAATAAAAAAAAAATCTAATCTAATCTAAAAAATATAGGAAGATTTAATTTTTAAAGAAATCACCTTTGAAGAAATAAAATGAAAACCCAACGGTTTGAAATTATTGTTGAAGGATTCAATACTGAAAACAGCTGAATTCGTTCTACTTAAAAACTAAAATTAGGATCAGGTAGAATTAAACAATTTTAATTTTAGTTCTTTTGAATACGTAAGCCTAAAATTTCTGAATAACACAACTTGGAAGCCATGCAATTTTGAAAATTAGGAATCCGAAAGTGATCAGATTTTATAATTTTGAAAAAATTGTATGTATAAATACTTTGAATTTACTAAAGTTGTATGATAAAATTATAATTGAAATCACGTATAACAATTTAAAAAAATGTAATACGGAAAATAAAAGTTCAATTTCATAAAAGATTTTAAATTTAAAAAAACTTTAGATAAGTTGAAATCCTCTTGCTTTGCGAAATTAATTTTCCATTCTCTGATTTTAATCAAGATTGATAATTCGTCGCTTTCAAGTTTGAAGATTTAAAACTTACCATTTAACATTTTATTCGACGTTACATGCATTCAAATTCAGTTTATCATTATCGATGTAATTATGCAACTTCAATTAAAATTAGATATCAATATTGAACTCATATACCCTCCGTAATACTGTAATTTGAACTATAATTAAACGGGAATTAAATTATTAGTATTAAAAGATACTTTTCATCACGCATGCACGGAAAACCGCTGCATTCTTGATGAAAAATAGTGTGTGCAACTCGCGTGGTATAGTTCGATATTCCGCCACGTAGGCGCTAATGGCGCACTCGCTCTACAGAAGGTCCAGAGACAGTGTGACAACCTAGCAGGATGCGGCCATTTTAAGGCCGGATGCCGCCATTTTAAGCACATTGTATAAGAAAACTGAGCCAATCAGCGAGAGGTACACTAGGTTGCCACACTGTCTCTGGACCTTCTGTAACTCGCTCCGCTGCCGGCGTGCGCAATATGGAACTATACCCCACTCGTTACACAGTGTACTATTTCAAATTGTCTGCATATATCTTTTTGAAACTCTCTGTTATATTAAATGTTTCCCACTTTAAAAGTTTAATCAACCTAATAATTTGATTGTAATCTAAAATTTGTTCTTATCAATTTGAATATTCAGAGCACGACTACAGAAATGAAACTCGCACGAAAAGACTGTTAATGAGGCTCATAGTGTTTGCTCCTCTGAGATTTCATTTAAAATAATAAAAAAATTTCCTCTACAAACTAAAAATCTCGAGAATCTAAATACATACCTACAAATTAATTAAAAGAACTAAATTATTAAATATGCCTTTTAATATTAAATATGATTTTACTTGAATTAAAAAAAAAATGAAATTTGCACTATTTTTGTAATATCTTCTTGAAAAATTGACAAAATGACTTCATCCTGGCTCATTTTACGAAGAATTCCGTTAGCTTTCAACCTATTAAAGAGAAAAAAAATTATATCTCATAGAATTAATATTAATTAATATTATTGTTGAGGATGAATGAAATTTCAGATTATAAACTTTTGAAATTGAACTATTTTCTTGTCGGGGGGGGGGGGGGCATACCCTTTCTATGCCATAAACTAAACTACGATAAAACACATTATCCGTTCAATTTAGTTGAAAACTGCGTGTTTGGAATGCTAGAGGGTTGAATGATCTCAAAGTAAGGGAATTACGAGAAACTATGCACGTAAGGAAGCTAGATATTTTATGTGTGCCTGAGACAAATAAAAAGGGATGCGAAAGTAGAAATATAGAAAATGGGGTGTTGAAAGGCGGTTTTGAAGTATGGTCAGGAGTAGATAGTGTATCACATGGTAGTCAAGGGGCCGGTTTGATTATGAATGAAAAAGCAAGACAGCATCTCAAAGATCATGATTTTGTATCTCCTAGATTATTGTGGGCTAGAATGAAGGTAGGAATCAGAAGATTATTTATCATAGCGTGCTACGCCCCAGTTGATACTGACCCAAGAGAAGTCAAAGACGCCTTCTTGGACACTTTAAATGATACGATAAGTACTTGCGATCAGGGTGAAAGAATAATTATACTAGGAGATATGAACGGTTGGGTCGGCGTCCAACGTCAGGATACGGATACAGAAAGGGTGCTAGGTAATTTTGTGGATTCAAAAAGAAAAAATTATAGCGGCGAAAAATTACTTAGCTTATGATTAGAAAAGTGCCTATATATCACAAATACTTGGTTTCGACATAAAATGATCGTTATTACGGATGAAAGAATGCAATACTGATCATTACCTTCTAGTCTTCAAAATAAACTTAGGGCGGGGATGGAGAAGAAAGAGAACCAAACAAGCGAAACAAACTCGAATAAAGATTGAAAATTTACAGAAACCGGAAGTGCGAATAGATTTTCAGAATAAGTTAAACGAACGCATAGATAGGGCAACTTGGGAGGCGTTTATAAACAATAAAGGTATAGAGGGTGCATGGACTACGTTCCGGGATATCATTGTCAAAACTGCGACCGAAGTGTGTGGTACGGCGGTTGTAGGAAGAAAGTCTGGTGATGCATGGTGGAATGATGAAATTGAGGCTGCCCGACAAGAAAAGAAAGAAGCGTGCAAGAGAACTTTGAACATCACAGGTCTTAGCGATGAGGAGAGAAATAGGCTCAAGAATGATTACACACACATAAATAGGAATGTTAAACGACTAGTCGAGGAAAGTAAAGATAAAATCAGAACAGAAGAAGAGAAGAAAATACAAAACGACTTTGAAGGAAGCAAGAAACTAATATTTAAAAAGATGGAGGAAAGTAAAAGTACAGAGTTTGTCAGCATGAGAAACAGCAAAGGTGAAATGGTATATTATACAGCCGGGATAGTAGACGCAGTGAAAGACTTTTTTAAAGAATTATTAGGAGGTAAAGTTATAGGACAACAGAACTGCGACATAGAACACAATGCATCAGAAAACTCAATTGAGAAAATCTGTGTCACCGAGGTTAGGGATATAATCAAGAACTTGAAAAACGGCAAGGCTGCTGGTGTAGACAGTATTAGTGCTGAAATGCTTAAATACTGCCCTCTTCGACGAAGAAGTTGTAGATCTCGAGACAGTGAGGGTACGTGGGTTAGCTTTCGCAGTTGACAAGGTTGTTATGGCAGAATCAATCGAAGACTTGCAAAGAATGTTGAGTGAACTAAATACAAGCATGAAGAATATGGGCCTGAAAATTAACGTAAATAAAACAAAAATCATGGTGTTTGAAGGAAAAGGTGAGAAAACAATGTGCAACATTGTTCTAAATGATGAGAGATTAGAACAAGTTGGTAAGTACGTATATCTGGGTAGCCTATTCACTAGTGACGGGAAGGTAGATGGGGAGCTAGATAGGCGCATAAACGAGGGTAAGAAGGTTATCGGTAGAGCAGGGTCCATTACCAGAAGTAAAACCATAACAAAAAAAGCTAAAATGGCAATACATAATTCTATATTTGTACCGACTGTACTATACGGTAGCGAGACATGGACCTGTCAAGAAAAGGACAAGAGAAAAATTATCGCGATTGACATGAATTTCCTACGCAAAACATGCGGGAAAACATTGATGGACAAAGTGAGAAACGAAATAATCATCAAAGAATGTGGTGCAAAAGAGACAATAGTTGACATATGGGAAAGAAATCAGTTAAGATGGTTCGGACATGTTGAAAGAACACAGAAAAAACTGAGGGTTCAGTAATGTTGCGGCTCAAGTAAAACTTGGGATCATTTAGAATTTAGGCTCTAAAGGAACTCTTATTAAGGGTTCCTTTTTAGTTCGTTTATATCCGATAGATGGCCATCGGCGGGTGCCGACGTTTTCAACTGCGCATGTGGCGAGAAACGCGGGCCTATTTGAAATCAATTAATACTATGAATAATATATTATATTAATATATATATATTAAATAATATAAAATATATAATATATATATAATAATATATATTATATAAATATTAATAATAATAATAATAATAATATTAAAAATAATAATATATAATTATATACAGATAAATATTAACAAACGTTTTTTATTTTTCTTCAAAACAAATTAAATTGAATTAGAGAAATACCTAGCTTCTTGAAAAAATTTAATATTAACCTAATATTGCAAGTGTATATTATATCATTTTAAATAGTCCCGCGTTTCTTGTGCACGCGCAGTGGGAAACTTCGGATTTTCAACATTAAATTCATTAAATTTTTCCCAGTGCAATATTATTTAATTCGAATTATAAAGCAAAATATGCATCATTAACTTGTGCAATCTTTGAAGTGAGTCAAGGCAGAAGTGACAAAAAGGCTCTATTAGAAGAACCATTTGAATCCATACTTTGGGTTCATTTAGAAACCATTTATCACTTTGGGTTCCTTTTCAGCAAGAGAGGTTCCTTTTTGTTGCAGCTCCTTTGGATCCAAAAATTGGTTCTAATGGAAACCCCAGTTTTTTCTGTGAATTAATGATGAACGACTAACGAAACAAGTGTATAAAGGTAAAGTAAATGGCAGTATGCCCAGAGGCAGGCCGCGGAAAGAATGGTTAGAACGTGTGAATGAGACCTCAATCCGAAAAGGCATAAGCCATAAGCCATAGAAACACGAGAGCTTGCATGAAAAAATGCATGGACGTGAAGGAAGCATACGTGAAGTATGCCAGGACAGAAAAGTCTGGCGACAAATGGTTTATAAAAAGATTGTCAGTAGAGTGAATGACGCCTTAAATAAAAGACCGTGGATACACTTGGGGTGATCGCTAGAGAGATTGATCAGCAACCTGGGTCGGAGCAGTGTTGCGGAACGAACGTGTTATTTAAATGAATAATAGGAGAATTCCAGATCAATCTAAAAAATCTATACCTTATACCTATATACCTATCTGCACACTACTATTTTCCAACCGATCGATTCACGCCTACCCCCAAAGGGAAATGGCCTAATGGTATATAATAAGTAATCATCGACAAACAGGTGGTGTCATACTCGAAATCAGCAATCTAGTTTCGATTAATATTCATCACTTCAGTCTGTGATCGAGGAAAAGTTGGGAAAGTTTTCTTTATAAATAACTAGTAGGAAATGCACGCCGCGAAGCGCGCGTTCACGTCTCTTGGTTTTTATTTCCTAACATTGAAAATATTAACAATTTAAAAATCCATTTAACAAATTTTTAAATATTAATAGTTTTTCAAATGTTTGAAAAAATAATTAATAATTGCGAATTGAAAGAGTTTGAAGTTTAAAAATATATATATATATTGAACGATTTTTAATTGAAAACGTTCCAAATCGAACAATTTTATATTAGGTCAAATTTTGAAAAAAGGACAATATTTTGAATGGTATAAAAAGGAATTAAAATCGTATAATTTCTTTAAGAGAAGCCTTTAAAATTGTATAAGTTTAAATTCAAAATTTTTTGATCAGAAGCTCTCAAAATTGAAGAATTTAAGAATAAAATTTTCAAAATTGGACAATTTCACGAAAAAGGAACTGGAATTGTGTAATTTCTAATTCAAGTCGTCCTATTATTTCTAATTAAAAGCGTTCAAAATTGAAAGTTAAAATTTGACAATTTTAAATTGAAAACTAAATTGAATGTTTAAATGTCGAAGCTTCTGAAATTATAGAATTTTAAATTATTATTACATAAAAAATTATTATTTTATATTAAACTTGATTAGACAAATTTTTCTAAGATCAAAAGATAAATTTCCCGTAATTTTCACCATTCAAAATGGAAACATTTTCAGTTATAAAAATTAAATTATTCTAAAAAACGGTCAAAATAGAGTAATTATAGATAGGAAAAATTTAAAATTTTCGGCTACGGAATGTTGAAAATTAAACGTATCCGAACTTTATTTCAAACTCAACAAATGTTTAATTACGAAGAATTGTGATATTATCAATTTGTTATACTCAAACCCTTTCAAATTTAAATTACGTTACGTAAATTTAAATCATTTAAATACTATCAATATTCAGATTGTTAATTTATACTTTTCAAAGTTCAACAATTTCAATTTGAATTATAAAATTAAAACTTTTTATTTTCAACACTTTATTTAGAATGGTTATATACAAGATTGCTATAAATCCAAAATGTTTGACAAATTATTTTCTTAATTTTTCATTGTTTTTATTTTATTCCGGAGGCATTTTATTAAAAATTGTTTTGTTACAAATCCTTTAAACTGAAAGTTGTGCAGCTGTCAAGTCTTTCAAATTGATATTGTAGGATTTCGAAGAATTTAAAAAACCAGACATTTTTGTACGTTTAAAATTGAAACCAAATAATTTACAATATTTGAATTTAAAATAATTAAATTAAAAACCTACAAAAATTGAAATAAAACAATTTAGAATATTTAAATCTAAAATTAATTAATGTAAAACTGACTATGGCTTTCAATATGAAATTTTGCAATTTTAAAAGACTTAATAGTGAAATTGTCCTGACATTTTCAATAATTGAATTTGAAACTATTATCAATTTGAAATTGTTGAATCATTAAGACTATCAATTCAAAATTATTCTAAAATATTAGCAGTAAATTCTCAAGATAAATCTAAAATATTTTAGGGTGGCCTGTAAAAACTAAAACAAGTTTCTGGTGATTTCTCGCTTATCAAACAGTTTTCCAGGTCATTAATGATGCTTATGTTCAATAGAAAGAGCATGAAGAATCTTATCGTAACTGTAGTAGATAGTATCCGCTCGAAACTGACCCAATGCTTATTTTTACGAATAAATAATAAAATATTGATTTTTTAACCTGATGACACTTAAAAAAAAAAGCTGCAGTTTCAAGTCCTAAAAAATTAAACTATTTTACAGTTGCATATTCAACATTATAATTATAAATTGAAATTATAAAACTTACAAAGATGATATACCTATATGATTAATAATAATAAGTATATAATGCAGTATTAAGTGGCATTCAAAGTGATTGGACAGATTTTTAAATTAAAAAATGTTTTTTTTCTATCCAAAAAAATCACTGTCATTTTTACCGTTAAAAATTGGAAATTTTTAATTCTTGTGAACATTTAAAGTTAAATTATTCTAAAAAATTTTTAAATTAGATTCTTTCTAATTGGAAACTTTCAAAATTATTCAGTTCGAACTTGAAGCGTTAAAATTGAGTTAATTCCAAACGCCGTTAAAAATGATTATTATTATTATACCATTAAGCCATTTCCCTTTCGGGGTAGGCGTGACTTTCAAATTGTGCATCGTGATTTTTAAAATGCAATCATTTAAAAAGAATGTGCAAAATTAATAACATGAAAATCCAGCGAAGCAACTTCATGTCGAAGACAATTTTATAAGATGTAAAACTGACTTATGTGTACTAATAAACTGTCACATTGATATGATAGAAAAAGTTGCGAGACAAAAACTCTCGAAAACGGAGCGGAAACATAGGAGCTTCAATGTGGCTCAGGTGGTTAGGTGTTCGGACTTCACTTTAGAGGTTCGGGGTTCGATCCCTGTGCGGATACCTCTAAAAAAATTTCTATGTGTTTACTTTTACCGAAGTTCTGGTGATTTGGATACAGGATCCCACCTTAAACTGTATAGGTCCCCCCATCATGCACTTAGCTTTTACTCAGTCTGTGGATTGTGGGGTATAAACCAGCCTTTGTCCAATATGTCAAATTAAGCATACTGCTCTTATTAGATCACTTGATTGCATTATAAAAATGCGTCCGTGACTGATAATATATACCAGGACATCTCCGTGCAGACTATTATTTAAAACAAAAATCCAATTCTAAACAAAAATTCCTTTGACATACTGGGCTATAACCATCTTAAGCCTGGGAGAATTATGAGCTTTCTCATAACAATAATTGTTTTCGGCCCGACATAAATTTTGTCGGGGTAAAAAATGTGGTGGGGAAAACCCAACAATTTCAAATTGCCTGATCTCTGTAGACACCCTGTTTTTTTAATGATCTGTAAATAATATATCTTTTCGATATTCCATCTCTTTCCCTTATTTCCATGGTCTTTAAAACTTTGTTCACTCGCCATGATTCTGAGTGGACATTTTTCTAAGTGAGATCATTTTTATGTACGTAACTATCAAAGGTATCTGCCGTAACCGGAAATGGCACAAAGAGGAGAATTCTAGACGGTTAAGACTATGAATTAACTCTTACCATTAACTCCTCTGCTTGTAATTAAGGCAAAACTCTAATGGTGGCTATATTAGTAGACGTGAAAATGTAAAACGACGATGGTTATTACTCTCTCTTTATCTTTGAAGTTCTCTCCTTCTTCTCTCTTTGAATGTAAGATGCACATCAGAAAGCACCTCTCTATTTTTCAAAGTTTCGGAATGACATTGTTCCCAGTTTGGGAAGAAAAACCGGCTTTGTAAATTTCCCTGAAGAAAGAAATCGCTCTTTGTAACCTTTTTATCTGGCCAGTTTTAAATGATAATTTTAATTTCAAATTAAAACTACCCTGTGATCTCCTAATTACCAATATTCCTATCGAAAAAAAGAGATGTTACCAAATATCTCAAAAATGACTTCCAGTAACTGTTTTCAGTTTGCTTATCTATTAAAAAAAGAATACCTGACCCTCATTTTTGTAAATCAAAATATCTAAATAAATAGTTTTATTTCATGATAAAATTTATTTCTTAATATTTCGAAGCCTTGCTGATAAAAGACAAAATTTTAATTGTTAATAATTTTTTATTATTGGGAAATAATTATGATCTTAACATTTTGCTGCCACACTATAATTTGTAAACTTTTTCACACTTTTAAAGAGATGACAAAAATAAAATTATGTAGAAAAACTCAGGGTAAAAAAATTGTCGATACCGGTAAGTAAAAAATGACCGGTACCAACAACAAGATTTCTGTGAAAATTTAAAATGATTTAGGTTCTATTTTAAAAGATTAATTTTAATTTTTAAAGATTTCAAAATATGTCGAAAAAGAATCTGGAAGATTTTCAGACAGTTTTTTTTAATTTGGTAGGATTCTAACATTTTAGGAGAAGTGAATTGCTTTGAAAGATATTTAGAAGTGTCAGTAGATTTTTGAAAATTACGAAAAAAAAAAATTAAAAGCTGTTTAAGAATTTTGAAAGGTTTCAAGAAAATAATACATTTTTTTTTGAGAATTATTGGAAATGTCAATGATTTTTTATTTTAAATAATGAATTCTAAGAGAAAATTGAAAAAAATTTCAAAATATTTCCTAAAATTTCAAAAAAGAATGTAGAAGGTTTTAAAGAACATTTTGCAAGATTATAAAATTTTCAAAAAATTCGAGTAAGTTTAAGAGATATTTAGGAATTTTGAAACGATAAAAAAATAATATAAAACTTTTAACGTTTTACTTTTTTTTATTTTAGAGTTTTGAAGATTTCGAAAACACAGAAATTTTTTAAAAATATTTTGAAAGATTTCAAGAGAATGGCAACATTTTCTTTAGTCAGCTAGGAAAATTTTAAATTAAAGAGAATATTTAAAAAAATTTCGAAACATTATTTCAAAAGATAAAAAAATCCTGGAAGATTTTAAGGTAAGTTTTTTTTTAAGTTTTAGGAAAAACGCGAATATTTTTGCAAGATTACAAAAAAATTTTAGAAAAAAATCGAGTAAGGTTAAGGGTTATTTAGAAGTTTTGAAACGATTCAAAAATAAGGTAAAACTTGTAAAGATTTCAAATTTTTTTTTAATCTAGATGTTTGAAGATTTTGAAAAATTTATTTTAATTGAATATTTAAAAGATTTCAAAAAATAATCTGGAAGATTTTAAGGTCATTTTTTTAATTTTGCTGAATTTTTTATAAATTATAAGAAATTTTTCAATCAATTTAAAAGATATTTAGGAATTTTAGAAGTATTAAAGAGATTAAAAATATTTTTAAACTTGAAAAGATTTCCGAAAATTGATAAAATATTGTAAAATTTCTTTTAAACTTCTACATGACCTTAACGTCTTTTAAACTGACTCAAATTTTTCCTAATATTTGATAAAATCCTGTTAAAGAAAAGATTTTTCTTCAAGACGTTCTAGATATTCCACGACACATCTGATATATTCAGAAATCTTTTTGAAATTTTCTCAAAGAAAATTGATATTTGTATAACTTTAAAAAAAAACTGACAATAATTTTAGCTCGTATTAAGGCGTTCAAAAACTTTTAAGAAATAATTAGTTATTCGAAATTTTTATATTTCATTAAAAATTATTTTTTCTCTCCAATCGAAAAAATACACGCGCGCAATCACGCGATTGATGACGCTACTGTTCTAAAAAATATAATTTTATTAGGTACTTCAAATTAATCATTTGCAAAAGAATTCTTTTTTTATCAAATGGAATTTTTTATCTGTAATCTCGAATTGTGAAATCTGCTGATAAAAGTTTCGATCATGATATATTGAGTAACGTTAAGAACACTTTATCTTTAAATCAAGTTTGTCGTTAATCTGATTAGAAGTGCTTGTTTGCGTTTCACCGACAAGGCACCTCCCTAAGTCTCTTGGTTGGTTATTTTACCTAGGTAAGATTGACATCAACGTTGAAAAGTTCCAACAAACATCATGTAAAATCAAACTCATTCCTGAAATTAAACTGATTTAGAATTTGTCCTAGCTCTGTTGGATTTATTATTTATTTTCACTTTAGGGTGGTCACTGACCCGGAAAACCTGGGGAATGACAGTAAATTTATTTTTTGACCGCGAATTAAAAAAAATGTTACCAAAAATTTCAAACGTCACTAACTTGACATCTTATGAAATTATGCAATTTTTGATAGGAGATCGCTTTGAAATTCTTTTAAGGTAGTTGTCGTGCCAAAAATCAGATGTCTGAAAAAAAATTTTCTATGATTTTAGGAATCAAAATAATGTTCCATAAAAAATTATTTTTAATTCAAAAAATTTTTAACTTAAAAAATATATTTTTTAATGTTGGTTTTTGCAATTAAATTTTTTGTCACTGTCGCTTCTTACCAATTGTTGAAAAATGCTTGAATTTTAATAACTGATAGCTTATTTACTCAGGAAAAACATTCTCTGTAACTATTATTTTCAATTTTGAAAGTAAATGTGTCTATGACTGAAATATTTAAAACAATTTTTTTGAAAGATAACATTTTTTAAACAAATAATTAATATTTGAAGATTACTTACTTATTGTAAGAATTGTAAAGATTAAGATTGTAGCGAATGTTTCCCCCGAAAAAATAAGCCATGATTTATTAAAATGTAACTATTTCAAAAACTGGATAAGAAGCAACAGTAAAAAAAATCAATTAAAAAACTATTACTAAAATAATTATTTCAATTCTTAAAATTATAGACCACCTCCCCTCTCCGGGGGGGGGGGGGGGTGATTTTTAGCACAACTGTCTTAAATTTGAAAAGTTGAAGTAACATTATCAAGTTTGAAATCGTACAATATATTTTTGCTTTTATTACTTTTAAAAATCTTTTTTTCTCTGTCTTAATTTCTAATCGTTCATTTTGAAGTTAAAACAATTTTTATTAACATTTGAAGGTTTAAGCAGTTAAAAATTATAAGTTTGAAATTCAACAATTTTGAATCTAAAACTAACAAGTCGAAATTCAATTAACTGTAAACTTAAATTACAGTAAACAGATAAAACAGTTTATCAGATAAAAAAGAAATTTTATTGATATAACTTAATTTTTTTTTTATCTTGAAATAATAATTTTGAGAGAATATTTAAAAATATTTGGAAGAAAAAAAATTTTGATATATAAATTACAATTGAACAGATTTATCGATACGTTCTTCAATTATGGATTTATATTTTTTTATTTGAATCTGAATCTTTGAACTGTAAAATGTATAAAAGTTAAAAAATTTCAGTGCAACTGCATTTAATTAAAAAATGTTTAAACCTTATTTTAAAAGTTTAAAATTCAAGAGTTTCACTTTGAGTTCAGTTTTTATTACTTCAAATGAAAACATTATTAAATTTAAGAGTTCGAATTTTAAAATTTAATTGACCATGAAAAATGTTTGCGAAACGAGAAATGACCGGAAATTTTTTTCATTGATTTAAACGGCCACCCTGAAAATACTGAGTATTATTTTATTGCCTCAACCCCATTTCTTTAAAGATAAGCTTTACCTTTTTATGTTTTGCATTTAAAATAAAACAAGAATAATATAATTTATCTTGAATTCAAACCGAGATTCAAACTCTTTTCTTGAAGCTGCAGTTCAATATATTTTCTCCATTACTTTTATCTTTACATAAAGTGCAGATATATATGATGCAGGTTATTTTTCCTTCTCTGGCTTGTTTTACTCCTGGGATTGAAGCCAAACGAGATACATGTTCAACAAAATATATTTTTATCTCCCGCATGGACAAAACCAGATTGGTTATTACCTACTTTCAAAACATTTCTCGATATACGCTACAAAGAATTCTTAATGGATTAAATATTGAATGATGAAACAACAATTTATGTTTATGTATTTATTGTAAGGGTACTTAAACTGCGTAACAGTTCAAGGGGGAGAGGTTTTTTTACGATTTGTTACGGAAGGGGGGGGGGGGGGCCCCCTTCATTCATGTGCGTAATTCTTGGAAATTCGAAAATGAAACAAATAACTCGCAGTAATTGTACAGAAATTTAATATGAATTTAACTTTACATTCCAAAGAAACCTAGTGAGTGAAAAACGAACGTAGCCAACAGTAATTTAAAAAAAGTCAGGGAATTTGATTGGTTAGGGAAAAGTTAGGCATTTAGAAAAAAATCTGGCAAAAGTCAGGGAATTTCTATAACTCCTGAATTTTAGTTATAAATTTTATTATTTGTATGAAAATTCAATAATTTTGTTAAAAAGTCATCCTTTTTGGTCGAAAATTGACCTGTTTTATTGAAAATTCAACTATTTCGCAGAAAATTTACTTGATGTTTAAATTCATATTCTGGTGTTGAAAAGTCAACTGTAACCATTTTGGGTCAAAATTAAACTATTTTTTTTGAACAATTTTCTTTTTAATTTATACATTCGTCTATATTAGTAGAAGTTTCATCTTTCTTGGATAAAAATGCAACTTTTTGGTTGCAAATTTAACATCTTTGTTAAAAAGTCATACTTTTTGGTTGAAAATTCTACTGTTTTGTTGAAAATTCGACATTTGGGTTGAAAATTCAAGTACCTATCTTTGTAGAAAATTTACTTTTTGATTTAAAAATTCATGAATCTGTTTTAGTAGAAATTAAATCTTTCTTGGATAAAAACGCAAGTGTTTGGTTGAAAATTAGTCTTATTTGCTTGAGGATGCAACTATTTTGTTTGGAAATTTTGTTTGAACCACATTGTTAAGAAATCATTTTTTGTTGAAGATTTATATTTTTAGTTAAAAATTTATCTCTTTGGTTGAAAGTTGAACTATTTTCTTGAAAACTGATCTTTTCTAATTGAAAATTCAACTTCTTGGGTAGCAGTTAAACTACTTTTTTGACATTTTTTTATGAAGGTTTTTCTTTTTGGTTAAAAATTTAACTATTTTGTTCAAAATTCAATTATTGTACAGAAAAAAAATTGTTTAAATGAAATGTTATCTTTTTTGGATGAAGTATCAACTATTACACTTTTTTGTTGAGAATTCATCTGTTTAGGTTGAACATTAAATTCTTTTGTTGAAAATTCAAGTTTTTGTTAAAAAGTCATCTTGTATAGCAGAAAAGTCATTTTCCTTTGTTTAAAATGAATAAAATTGAAAATGTTAAATTTGTATCTGAAATATTCTTTTATTTCGTTCATAAAAGATCCTGTGTTAAAAATAATACAAGATTGAAATGCTGGTATTTGAATGTTGATGGCCAGGGAAAATAAAAAATTGGTCAAGAAAAAAACATAGATTTTTGAAAATGAAGTTTTCACCCTGCAAAGCATGTATTATCTTAAATAAAAAAATTTCCATTAGTTTCAAGTCCCGTATCTTATTATTTCTGGAAACCATAAATAACTCACAGTAAGAGGGAGGGGGGGAGAAATATTTTGTTGCGGTTCCTTACGGAAGGGGGGGGGGGTGTTGGAGGGGGCCTATAATCCATTATGTAATTTAAGTGCGGCCCCTAAAGAAGATTTTTTAATTAGCATTTGGGGTCTATAATTTTTATTTATTGTTCCGTCTTTAATTTTTTTTTTACATTGATTTTTTTCCATCATACGAAATGAAATTAAAATGAAATCAAAAATGATATCCTTCGAACACCCAGCAAAGGTTTCATTTAACTATATATTTATTATTATGAAAGGCGTCAGAGCACGTGGAATGGGAAACAATGTTTGAAATAAATGTCTCATTCTATAGTCGCTTTCAACATGGTATATATACCTGGTGTAAACACTGTTGTAATTAGAGTTTACACTCCACCCTTATAATGGGCTTGAGTATATCCCTTGTGCCAATATAAGGATCAGTTTAGCAGAGAAGAAAAATTCAACCCCCTGGGGTAAGAACCTGGTGACCGGTAATGTTTTTATCGCCGGTTGCCATGCTCTATCACCGCAGGGGTGAATTTTTACTCGTTTAATCAAAACTTTTGTGAGCAAAAAACAATCTTCCTGTTTTTTAGTCTAGGAAAGAATCGACCCGATTTGTTTGCAGGGATGACATTCCGTCCTCTTTTTTCCCCTAATCCCCTTTTTTCCCCTTAAATTAAAAAACGAGGCGCTTTAAAAGAGATTTTTTAAAAATTTTTGATTATGCCAATTTCAAATATTTCCTAAACGATTTATTTTCTAATTTTGTAGATTTGAAATACATCGTTGACAGCGAAGAAGTCACTAACGATTAGTTGACAAAACAACCCCGAAATATGAATAAATTTATTTAATAAATAGTTGCTTTTTCAACAACAAAAAAAGATTTTTCAGTCAAGAAAGAAAAAAAATGTCCACAAAATTATTGAGTTTTCAATCCAAAAAGGCAAATTTTCTACAAAATAGTTGGATTTTCTACCAAAGAGATAAATATTTTTAAAAAAATAACTTAATAACATAGTGGTTCAACTTCCAATCAAGTATATAGTAGAATTTTCAACCAAAAAAATATGAATTCTCAACGAAAAATGTAATAGTTGATATTTCAACCAAAAAAGATGTTATTTTTTAGTCAAAGACAGTTGAATTCATCCAAAAAGACGAATTTTTAGCATAATAAGCTTATTACCAATATTGTTGAGTTTGTAATAAAATAATTAAATTTTCATTAAACTAATAAAATTTGTAACAAAATGCTGAATTTTCAATCTAATACATGAATTTTCAACCATATCGTTGAATTCACAACTATCAAAGATACAAATTCTGTTATTTATCTATTTTTCGATCTTCGATCTTTTTGAATTTTTTCTTTTATATTTTTATCAGTAGAAAATGCTGGAAAACTTGCCAAAGTAAAGACGCTACTGCTAAAGGGTACTTTCGTTCAATATTCATGAGGTATCTTTAGGATAAATAAAGTTTTTAATAATACGTGAAATCCCCTTATAATCCCCTTTTTCACATAAAATTGAACTATTGAACCGCTGTGATCCTTGTAGTTGGGATATGATTGATTTAATCTTCAATGTAATGATTTTTGTCCTGAATCTTATGCCTGTGATGGTCGTGCAATTTTTGATATTTGTGTGCTTTTGATTATTCATTTATCTGACTGAAAATCTCTTCTTCCTCATGAAAAAGAAGTCGTATACGAGGGACCAGAAAGCGTCAAGAATGGCTCGGCGTGGACCATCAGCTGTAGAGGCTTCAACGGAAAGGGAGATGTCAGTTGGACAAAAAATGGTCAAACTCCAGAAGAACTATCCCAGGGAGTTGCGAGGGTATACACTAATGACACCGTTAGTGAGCTTAGTAATGATGTTGCATTGGAGCACCACGAGGGAGTCTACAAGTGTGCAAAAAGCTCCAACAATACGTTTCGATTAATTGTTACCACCGGTTCGTAGCAGCTCAACATCTATTTATTTAGTATTTATCATAAATTGATCTTTTAATGTCTTGCAATCAAACCTGAGAATCAAATATTTCATCAGAAATGGTCATTCATGATTTAGGACATTATTTGAATTTATATTAGTTATTAAATATAAAAATGGAAAGAGGTATAGGGTAAAGGCACCCATTGCGCTTTTGAATGCAATACAGTAAACTCACAAAATGCCTGTTCTCGCCAAGTGCCTTTCTCTTCCATTGTCTTTAAATTCGGTAAGCACTTTGAGCATGCATTAGATGCGCGTGCGCGAGACGATTTTCAAATTATTCGTCAATGGGTTTCATAGATATTTCCCGCCAAGCTTTAGGGGCGCGGCGCAACTAAGCGGGCGCTTAGTGAGGACATCGGTCCCGAGCACCGAGCGCTTTGTGAGAGTTTACTGAGTCTACTGCGTTGGCCCCGGCTCTCAATAAAAGGAAATTTACAAATTCGTGAAAGTAATTATTTTTTTAATATATACTTGTATAGAATAATACGAAACTTTTTTCTGTTTTCATTGTTTTGCCTTGTTGATAAGTTTTTATAATAAAAAATTTAAATCGTCATAACCCAACCAAATATTATTGAAACTGATTAAAATTTAATACACATACAAAGTATACTCTAGGTATGTATAAAAAATAATAACAAAGTTGGAAATGACCTTTTGTTTAATAATATTCAATTGTAAGTTGTCGGTAACCACTTTTTTCTAGTTACACCGACAAAAAGTATCGAGGGAACTTCAGATTTTAAACAACTTCCAACAAGAAAGTTGTCTATAATATTTAAAAAAAAAAATTCTGGGAAGTTTTAGATAGATTCATTAAAAATTGGCCGAAATATGTACTTTAAAATTGTTCTCAAAAGCCCGACAGAAAGTTCGCTGCCTGCCGAGACCCAGTGTTAACAGTGCAATCATTATGATGTCGAGAACTATTTTACAAAGTATGTACATATTTTGGCCAATTTTTAATGAATCTATCTAAAACTTTTCACAAATCTTCTTTCAACTATATAGAACAACTTTTTCGCTGCAAATTATTTCAAATCTAAAGTTCCCTGGATACTTTTGGTCGGCGAAACTAGAAAAACGTGGTTACCGATCGGCCTTAATTGGCAATTGTATATTACTAAACAAAAGGTCATTCCCAACTTTTTTATTATCTTGTAGGCATCCCTAGATTGTACTTTTTATGTGTACTAAATTTCAAACAGTTTCAATAATATTTGGCCGGGTTATGACGATTTATGTTTTAATCACTTATTGATTTTCAGGAATTTATTGTCCAGTTTTTAATTTTTTATTATTTAAACTAACCATTGGGGGAAAGAAATGTAAATAGAAAAAAGTACCGTATTTTTATTATATACAAGCCTTTATTTAAAAAAAATAATTTTGCGAATTTCAAAACTTAAATTTATTGAGACCCGGGGGAGAATTATGTTTTGTCGCTGAACGTCCTTGGCACTTGAAAACTTTTCAAAATGGTTTTGAATTTTAATTTGAAAAATATATATTCTTATAGGAAATTCAATTGCGCATCTTTTTCCTGTTGATGAAAAAATTGTAGCCAATTCTCGCAAATTTTTGGTGAAATTTACAGAAATATTCTTTATGATGTTCTACGGCTGGTAGAGTAAATAACATATGAACATTATTTTTTAAACAAAAGTTATAAATCATTACCTGAGACATGGCCTAAATCAAGGTCCCGGAAGCTGGAATTACAACATTGTCATATCGATATGGGCACTATGCCATAATTTAGTGCCTATTTAGTGCTAATTTATGCTGCAAAAAAAAAATTTTGTGCCCGGTAATTTTGGTCAAAAACATGTAGTAGT
>CAKNYM010053335.1:896545-1116362 GCA_932195095.1 Andricus curvator | reverse complement strand
ACTACTACATGTTTTTGACCAAAATTACCGGGCACAAAATTTTTTTTCTGCAGCATAAATTAGCACTAAATAGGCACTAAATTATGGCATAGTGCCCGTATCGATATGACAATGTTGTAATTCCAGCTTCCGGGACCTCCTAAATCATGCATTCATATGTTTAAGCTGATGGGGAGTCCAGCGAATTTTTAACAACAACAAATTTCTAGCGGGAAAGTTGTTCAGAAAGGTGCAAATATATTTTTTATACGGAAATAATTATTCAAAATGAATCCTCATTAAGAAATCAGGAAGGTTTTATTTTGGCCGCGCGGCCCGTTTCCAATCCAATCGTGCAAAAGTTAAATTTTCAACGTGTATTGATGTTTTTCTTAATGCCCGTTAGGCTTCCAGGTATAACGAGCAACTGCTAATAAATGATTCCAGCCAAAGCGACATTTTTTGTTTGATACAAAATAAATTTTTATTAGTTTATTTAACTTTTCAAGTGTGCCACTGTTTTGAAGATTTTTAAATTTAATTAAACAGGCCTTAAATTAGTATAATAACTATACAGACATAATTTATAATGTGTTGGAATGAGAAAAAAATTGTTTATGATGTTATAAACAAATTAATGAATAAGAGTAATTTTTTCGTGATTTGCAATGATTAGTTCTTAAAACTCATTATTTTTGCATAAAATACGACATGACTTAATGTGCAATCACGAATGATGCACTTTTCGATTATTTAAACAATTTTTGTAAACAAATACACAGTTTGTCAATGTCTGAATGAATAAGCTCAATTTTTTGCAGAATACACTGAAATGTCTCTTTTTAAATTGATATTTTTATTGATGTTATTATCTTTTCAATGGCCTTCCTAATTTCTCAATAATGATTTATTTAAAATAATTATTTCTATAGAAAGCATATTTATACCTTTTTGAATAACTTTACGGCTGGAATTTTTTTGTTGCTCAAAATTCACTCTACTCCCCCTGCGCTTGAATGTCACAGGTAAAAATTTATAACTTTTGTTGAAACAAAAATGTTCATATTTTATTTACTTTAACATATATATATATATATATATATATTATATACACTATATATATATTTTTTTTATACAGAAAATTGAAACACAAGATACAAAGACATTGTCTCAAAAACACTATTTGTTGAGATTTTTTTGGAATTGATTGGAATAATAGAATCAATTTTAACTATTTATACGTAATAACTAGAAATAACACTTAGAAGAGAAAACGCAGGATATTTGATAGGGGCGATTGAAAAATCCCGAAAAATAAGATTCCCGACACTGTAATATTTCCGAATTGGGAAATTTCCGAATAATAGATTTACCGAATAATAAAATTGCCGAATGATAAAATTCCCGAATTATAACATTCCCCAATAATACAATTTAGGGATAGTTTATGATATTACTGAATTTGAAAATTCCCGACAGAAAATTGCCGAATTATAAAATATCCGAACTAGAAAATTCCCGAATTTAAACAATTAAAAAATGTTTTTTTAAAATAAATATTATTTATTTATTAAAAATGTTTTCATCAAAAAAAATTATTTTAATTTTTAAAGTTTCTAAAATTATTGTTATTTTAAATTCAAACAATAATTTTAAAAACCTTAATAATTAAAAATAATTTTTTAAAATAAAATTATTTGATTATTGTACTTTTAATAGGTAAATAATATTTATAAAAAAAATGTGTTGCTTAAATTCCGGAATTGTATAATTCGTGAATTTTTTAGTTCGGATATTTTGTAATTCAGCAATTTTCTGTCGGCAATTATATTATTCGTGAATTTTCAAATTCGGTAATATTATAAACTGTGGGGAATTTTATTATTCGGGAATTTTCCAATTCGGTAATATTATAAATATAAACTGTTCGGGAATCTTATTATTCGGAAATTTTATTATTCAGGAATTTTATTATTAGGGAATCTTACAGTGCGGGAGTCTTATTTTTCGGAATTTTTCAGTCGTTCCATTTAATATTTAATTAAATAAGAAATATTAAATACGGAATTCGTTTTAATTTACAAGCTCAGAGAATATGTGAAATAATAAATATTTGAAATGTTATAACCGTTATACTCATGATGTTTGACTTTTTGGTTAAACTTAACCAACCTATAAAACGTGCTCTCGCGAACTGTTATGGCAAATTGATGGATAAACAAAAATGTCGATGTCACCATTTCTCGAATCGAGTTCTCAACAAATATAGATTTGACAAAAGTTGTCCCAAATTATCCGATGTTTTTTTAAATAAACTAGAAAACAGACACGCGCTTGATTATTAAAATGTTTGTCTCGCGCAATTTTTAAATTATAATATATACTTATTATTCATACAAAATTGTTGTATTTCATAGTATCTAGTATCGAACATAATAGAAAAGAAAAGCAAGGACTGATAATTTATTAAAATTGATATTTTTACTTCAGAATCAATATATCATATTTGTGTACAATATATAGACATTGAAACCCTTGCATTTTTGTTAAAAAATACGAATTTCCGACCAAAAACACTAACATAGCTTAAAATTGTTCAAAATTGTAAGTTTGGTTTTTGAATCCAAATAATTTTTGTTTAAAAACGGATTTCCGGTGAAAACCGCTAACATACCCTATTGTTGTTCAAATATTGTAAATATTCTTTGAAATTTTATATTCTTTGAACAGAAATTTTAGACGAAAAAATTGTTTAAGATTGTAAATCTTCTTTCAAACCTAATGCTTTTGTTTAAAATATTGACTGATTTGAATATTGATTGATTGAAGATAGTAAATCTTTTTGAAATCTGCACCGATTTCCGGTGACAAACGCCAACAAAACCAAAAATTATACAAAATTGATAAATGTAATGATTCTGAGTGATAATCTGAAGAATCTTGTGGTCTTTTTATTAAAACTACCGATTTGCGACGAAAAACACTAACAAAACAAAAAATTGTTCCAAACTGTACATATTCTTTAAAATTTAATTATTCTTGTTTAGAATAACCGATTTCCGATGTAAAACGCCAACATAATCTAAAATTGTTAAAAGAGAATCTTCTTTGAAATTTAATTTTTTCATTTGTTCAATTCTTGTTTAAAATAACAGGTTTCCTGTGAATATAACTTGCAACTGTTCAAAAATTGAAAATCTTGCTCGAACTATAATGATTTTTGTATCAAAATACCAATTTTTTGTGTGAAACGCTAACGTAACCAAAAATTGTTCAAAAATTATGAACCTTTAAATAAATGTAATGATTTTTGTTTAAAAATGTCTTTCCGGTAAAAACGCTAACAAACCCGAGAAGTGTAAATTGTCGAGAATTTTCTATCTTTGAAATATAATAATTTTTGATGAAAAATACCCTCTTCCGGTGCAAAACGCTAACCTAACCTCAAATTGTTGAAAGATGATGATTTTCGTTTTAAAATGCTCTATTAAAAAGTGAAAATGAAAAATGCTTTATCTTAGAATTCTTTTTAAAAAATACTAATTTCCAGCGAAAAGCACTAACATAAAACATGTATAATATTATCAATAATTTATTAGATAATTTGAAAGATTGAATCTAACCTCGCAAGAGTATTCAAAAGCACAAAAGTTTCGCAATTCGCATAATGTTATGATACAAAAACCTGTTACATAATCCTCGACAATTGGTGCAGCCTCGGCAATTGTCGCCTTTCCCCTCAATCCCTTAAATGGATATAATAGGGTGCACAATCTTTCCCCTATTCCCCTGCGTCTCCCCTTTTTTTCAAATTCCCTTTTCTTTCCTCTATTCTCGAAAAACTTGCCCTCTTCTCTTTAAATGTACGGTATTTGAAAGTATAATACAATTTATTTTTTGTTTTACATCTACAAATTATTCTTCTTCTCCCTTATAAAATTATTCTATAATAATCTATTGTAATTAATTTAACTTTTTTAAGTTTTACTAATTCCAAACTAAACTATTTAGTACTATTACTAAACTATTGAAGATTCTTTAGTTTAACTTTGAATAACGATTTTCATTTTGTTAGACATATAGCAATTATTGTTTTTAGTAGATGTTGAATATTTTTTATTTAAATATACATTCCATATAAGCTTTCCTTTGAGACTAAAATAAAATCAAAAAAAATTTTCTTTTTATTTTCAAATTAAAAAATTTAAACAATTTTTTATTTATAATTGTTTCATTCCTCAGGGTTTAATTAAAAACTGTTAATAGTTAAGTCTTTTAGTTTACTTCGTACCTTTAACATTTTTTCAATAGATACTGTTTTCAGTGCATAGACAATTTCAAATTATACGCGTTTGTAATTAAACAATTTTGATTTCGTAATATTAGACAATTTCTTGACATTTTAAATTCGAAAATTTCTGATTTATTAATTGTACATGTACAATTTTCAAATATAAACAATTTTTAATTGAAGTTTAAAAAATGTTGTAATTCAAAATTTAACAATAATTTTGAAAACTTCAAACATTAAAAATATTTTTTTAAATAAAATATTTAATTATTTTATTTTTGATAAGTAAATAATATTTATAAACAAAATTTCAATTGTTTAAATTCGGGAATTTTCAAATTTAGTAATACATCATAAACTTTAGGGAATTTTATTATTCGCGAATTTTCCAATTCGGCAATGTCGTAAACTGTTGGGGAATTTTATTATTCTGGAATTTTCCAATTCGGAAATTTTATTAGTCGGAACTTTTTTAATTCGGTACTTTTACAGTTTCGGGAATTTTGTTTTTCGGGATTTTTCAGTCGTCCCGTTTTTTATATAGAAGTTCAAGTTAATTTATATTCATTGAATTTCAAGGTATTTTAAGGGGTTTTAACGAATTTCTAGAGAACTGTAGGGAGTAAAATAAATTTTATTTCAAGGGATTTATACGGATTTCGACAATTGCAAGGGATATAAAGGACATAAAAAAATTTCAGAGGATTTTAAAGATTTTATGTTATTTTAAATGATTCCAAAGAATTTCATGAGATTTTGTTGCAAAAAATTGTAGAACATTTAATATTAAACGAGGTGTTATGGATTTTTAAATACTTTATGTTTTTAATATTAAAAAATAAAAATTCAATGTATTTAGTGCTAGTGTCAAATATTTTAGGCGCTCAAACTTGGAACTATTTTTAATTTGAATTTGAGAGAATTGAAAAGTGTTGCTTCCAATTTTCATTCCAATTATTAATTATAGTAAGGATAAAATAACAAATCTGGAACAGAAATATTTAATTAGTATCACGATTTAATGATTAATTATTATTTTATTATTAAATAAAAATTATATTAATCGTTAAATTAAAAACTATACAATTTCTTATAAAAAGATTGTTTCTCCTTTTTTTAATGTACAAAGAAATGTTTCATCTTTCCCCTATTTTCCCCCTTTTTCGTGAAAAAATTACCCTATTTACCATTTTTTGAGTTTTTTTTGCCCTCGTTTTTGCCTTGTGAATCCTGATATAATTTTATTGATAACTCTTCGTACTGAAATAATGATTGATATCACATTGCAATTGCAAATAGTTTCTTCCCAGGTCTGACAGCAATATAATAATTATCATTAACTGAGAATTGCTTGATGGTTTCCTGAAATTTACAATTGATTTTAATACGAATATGTATGCAATTAATAGTGAAACCGGTTATTATCCATTAACATCGGGTGTACCACTTTAACTTTGCTGAAACTGGATTTCATGATTTCAAAGAATTTCATACCTGAATCTTATCGCCTAGCAGTCGGTAGGCTTAACTACAGAATTGAAAGTCAATGAAAAAACCATCCTGATAAGCCACAGCTCAAAAAAGTTAAAACAACAATTTTTTATCTCTTTTTTTTTCTCATTATTTTTTTATTATTATTATACGACATCATATAGATGTAAAATAAATGAACGGTTAACGGGAATATAAATAAAATAATTTTTAAATAAATAATTTAAATCGATTACAATTTTTCCTCGTGTAATATTTTGTTTTTTCGCGTTTTAGACAATTTTACAACTTTTGATAATAACATAAAATGTCATTTTTAATGAGCATTTAAAATTTGCATCGACGGAACTTAGAAATTTTATTGATTTTATCACGTACTGCGACAATTTTTTTAATAACAAATTTTTTTAAACTGTCGTGTAATTTTTTAATATTTATACTGTCCCCATAGTACTGCCCCGATCGTGGAGCCAACCATTCGCCAGTACTGGACGAATTGCTAATTATTTGTACTGCTGACCAGAACTGGGCCAGTACCGCGCCGGTGGTGAACAAAGTGGGCCCAAAATGTATAGAACGTTCTACTAGATGGATTTCATTGAAAATTGGTACTAAGGGGTTATTTGGGTAGCTGAATATGAATTCAAGGTCAAAATTCGAGTTTTCGAAATTGCTGATCCAATATGGAGACCAAACGTTTTTTTAAATCCAATGAGTTTGCGGATTTGGATGAAAATTGGTACCAGGGGGTTATTTAGGGCGCTGTATACGAATTCAAGGTAAAAGTTCGAAATTTCGAAATGACTGATCCAAAATGGAAACCAAAAATTTTGAAAAATCCAATAAGTTTGCAGATTTGGAAGATAAATTGGTACCAGGGGGTTATTTGGGGCGCTGAATACGAATTCAAGGTCAAAGTTCGAAATGACAGATCCAATATGGCGACCAAACATTTCGAAAAATCCTGTAAGTTGGCGGATTTGGATAATAATTGGCACTAGAAGGTTATTTGGGTCGCCGAATACGAATTCGAGGTCCAAATTTGAAATTTCTAAAAGGCTGATCCAATATGGCGATGATGAAAATTCGTATTAGGGGTTTGACTTGACGTTGTTAGTTCCCTATGCAAAGAAATATTTAATTATATTATAGAAATACCAACAAAGCAAGGCCGTCGCCTGAAAAAAAATTCATGGGGGTTATACAGCAGGACAAAATTTCGGGGGGGGGGGGGGGAAAATCCAGAAAGCAAATATTTCTGGGGTGGGGTTTGTAGCGGCAAACAGGAGAGTATATGTATATTATGTACATGTTTCAAGAATTTCGGGGGGGGGGGTCAAACCTGCCCCCTGGCTACGGCCTTGTACCAACAAAATCATTTTCTTCAATGGATGCGTGAATTTTTTGCATCTAAACAATATTAACTCAACTGAAGTAAACAATTCCTTGGTACAAAGAAAAAAAAAAAAAAAGAAACGCATTTCCTTCAATCCAGCAAAATTTTTTTCAGTGCAGTGAACCGAAAAAACACTTGGTACCGACTCTCGTTGAAAGCCGCCAATTCATTGGATTTTTCCAAATTTTGGTTCGCTATATCGGATCAGTAATTCTCAATTTTTGAAATTTGACCCCATATTTATTTTTAGGAATATATAGATCACTATAGTACCAATTTTCATCCAAATCCGAAAACTCATTAGATTTTTCAAAACTTTTGGTCGCTATATTGGATCCGCCATTTCGAATTTTGGAATTCTGATGCCAGATTCGGATTCAAAGACCCAAAAAAATTTTAATACACCAAGTTTCATGATAATCCGCCAATTTTGCGTAATTTCGATCCGCCATTTTGAATTTTGGAATTCTGATACCATATTCTAATTAAAAGTGATTATTAATTATTATTAATGGTAATAATGATGGTGATTTAATAATAAATAAATTATCATTTTTAATAATTATTAATTATACATTTAGTATATAAATTAATAATAAATTAATTAAAATGATCATAAATCATTAATAAATCATTAAATAATCAAAATGAATGGTAATAAGATTACATGGGCGTTTTGGGAATTGAGATCGAATTTCATGGGATTTTGCGAGCTTTTGTTTGAATTCACGGAATTTCATATTATTACAATTGAAAAAAAATGTATGGAAAACTTGAGTCAATTCACGTTATTTCAAAAGGGTAATCCTGGAAATTAAGGAATTTTTATATGAGCCTAAAATTAGTCATCACTCTGCCTCTACTTTTTGAAAATTATTTATGTTTAATTTTAAATCAGCAAAGAAAGAAGAATTTTTTAGTTATTTATTTAAAACATAATCAAATGTGTTATTCACATAAAGTTATTTTTTGACTACAACAATAATTAAAAAAAAAAGTGATTGCTACAAAGTGGCGACTAGAATAATTTCATGGATTTCTTCTATTTTTTCGTAATTTTATTTAATTTTGATCGTGTATTTTGAGATTTTATTGGATTTCATGGAACATAATAACGTTTTAAAGATCGTCAATTAATTTAAAAAATAAATATAACTAAATTTTAAGAGTTTTCACTTAATTTCTTTGAATTTCATGAAAGATGAACACCAAGTTTTAAAAGTGGTTAACCCCTCGCTCATTAAATTTGTTTATTCTAGAAAAATATGTACCTCCCTTAAAACAATTAAAAATTTCAATACATATCTTTAAAACAAAATATTATTTACTACCTAAGTTTGAATTAGTAAAATATAACTGATGCTCAATTAAATTCTACTAGTTTCTGTAGCTAGAATTCAGTCACTCAGAATTAGTAAAAATATACTGATTCAATTAGTAATAATTGCTACATGCATGCGCACTATCTAAACTCATAATTATAGATTTCTTAAGCATTTTTAATGCTGGGTGGGGGGAGACCACCCTACAGCAAATAATGAACCTACAGTATATAATAATTAATTCAGAATACTAATGTATGTAAAATAAATAATTTAATTTAGTAATTAATCGTTAAGACATTATACGTGTTACTGAATTAAAATTAGAATTAATCATTTTAGGTATATTTGCGCTCTTAATTAATGATTGCCCACTGTAGACTTATTATCTACTTCACCTACACAAATGTATTTGATGCACGAAAATATTTTATTTATTTATGTATATTCTTTATGACAAGTGACAAGTGACAAGTTTTAAAACTATTCTTCCTTATTTTACATGTAAATTATCAAAAATCCTATTCATTTATCGTAGTCTTTTCGGCTTAAAAGTTCAACAATTGGTTTGAAATTTATTTTTACTTGACTGAAAAATCTTTTTTGTTAAAAATTCTCCTCGTTTGTTGAAAATTCGTCTTTTTTGGCTTGACAATTAATCTTTTTCGGTAGGAAATTCATCTTTTTTTGCTAAAAAATGTAACTGCTTGGTTGAAACTTCAGCTGTTTTGGTTCAGGATTCAACCACTTTGTTGAAAATTCGTCATTTTAGTTGAAACTTCATCACTTTGGTTGAAAATTTGAATATTTAGTTAAAAATTCGTTTTTTTTTAAATTCATTTCTTTACTGAAAATTTAACGTTTCCATTTTGTGTTGAAAATGGATCTTTTTTAGTTGAAAATTGATCTATTTTGTTGAAAATTCGTATTCTCTGGTAGAAAACTAATTGTCTTGGTTTAAAATTCAACTGTTTTAATTGAAGATTTATAATTTTAGTTGGAAATTGACCACTTTGGTTGAAAATTGGTTTAATTTGCTGAAAATTCTTTTTTTTTTATTAAAAATTTAATTTTTCAATTTTGTCTTGATAATTCATCTTTTTTAGTTAAAAATTCAACAATTCGATATACAATCTGAATATTATGCTGAAAATTCGTTGTTTTAAATCGAAAAATTGACTTTTTTTACTTAAAATTTAACTATATTCCATTTCTGGTTAAATATTGACATTTTTTAGATGAAAATTCATGTATTCTGTAAACAATTCATCTTTTTGCCTTGAAAATTAAAAAAATTTTGTGAAAATTTTGCAAATTTTTTGGTTGAAAATGAACTTTTAGGTTAATATTGTACTTTTATGTTGGAAGTTAATATTTTCAGGTTAAAAATTCGTCTTTTGGACTTAAAAATTCAACAATTTGGTTGCATTTTTTTTGAAAATTCATCTCTGGTCGTAGATTCATAATTTTAGTTGAAAATGTAAATCTTTTCAAATTGAATTTAATATAGTAATCACATTTATTTTATATAAAAGAATGTACTTTTTTACTTTATTTGCCAAGAGCCATACCACGCTGAAAAAACCAGTTCTCGTCAGATCACTGAAGTTAAGCAGCGTTGGGCGCGGTTAGCACTTGGATGGGCGACCATTCGAGAAAACTGAGTGCTGTTGGCACATCGTGGGTATGGTGAGCCCACACTTTTAGTTATTTACTACAAGTTATCAACCTAGAAACACTACCCGAATCGGGTAGTGTCACGCCTACCCCGAAAGGGAAATGGCTTAATGGTATAATGGTATACTCCACTATTTTCGTGAAAAATCACCTTATTTCTCCCGTTTTTAGAGTATTTGCTGTGATGATTGTTATCGATACAATTGAAAAAATGGTTTTTTGAGTTCAAGTAAGACTGTTACAATGTATTTTACTATTTCAATCAATGAAATGAAAAAAATAACTGATTTATCAGTTGAAAACATTAGTACTGATTTAATTAGTTGAATTTGAACTAATTCAGATTTAGAGAGTAGACAATCTCTTGAATGTAGTTCTAGATTTATTTTATAGCTGTTTCAACTCATGTGTAGTGTGTACTTGATGTAATAGTTCTTTTCTTCAAATTCAGCTCTGCTTTCGAATTTTTTTTCCCTTTCCATGTTCTCGTTTTTTTTCTTGTTTCTGCGATTTTGAAAATGCCCTAATTTTTTCCTTGGTCAATCTTATCGAGTGACTAGAATTTTTGTAAGAAGCATTATCGCAAGCTGCTGCTGGTTTTTGGAATGGGAATTGTTTTGCCGGATAGATTGGCGTGCTTGAAAGTTTACCTCTCATCGTTTTTCTTTTCTCTTTTCTCTTTTAAAAAATATCTCTTGTTCCAAGATTTGAATCATTCAAGAACACGGCCACCATCCATGCGGTTTCTCGCTGAGCTTAAACTCAGGCCAGGAATAAATCAACGTCGATCCCTAGATGCAAAAATCATCTTGATTCTCCGTCAGTTGTGTGGGCCGATTTGCTAGTCTATGTAAATCTAGATTCCATTTGGCTCGATCCCAAAAGTCGTGTTACTTACATTTATTCTTTTTTCTTCTGATTACACCTTTTATTCGCCTTTCAAGTATTTTGCGACTATTTAACGTAGTACTCAGATAGAAGAATAACATTAAAGTTTTTCGTGATCTGAGAAACATGTTTGAACCAAATTCTTTCATTAATTTAGGGCAGGGGGACTGCTGGACCGGGAAACTGCGAAATTACAGTAAATTTATGTTTTACTGGAAATTTTACAAATTTTTAGAAGAAAAATCAATCGAATCACTTGAAATATCACGAATTGCGTACCAGACGATATGGTGCCATTAAAAAAAAGTTTGATTTAAACTTTTTTTTTAAGATCATTTATTAACTTAGTAGAAGACTTAAACAATTAAAAATTAAAACTAATTGAAATTGAAAATTGTTGATAAAAAACATTTTGAGTTGATCAAGTCGAAATATAAATTAATTAATGATTTTTCAAGTTGAACTGTCGTTCCAGTATTAAAAATTGAACAATAATTGCTTTTACAAGATGATTCTGAATCTAGTCAAAATTAAACAATTGACAAATTTTGACGTTGAAGATTCTTTCATTAAAACAGTTAAAATAGTTTAATTTTCCACCAAAGAGATGAATTTTAAACTAAAATGATGAATCTTCCGCGCAAAAAAATGAATTTTTAACAAAGTAGTTGAACTTTCAACCAAGTAGTTGACTTTTTAACCAAAAAAGATGAATAATTCTTAATGAAAAATGTAATAGTTGATATTTTAACTAAAAAAGATTTTCATTTTTAATCAAAAACTGTTGAATTCTACCCAAAAAGAAGATTTTTTAACAAAATAGTCATGCAAAATGTGCTTATTTCAAATGCACGATTTGTTTCAATCAAACAAATTATATCTGTGATATAGGGTCAAACTTTTTTTTCTACTGAAATAAAAGTTTTCTCAGTGTGATCAAAATTATATTGAAAATGTATGAATGCCTTTCCTACCAGAATCGATTCCTCCGGATGCTAGAAGTATGCTAAGTGTGTTTTCTACCTGATATTATTTTCTCACTGTGTAGAAAGTATGATTACTAACTGCATGTATCTATTATTTTTATTATCAGTGTCCTATATTCTTGCGGTAGCTAGCTGCTTTTTTTATCCCTAATACCTTACTTTTTACTTTATCTTTTATAACGTTATTTTCTTTTAGAGTTTATATGAAACTTTCTATTTTAGAATTTCTAATAACAAATCGTCTCGATTTCAGACGATAAAAGGGGTGTTAAATTAATTGCTACTCCAATTTGATCATTAAAAGTGATCATTAATCGTCATTAATCTCATCGTTGAATTGAACGTCGGTTTCGGGTCAATGAGCAATTATTGTAGAATAAAATCTGTACATTTCAAACTAGATCAGAAACATATATTATCAGCAGAAATGATATCAAAGTCGTCTCCTTATCAAAACGATTAATACGGTCGTTGACTATAATAGATAATCAATTATCTGACAGATTTCTTGGATTATAAAAGTGGTATGAAAAATTAATTTGGAGAACTTGACTAGCTTTTTATAATTTCAATGATAAGTGACTTTCAAGATTATTATTATCATTAGCAAAATTATCGCGCTACTCGCGCTTATATATAAATCATAAAATTGCCTAATTATCAAATTAAAACATATGCTTTAATTTAAAGTGCTATAAAACATAATTAAAAATCATAAATTAAAATCGTTACATTGGCTTTCATGCCATTTTAATTCAATTTTAATTTTAGTAGGCTTTCAGGATAATGTATTTAACTCGCGCTACGTGCTCGGTTATTGTATTTCCCCCACGTTTGTGCACAAACCTTTTGAAATTAAAGGTCAAAGCATCAACAACTGCAATTTGGTGATTATGTGAAGTCTCTTTTGTTAAAGCTCCTTCGGCTTTACCGAACACATTCCCATCACGTATCTCGTGCTTCGCACTCGATTTTTTAAAAAATGTGAACTTTTCTACATTATATTCAACACTTTTATATCAAATTTATATTATATTAATTTCTGTACCTCAGCCTGGGATTGCTTATTCAGATATTGCTATATAAAATACAAATTTTATTTATCATGATTACTTTAATATTTCTTTCTTATTTTGCATTAAATTTTATTCTCAACTACCCTGAAAAATGTATCATTTCAATAAATTTATATTATTACAATTCATAACATGCATTCTACAAGAAAAAAAAAACAATTTTGTTATTAGACATTTTATTGCATTTTGTGTTGTTTTTCCCATAAATTGAATTTGTGTATTTTCATTGTTATTTTTTACGATCTAAACTAAAGATACGCATCCAGCGTAAAGTTGTTTTGACCAAATTTGTAGATATAATTTAGGCGAAAAATTTTGTTAAATAAAATGTTATTGTAGCTTGTGTCCTTTGTCCAAAAAGGTAATTTTGTATATTTAATATATTTTTATAACAAGAGTTTATAAAAAATGTGTGTTTTTTTTTGGTTGTACAACTTTTGTCTTTTCATTTTTTTCGTCTCTCGTGTCGTTTTTCCAAAAGTTTAATTTTTTTATTTTTCATCTTGTTTTTTACGATTAAAACAAAAACTAGGCGTCATATCAAAAAATTATTCGTGACAAATTTGTAGCTCTTTTTTGGGTGAACAACTTTTGTTTTATTTTTTTTCGTAGCTTGTATTGTTTTCCAAAAAATTTAATGAAGATCCTTTATTTTTGAATGAATACAATTTAAAATTATATAGTTTTAAAAGTTTTTTTTAATACTTCAATTTTGAATTGTTACTATTGAAAACTGTTCAATTTTAAAGTTGTATAAATAAAAATTCTTAAATTTCGATGATTTTGAAGATCAAGAGTCAAGGTTTTCATTGAAAATCCTCTAAATTGAAAAAAGTCCGAATTCTAATCATTAAAATTACACCTTTTCAAATCATAAAACTTCAAACTTGTATAATTTTGAATTGTATATTTTCAAATTTAAAAACTCTTCAATGTTAAAGAGTTACAATTCAAAGTTCTGCAATTTCAAAGAGGTACGATTGAAAGCTCTTGAATTTTAGAATGGATAAAAATTCCCTAATTTTGATGATTTTGGAAATCAAAAGTCAAGTCTTCAATTCTAAATCTTTCCAGTGGAAGAAATTTCGAATGTAAAGCAACACAATTACAGAATTTATGATTGCAAAACTTACACCTCGCAAGATTTTGAATTGAAAATGCTCAATATTAAAAACTCTTTAAATTTACAGATTTGCAATTGAAATTTTTATAATTTCGAAGAGTTACGATTGAAAACTCTTGAATTTTAAAGAGGTCTAACTAAAAATGCTTCAATTTGGATGATTTTGAAGACTAAAAGTCATGTTTCCAATCGCAAGTCTTCCAAGTTAAATAAATTACAATGAAAAGCATCAAAATTACAGAATTTCAAATTGTAATATGTCAAAATTAAAAACTCTTCAATTTTACCGTTTTAAAATAAAGAGTTCCATATTTTTGAAGAATTACAATTGAATACAATTCAATTTTGAAGATGTAAAAAGAAGAATTCTTAAATTTGGATGATTTTGAGGACAAAAAGTCAAGTTTTTAATTGTAAATCATCTAAATTGATGAAATTTCGAATGTAAATCATAAAAATTACAGCTTTTGTCATTGTAAAACTTAAAACTTATATAATTTTTAATTGTAAATTTTCAAAATAAAAAATTCTTCAAAATAAAAATTCATAAATTTGGATGATTTTGAAGATTAAGAGCTTTCAAATCTAAATGTTTCAAATGAAAATCATCCAAATTACAACATTTTCAATTGTAGAACTTACAGCTTTCATAATTTTTATTTGTAAACTGTGAAAATTAAAAACTCTCCAATTTAAAAAATTCACAATTCAAGGTTCTACAATTTTGAAAAGTTAAATTGAAAATTCTGAAATATCGATAATATAGAATTGCAAATTATTATTCAACTTTCAAGATTTATATTTCAAAGGTACGTAATTTTGAACGTTTTTTTGTGAATAGTTTAATTCTGAAGATTACAAATTGGAAATTGTTCAACTTTAACGATTTGAAATTTTTAATTCTTCAATTTTAAATATTTGCAATTGAAGGCTATTCAATATTTAATGTGTATAATAGAAAATGATACAATTTTGAATGCTTCTTTGGAATAGTTCAATTTTGAGAATGTTAAATTATTCAATTTTGTAGATTTAAAATTGAAATCTACTCAATTTTATAGATTTGCAATTGTAAATTCTTCTATTTTAAACAGTAAAAATGACAGCGTTGATTTATTGTTTAGAAACTCTTATGATATTTTACATATGTGACATACATGTTCCTGTATATAAAAAACGAACTGTAGCATTAATTAGTTCCTTTTTTCAAGGAACTTCCCCAAGACTCCATGTAATTATAAATGACCAGAATTCGATATTCCAATTTAGACTAAATCATTTCTATTAAATTGAATCAACCTTAAGGCCATGCTATACATTAGTCACGTGACCCAGCCTGTGCTGAGATCGATATTTTTTTGTCCCATATTTAAAAATAAAAGTTAAAATAAAGCGGAAAAAATTTGGGAAAATATTAATAAATATAAAAGGACAGTGTGTGGTAAAGCATAGAGTTGGGGAAAAAAAGTTATTATTGGAATAACAAATATCGATCGGCACAATGCAGAAGTTTCTTCTCGGTCGGTAAGGAAGAATATCCGCTGTTGTGAATTTCTTTATTCATTACATTTTTTTCTTCAATATTTCGAGCCAAATGTTGTATACAAACGCAGATTACTGTTTCCTGATGCTTTCCCCAAAGTTTCAACTCGATATCTCATTTTGTGTCGACATGAGTTGTTGCACAAGAAATGCCAATATTGCTCCGGTTTTATTTTCTTCAAAATAATTTTTTTCTGAATTTCGAGCCAAATGTTGTATACAAACGTAGATTGTTCTTTCCTGAGGCTTTCCCCAAAATTTAAACTCGATATCTCATTCGGTGTGGACGTGAGTTGTTGCAAAAAAAATTATCGATAATTTAGGTCACGTGACCCATGTATAACATGGCCTTAACTGGAAACAGAATTTTGTAAGATGTCAAACTGCCGTACACTAATAAACTGTCAAACCGGGTGGTAGACACGAAGGAATAATAAGGAGACCGAACTGCCATGGGAAACTTTTTCGAATCTGACAGGAGAAACGGCACCAAACCTATAAGTAGCAATCGCTCTTTATTGAGTGCGCAAGCGCGACGTGACCTCTCGCGCACGCAAAAGTGCGAATGAGACAGCTTTTGAAAACAAAGCATGTTCATCAGGTTTTGCGATTCGGTTTCTTTCGAAACCGACAGAAGCTTTTTGAGCTGTTAAGCAGAGTTAGCGTGTAAAAGGTTTAAAATATAATTAATGCGTTTAGTTCAGTGAATGACTAGACTTACAAAAGATTGCAGTAATAAAAGGAGTGCGTTATAAAAATGGTAAATGGTAGATTGCAGTTCCAATTACCGCAATCTTATGTAACTTAGTATTCACTTAACTAAAAATATTAATGATATTTTAAACCTTCTACTCACTCATTTTACTTGACAGCTGGAAACTTGTTTGTCGGTTGCAAAATAAAACACCTTTTCCGTGCATGAGGAGACGCGTCGCGCTTGCGCACTCAGTAAAGAGTGATTACTACTTATAGGCTTGGCACTTACGGTGCCGTTTCTCCTGTCAGATTCAAAAAAGTTTACCATGGCAGTTCGGTCTCCTTATTATTCGTTCGCGGTGGTGGAAAAAAAATAAAGAGATGAAAGTTCGCGATAAGTGAGCGGAAACATAGGAGCTTTGTTGTGGACAAAGTGAATGAATGAATTTAAAGATACACCAGAGTCTCACTATTTGAACGTACGATCGCACGCGTTATATGAATTTCTAGGATTGCTGGTCCCCGCAGTTTCTCAGGGGGCAGGGCGACAGACGGTTGCGACTCCGCCTCTGAAGGGACGCATGCACTGCTACTCAGTCAAGTAGATTGCGCAATATTATGAAAACGGTTCAGGCGGCCCTGACTGTTTACGTTTCGCTGTACGCGCTATATGAACAAGGCTATTTTCAGGCAACCCCCGAGATTGTTCATCTATCGAGACTCTGGTGTATTTATTATTAATTACTGTGCACAGCTCGATAATACAAGATTTTGAAGTAGAAAATATTTATCATCTGATCATGACAGGCCTTTGTCTTGCACTTGTCGGGTATTTTCTGCTCTGATATCATGAGAAGGGTTGAAAGTTGTCAGCTTTATCGGTTCTGGTAAAACTCAATTAGAAGTTTTGGAGGCAGTATACTGGGAAATATTAGCGCTGGCGCTATATTATAATTATTTTCTCGATTATAATTATCGAAGAAGCAGTTGAGCTCGTTTGCATTCCACTTCTTTAACCGGCTCTCTCCGCTGGACTGTTAATTCAAACTTTAAAACGTCCGCTCAGTATTCTTGGAGACGATTGCAAAAATGGGGATCTTAGCTTCGATGGTCCTCTTATCCAACTTCTGCAACCATATTTCTTTGGGGAATACACGGATTAGCGAGATTTATGGCAGTGGGTTCGAGTCGTATGACCTCGTTACTCTTTCGTTTTTCGCTCGGGGTGCTTTTACCTGGCAAACGAAACGTTTTTCATTCTTCCCGAGCGAGCTTTGCGAATTAGGCGCGAACACGTTTTCCCTCTCATGTATAAAAATCCTGGATCTAACATAATCTTCAAAAATCGTTAATCAAAAATCACACTCTGATGTTCCAAGTTTCAAATGGAAGGATTAAATCGATTGAGGAAGAATAAAGATCTACGTTTATGGTTTTAATTTAAATTTTATTTTATGAAAGTTTTTATTTCACAAATTATCCACTTGGCTACCGATTTATTTCTCAAATCACTTTTTAGTCACTTTTTTAAGATCAAGTTACGAAAGTCACTTTTTAAAATAAAATGGCCACTTTAGTCACTTCTTTCAATAAATTAAAAAGAGAGAACCCAAGGATTTCTGAGTTATATTAAATTTAAAAACAAATTATTCTGATTTTTTTTAATTCACTCTGAATACTTTTAAATTTACCTTTAATTCTTATGGATTTTATTACATTTTTATTTACTAATTCTATTCACTCCCGTTTGTCTGAAGTCAATGGAATTTTTTTGAATTTAAAAAAAAATCTATTCACTTGAATGATTTTTAATATATCTTAATTTCGTATGAATTTAATCGAATTCTCTTGAATTTCCTTGAATTCTTCTTGGATTTTACTGAAATCAATGGAATATCTTTGATTTAAAAAAATTTTAATTAATTTGAATTCACTTAAAATCCGCTCTGAATTCTTATTAATTTATCCTGAATTTTGTATTAATTTATCCTGAATTCTTATAAATTTATCCTAATTATTTTAAATTCTTCTGAATTCTCTTGAATTTTTATTTAATTCACCCTGAATTTTTTTAATTCACACCGAAGACTTTTAAGGTCACTTGGAATTGTTGTGAATTTTATCAAAGTTTTGTTCACTAATTCTATTCACTCCCATTTATCTGAATGCAATGGAATTTTTTGGATTTTAAAAATTTTGTTCTATTTACTTGAATTATTATTAGTTCACTTTGATTTCGCATGAATTTCATGGAATTCTCTTGAATTCCCTAGAATTCTTCTAAAATCACTTTAATTATACTGAAATCATTGAAATATTTTCAATTTTTTGAATTTTTTTCAATTAATTTGAATTCACTCTGAATTCTTTCAAATTCTTGTGAATTATCTTGAATTTTTCTTATTTACCGTTCATTTTCTTAATTAATTTGAATTCTTCTAAATTCACTAAATTTTACTAAGTTAATTGAATTTTTTAATAGTTTTTTTTTATTCACCCTCAAGTATTTTAAAATCACATTGAATTATTAGGCATTTCATCAAATATGTTTGAATTTTTCGGAATTTATTCCAAGTTTAATGAATTGAAATAATTTTTTTTAAGATCTTTCAATTGTTTTCAATTCAATTGAATTGTTTTCAATTCACCTTTAAATTTTTGAATTCCAACAAATTATTCTCAGTTTCCTTAGATATCTCTAAATTCACTCGAATTGTATTTTATTCGCTGTTTTTTTTTCAATTCACTTAAATTCTGTTGAATTCACTCTGAATTATGTTCACTACTATTTTACTCAATTCGATGGCAATTTTTTTACCTTTACATTTTTTTTTCAGTTACGTTCTTTAAAATTCTTATGAATGTGATCAAACTCTCTTGAATTTCCTTGAATTCTTCTAAACTACAATTTCACTCCCAATTTTACTGAAATCAGTGGAATATTTCGGATTTAAAACATTTGTTTTCACTCAATTGAATTCATTTGGAAGTGACCCTGAATTATAATTAATTTATCCGAAATTCTTTTTAAAAAATTGAATTGTTTGGAATTCTTTTGACTCTTTGAACATTTACTCAATTCTGCTCAATTAAATCGATTAGAAAGTTCTCTTTTAATTCACCCTCTAAAGTCTTTTAAACTCATCTTGAATTCTCAGGCTTTTCATCAAATTCTTTTTAGTTTCCTTGAATTTTTCACAATTTGTTCCAAATTTAATGAATTCAATTAACTTTTTTAATATTTTCAAATTGTTTGCAATTCACTTTATTTTTTTCATTTACGTTAAATTTTTTGAACTCGATAAAATTTTTCTCATTTCTTTAAAATTTTTTTAAATTCACTAGAATTTTATTTGATTCGTTTTTTTCTTCAGTTCATTTAAATTCTGTTGAATTCGCACTGAATTCTGTTCACTCCCATTTTACTTAATTCGATGAACAATTTTTTTTAAGTTTTGTTTAATTATATTCTTTTAAATAATTATGAATTTCATCAAAGTCTCTTTAATTTCCTTGAATTTTTCAAAGCTCACTACAATTTTACTGAAAGCTGTGGAATATTTGGGAAATATTGAATTTTTCATGTTATTTGAATTCATTTGGAACTCAACCCTGAATTCTTTAGAAAATTGTTGATTTCTTTGGAATTCTCTTGATTTTTAACTCTCGCTGAATTATTTTGAATTCACTTGAATTCTTCTAAATTCACTAAATTCTACTCTATGAAATGGATTAAAAAAAACTTTTTTCTAGTTTATTTTTCATTCACTTTAAATTCACTTTACACTCACCTTGAATTCTTAAACATGTTAATTAATTCTTTTGAATTCCTCTAAATTTACCTTTAGTTAGATAGAAATCAGTGGAATATATTGGATTTTTTTTCAATTCACTTGCATTTTTATGAATTTTGTCGAATTCTTCTCATTTCCCTTAAATTCCTCTAAATTCAATCGAATTTTATTTAATTCATTGTTTTTTTTAATATCCTGAGTGAGTTAAAATTCACCTGGAGTTCTTAACAATTTAATCGAGTTCTTTTAAATTCAAAAGAACATTGGTCACTTTTTCGGTTTAAATAGGTCACTTTCACTTTTTCAAGTAAATTAGTATGAGTCAGCCCTGCAAATAGTTCTTATATTCCACGTGTGACGTGGATCTTGAAAATAATGAATTGCATTGAAGATACTTTGTTTTGAAATTTTAAAAGCGAAGTCTGTCAAAAATGCAAAGCCTGCTTTTATTTATGATTCTAACAGATTCCGCAGCATCTAGGCGTTGATAAGAACTAGAGTAGGCTTTGATTCTTTGACAGACTTCAGTTGTAACTTGTCAAAACAAATATCTTCATTCTAATTCATTATTTTTAGGAAAATAAATAATTTGTGAAATCTTCTATTCAACCGTCATTTGTAGAATATGAGATCTTAAAAAATTCCCGAAGTTTAGCAATTATGATATTCTCATGTTTATCAGGTTTAAATAAGGGGTTTTAAGCACTGAAAACACAAAGGCAAATCAATTTGAAGGATTATTATGAATAATTGTAAATTAGAACAGTAATTAAATGGAAAATTGGTAATGGAGAGAATTATTACTCGATGATCATTCAAATTAGATAGCATTGCAATTTGGAATTTGCATTATATTTCTGTCCATTCCGCATTGCTCAGCTTCATAATTTGTGTTATTTAAACTCATTTAGAAGAAGTAACTTGACAATAAAATATAAGCTATTTTATGTTAAATATAAATAATTTTTGTTTTCATTTGCAAGTTTACAACATATGAGTTTTTTTATTTTAATGATTGTGACAACTGTAAACTTGCATAATTATCTTACAAGAAGACTCAAGAGGAATTTCCACGTGAATACATTAATAATTAAAAATATTTCTTTCGCTGCTCTCTATTTTTAACCATGAGAAGTACTATTTTATTTCTAGATTCAGGAAAAGGATTGTTAAATCCCTCTTAATTGAATAAAATATTCATTATCTTTATTCCTGCAATTCACTTGCGTTAAATTTTTAATTTCATTAAAAGAGATTAATTTTCGTCTCGAATTTATGTCTGAAATTTTAATAGCTTATGATTCGTTGCCACAAAGTTGTGAAATTTGGACTGTGCCTTTTTTTTAAATGGAGCTTTAAAAAACCAACTGATCTTTTTTCTTATTATTTTCCACCAAAAAATAGAACTAAAATACCAATTTCAGAGTTAATGAATCATATTTTTGTGTAGAAAATTTTTAGAACGAACATGATGTTTATCTGCATTTTCTGTGAATACGAGCAGATAATAAGTCAATTTCTTATGTGAAGAATGAACTAATTGAAGCACATTTTCAATTTTCTTATTTTATCAGGAATCATTAAAAAAAAGTGTCACCGAATTCGTTTAACACGAAAATTATAAGATATACATTTTGTAAAGTTTTGTTAACTTGTGAACAATTATCATTCAACAGGAATAACGTTTTTTAAATTGAGAACCTTTAAAACTAAAATATTCATCTCTATTCATAATTTTTCCATTCTTCAACTTAATTCAAAAAAATCATACAAGCATAAATCATTCACAAAATTCTTTTGTCATTAATTTCTCATTTCTAAACAAAAGCAACTAAAGTTTTGAAACTTTGCTAAAAACTACTTTCATGTTATGGTAGTATTATTTTTTAAAACTCTAATCCTCCTATCCTTTCAACGTAACTAAAAACATTTTGAATTTTCCTTCATGATGTAGACGCGTTTATGTGGTCGCAATTGTGCAACCATAATGGAAACACAATGCATTGTACTATTTTAACGACATTTCATGACAATATACATTTTACGACATTTTATACGTAGCAGTTAGTTTTGTGACATTTCCTCCTTTACCAGGTGACTGACACACAAGGGTCGTTCATACGTCCCACATAATGTTCCGTTATGTAACCTGATTTATCTCCTTAATAATTCAATATTTAATGTAATCAGTTATTATAATTTTATTGCGTTTTATTTTATTGAAGACTAATAATAAGAAAAGATTTTGATCTCCATTATATACAAATCTGCTCACGGACGCGACGGCAGTAGCTGGGTGGTGATTCTTGAGTCGTCGAGGTCTTGAATGCTAAGCACGGACGGGCGCGGTTAGCGCTCCGATGGGTGACCGGGGTACGTGACGTTTAGGCGCCGCTGTTTGGACGCCGCCGTGTAGGCGCCAGGACGTTTAGACGCTAGACGTTTAGGCGCGGGACGTTTAGGCGCCAGGACATTTAGGCGCTGGACGTTTAGGCGCCGGATTGTTTAGGCGCCGGCATGTTTAGGCGCCGAGCGGTTTAATCACAGTAAACCCTGAGTTACCTTTTTTTGTATTTTTTTGTACATTGTTATATTTTATTGTAGTTTTAATTTTCTACAAGAATTTACAACTACAAGAATCTACAGGAAATTATAGGTCTTGCAGCAAAAAGTTCATCTTTTTCGACCTAGGATGACAGATATTTAGAATATTGCAATGAGATAATTTTAAATTAGGATGTGTACATGATCGCTATTACAAAAAAGCTTCTATGTTTAATCTTTAAAAGAATGGTAGAATATTGAAAGACAATAATGAATAATCGTTATTAAAAAAATAAAAAACCTTACGTTTGAAATTTTCTTTCAAATATATAGAGACCGATTGGACACCATATATGTCATTGCAATGTTCTCAATATTTGTCGTCCCAGGTCGAAGAAGAACAACTTTTTGACTGCTAATAAAAATTGAACAATTTGGAAAGAATTGATCACGGTCATTGAAATTAAAACATTCGAACTCTTGAAGATACAAAGTTTTTCATTTGAAGTTGAAAACTGAACCGCAAATCAAAACACTCAAAGTGTAATACTTTTTGATCTTAAACTTTTGAAATTGAAGCTTTAAAAAATGTTAATTCAAACGCCTAATAACTTTAGCGTATAAAATGAAAGCTTTGAAAACTTTTCAATTGAATTTTTTTAAATTAAAAGCAGTTAAACTGCAAAATTTTAACATTGAAAATTTATAAATTTTTCGAATCATGATTCGAAAAATGTATTTTTTTAATAACGATTATTCAATATAGTCTTTTACTTTCCAAATTTTGATACCTCAGGGTTAACCGTGATTAAACGGTCGGCGCCTAAACATCCCGGCGCCTAAACGATCTGGCGCCTAAATGTCCTGGTACCTAAACGTCCAGGCGCCAAACGTCTAGCGCCTAAACGTCCCGTGCCTAAACGTCCGGCGCCTAAACGTCGGCGTCCAAACGCCAGCGTCCAAACGGCGGCGCATAAACGTCACGTACCCGGGTGACCGTCTGTGATTCTCGCTTAATCGTATGTTCCTCGCGATTAACTACTGCCAGTAACTGGCTATGCTCAGGAGTTTTAGTTTTCTGCAGTTTTTCACTTATCTGACCAAATGTTCATCCGAATTCGAGCGTTTTAAATAAAAATCCGGCTGCAGACATCAGCAGATTTTCGAAATCGAAAAACCCGCCTGATTTAGTACGTCAGGCTTTGCTTGGATGCTTATTATGAGAGTTGTAAAAAATATAATCTAATCAAAAATCTGTGAATATAAACTTTAGAACGCAACCTTCTTTCAAACCCCCAAAAAAGTAGTCTAGAATAAAAATAAAATTTTTCGAAATTTTCAAAATGGCAGATCCATATAAGATGATCAAAAATGATATTTTTTTTTTTTTTTGCGGCTGTTTCGATTTGGAAATAATGATTAGTTTCCTCATTTTTCAAGGAAAATTTCTCAAACTTGACAAGATGAGCAAGTTTATTTGCACAAACTATGCAATAGTCAGTGAGAGCCGAAATTTTGAAAAAAAATATAAGATGGCGACTGGTTTGAATTTAAGATAAATGATGAATTTTTCCACTTTTCAATGGAAGCCTTTCACACTTCGCAATATAAGCCACTTTATTTTTAGAAACTATGCAGTAGGCCGTGAAAGTCGAAATTTTGAAAAATCTCAAGAGGTGGCTGGTTCGAATTTAATTTATTTTTCAACAATTGAGTTTTTAACATTTTACATGAGAATTTCATAAACATTTCAGTCCATGAAAAAAAAAAAAAATGGAAAAAGTCGATTGTTTCGTAAACGGGTTGCCATTGGCAAATAATGTTTCGGGAAATTAATAGTCATCCAATTAACAGATTTTTACGTTAAAAATTGAACTATTTCAATTCGAGAGCCTTAGTAGCCAAATAAATGTAAAAATCAGATTGAAACTTTATAAACTATTTTCAATTTAAAAATCACTTCAAATTAATACATTCATAATTAAACGGTTTTTTCAATTCCAAATCATATTGAAATGTTGTTTCAATCAAAAATATTTAATTTGTAACCCATATAATTTGAAACTTTTTAATTAAAAAGAAAAGAACCATTTTTTAATATTCCGAAAAATTTGAATGTTTATTTAAAATGAGCAATTATAAATCAAATATCAAATACTGTACAATTTTAAACTGAATTGTTTGAATCCTACAAATTTCAGAGTGTTCATTTAAATTTTGAATGTTACAATTTTAATTGTGCCATTTTTCATTTATAAGTGAAAATGTTTAATTTCGATGTGTAAATAACAATTGAGCAAGTATTAATTTTAAATTGTTCAATTGAAAAGTGTTAAGAGCTTTAATTTTAAAAGCTCATAATTCAGAAGAGTTCCACTTTTTTAATTTCAATGACCGCGAAAAATTTGTTTCAACCCGGAAATGACCGGAAATGTTTTTCCACGATTAAAACGGCTACATGGAAAACCCTATCAGTCACTTTAACCCTCCAAGGACGAGAACTTTTTTTTTCAATGGATTTTTAAATATTTTTTTCAAAATTTTTATTATTTCATTTATTTATTTTTTTGCGTGACGTATACGTGAACTATTTTTTTGTTTTTTGATGGATTTTTTGTATTTTTTTTAATTTTTAATTTTTTTATCATTTGATTTTTTTGGCGTGACGTATACGTCACACTAGTCCTTGGAGGGTTAAGGGAATTTTTTAGTACCTCAAATATTGATACTACAATGATGCTAATTTTTTTAATACAAGATCTTCTGAAATAAAAAATGTATTTGAAAAAGATGAACTTTGTACGTCTAATACAAGAGTTGTTTAAGTTTGAAGACAAAAAATTTAAAGATTACATTTTATGGGTTCGATTTTCAATTTACTTAATTTTGAATATTTTGTTTGTAATTTTTGCTTTAGAGTTTAATTTTTACTTTCAAATTTAAAACTGTATTTTCTACTCCTCGTCATGAATTTTTATTTTTACATTAGTTGGTTGAAGTTGAAGCTTGGAAAGTTTGTAGTATTTTCTCATATATCATGTCCTAGTTTCAACGAAAAAAGTCCTTTCTATATTCAAATGATGGAAAAAAGTAAGGTGTTCCGAATCTGACTGCAAAGCCTTCGATCGCTCAAGCCACGTGGTTCGAGGTTACCATGGCTTAAATCCAGATTGATTTTAACGCCACACGCGACGCCTGCTTAAATGATAGATAAACTATAATTAGACGGTAAGCCACCGCCTCACCTCTCAGAAACAGAGAATAGCACACCCCACGTTTATTCAGCGAATGCTGAAATATTACGACGTGTCAACTAGAGTCTTTGTGTAAAAAATTAATCCGCATTCTTCCAACTACTTTATTACTATTTACTTAAAATGGCAAAAAATCAATACAAGTTTGGAAATAAATCTTTAATAGGGTTGTTGCATATTTTCAAATATATTTTTTTCCTAGTGAAATTAAAAGAGCACTAAAAATTGAATGTAATTACTTGAAGAAATTAAAAAAAAGATTGAGTTTCAATATTTTTGTTTAATGGTTGAAAAATATACTTTTACCATTTTTTGCGGGAATATGAGGCATTCTGATTGGACCAGCGTCGGAAGTAAATATCAGTCTGATTAGCGTAGTTGATGGGGTGACTAATATGGCCGCTAGTGATGGAGTAAACATAACCTATTTTCACGTTTATTATTTAAAATGTATTTAAAAAATATGAAGAATGGCCCAAAAAGGTGTTCAAAAAGTTTAGAATTTCACGAAAACCGGGATTTTTAATGTATGGCAGTGCGAATGTGCCAAAAGTTGACATGTGGATGGTCACAAATTGTTTCACCAGCAACCAGCTAGATACTTCATTAGTCAATGGAGCCACTGCCCACCATTATTCTGATTGGTTCAGCGTTTTGCAGGATGTGACGTTTCAAAGTCACAAAGTTGTTTGAATAGGGGTTTCGATACTTTTTTTAAAATATTTTTTTTTTTCAGAAGTGAAGTATTCAGAATTTTTTCTAAAAGTACTCAAATTCTTTAAATTGTATGCAGTATTTAAAAAATATATTATCTAAAATTCATGTATAAACAGAATTAAATTTATAAAAAATTTTTAAAGGTTTAGAACAATTAGGAATAAATGAAAATGTCGGAATTTTTAGAAGCCGTATTTCACAGTTTAATAAAAATTTTTTTTGGATATGTTACAATCAATAGAATGCCGGCTGTTTTTCTAAAATGATTGAAATTAGATTTTCGCAAAAACCTCAGTTTTTAACATTTTTATTTTATTTATTTTTTAAATACATAGCTGGTAATATGTACTACATATCTTGTGATTTTCGTCCTTGGTAAACCACTACTTCACATTAAGAAACTTAATTTTGAAAAATCTAATTTTTGAATTTCTCTTGGAAACAAACAAAGGTAAAAAAAAGTTTATATAAAAGTTTACACACCTGTAGAGGTTCTAAAAAAAATGTATTGCTCTTTTGTGATATTTTGCATCGTTTACGAGAAAAAATAAAAAAATGTATTTGAATTTCACTTCTTGTATGTAAGCAGAAGCTGTAAGAAATAAGCAAAAATAAAAAAGGTGGGGCTTTCCAGAAAAGCCTTTTTATCCTTTTCATCGAATTTTGAAAACATGAAATGAAGATTTTTAGAAAAACCCCACCTTTTTATTTTTTCCAATAATTTTTTTAAAATTGTTACTAATATAAAAAAGGCCTCTTATCCGTTTTATTTATTTATTTATATTTTTTATATTTTTTTATTTCACACTTCAGTTAAAAATGCATCCCCACATGGAACGGGAATTTTGGAAAATAACTTTAATTCTGATTTAGAAGAAGGGAATTTAAGAAACAAATCCATGTTTAAATTCAGAATTATAATTCTTTTACCAAATTCTCTGTTCCAAATCAGATTGTAATTTTTATGAACAAAAATGATCTGCTGTTCCAATCTCTTGAAATCTTTAAAACTCCTTTGATATTATTCCATCCTTTTAAACTTTTTTAAATTGACGGGGTTTTTACAATAGACCGTGAGAAACCCAGGAATTTAAAATCATCCATCGGGTAGACATCCTGCGTTTACATTGTGAAATTACTGGGAAAGAATGTTTAAAACCGGATCAATGAAAAACGTTATTCGCCCAGGAGTGGCCAGGAAACAAATTTTTAACTCAGAATTAATCGGCAAGAAGTGTTTCAAAACTTGAAATATCTGGAGAACAAAATTCTTAACCTGGAAATGACCGGAAAATATTATGAATACCCGAATCAAAAATGTTTGACTCGGAAATATGATTAAGTCCTAGAATAAACAAGAAAAAGAACCAGAATTTTGTCCAACACTGTTTAATTTATTTAATTTCAGTTTCTATTAAATTGGGAGTAAAAGGAAAGGAAGCACGTATATAAAAACAAGGTTATCTTCACAAAGCAGATTAGTTTCGCATAGTTTTTTGTAGCAATTGAGTATTATTAATGAAACTCATTCTGTCATAATGCACTCCACTTAATTAAGCTAATGCTCTGATGCATGATAATTAAATGCAGTAAGAGTCAATTATTAGCAACAGGAAAATCGATAGAGCATAATTCACGCGTATCGTGAAATATTATTAAATTGAAAAAGAATTGTATAATAAATCAAGATTGAAGGGTAATGATGACCCATATTAAGTGATAAAGAGGCTTTAATTTTATTACTTTTGCAATTAGATGTATTTCACTGTCATGAATTCTCGCCTCTAGCGTTGAATGGAAATAAACTGCATGGAAAGTTCCGTTGCATTCCTACATTTTAGATTACAAAATGGAAATTCATGTCGAAAATAACATTCTCTGGACATTTGAGTTTATGAAGCTCTTATTTGAATTTCTACTCAGGATTGTAATTTCAGCTAGTCTAGATTTTTGCATAATACAATTAGCAAACTATTTTACAATTGTTATGTTAAACGTTTTAATTTTTTATTTATTTTTAGCACTTGAATTTCAGTTTCATCAGAATTAAAGGTTATTAAAATTGTTTCTCAGTAATGCTTTCCTCTAATTTATCAATCCTGTCCAATCACTTTAAACCTACAAAAAACTGAGAATTAATGGTAGAATCTCAAATTAAAATCGATCGATTTTTAATCACCGTCCAAAGTTCACAGGAAGGTGTGCTGCTACTCTTATTTCGTCAGAACTGGACGAGATTTCTTTCATTCCAGGCTTTTTGACATTTTTTTTAACGATGCAACTATTTTACTATTTTGAAAAAATACACTAATGCTACTATTATCTTGAATTGCTCGCTAATGGTACTATTTTTCCATCGAATTTTTGATCGATTTCAATAATTTGAGAAGATTTCAAATGATTTTAAATATTTTAAGGTATTTAAAAAAATTCCATGGCATTTTTAAGAGATTTAAAAAATGTGAAGGGGTTTCCAAGGATGTTCATGATTTGAAGGGATTCAAACTTTTTTTTTATGTAGTTGTAAAAAATCTCCTAGAATTTTCGAAGATATGGAACGATTTTACACGAGTTGTGGGAATTTATCAGATTTCCGAGGATTTCAATAATTTATGGGATTGTAAAAGCTTTTAAGGTATTTTAATAAATTTTCAAGATTGTTAGGAAATATCATCAAATTTCATAGAATTTCACGGGATTTTATACTATTTTAATTAATTCTTTTGAATTTTTTGGAATTTTCTTGTCTTCTTTCATTTACTTTAATTTTGCTAAATTCCCTCAATTCTACTCAATTCAATCATTTTTTTAAAGTTCTTGTTTAGCTCATCCTCAAGTCTTTTTAATTCACCTTGAATTATTAGGTAATTAATCAAATTTTTTTGAATTTTTATAACTCATTTCAAAATTTACTAAATACAATGAATTTTTTAATTTTTTTAATTGCTTTCAATTCACTTGAATTTTTTAAAAGTCTCCTTTAATTTTTATTTAATTTTTGTTATTCTAAATTTAATGTTACTGAAATCAGAGAAATTTTGTTTTCATACATTTTTTCCAATTCATTTTAATGCTTTTGAATTAAACTTGAATTGTTTTGTTGTCTTATGTATCGAATTGTTGGGAATTCTTTTAAATTCAAACGAACATTAGTTGCATTATGTAGATTGTTCACTTTTGGTAATTTTTTAGAGTTCCTTATCCCCGGGCAGGAACCCTCATAGTTTCGGTCGGGTGGGGGGAGTGAGAGAAAATGGTGGAAGTAAGGGTCAATGAAGGGAAGGGAAGTAGTGGTCATGAGGGTAAATTGGGGTAGGGGAAGTAGGAAATGTGGTGGGAAATGTGGGGTTAGTAGGGGAAGTGATGGGAAAATTTTTGTTGGAGCAAGTGAGGGGAAAGGGGTGCGAGTAATGAGGAGAGGGGGAAGTCGATGAGGAAGAAGTTGGGTAAGGGAGGAGAAGCAAATGTTGAAGTTTGGGGTGGGGAAGTAGGGGAGAGAAAGTATGGGAGGGGGAGGTTTGAACGATTTATTGACTTCTTAATAGGCTATGAAACCTTTTTTTGTAGACGCAAGTTGTCTACTTTGACTAATATTTTGGGTTTAAATAGGTGACTTTTCTACTTTTTTCAAGTAAATTAGGTAGTGGCAGCTCTAAGAATAGTAAATTGAAAATGTATAAATTAAAATTAAAATTGATTTTGTTCCGTTTATAAAAAATTCTATTATTAAAATGTTAAAAGGTTAGAATTTTGGTTCTCAAATATCAATTGTCGGGGAAAATAAAAAAATATTCAGGGAAAAGTCAGGTCATTTTAAAAATAAAGTTTTGCGGCCATCCCGATTAAACAAATCTCTATTCTAAGGGCATAGAGAGGGCTTACAATTAGAAAAACATAACAATGGACACTTCATTCTTTGTAGATTATACATACTTTTAGAGCATTATCATTCTGTAGCCGCGTGGCTGAAAAGCGATATATGTATGTACATTGAATAACAGTGCTGAGCTCTATTTTCATTAAGAATGAAAGGGAACTTTGAACTAATTAGGGCTGGTTGCTCTAGTAGTCTAGTGCCTCTTTCGCGTTTTACACTGGCAAAAAGTCTACCTTTGAATGGATCCTTCTTCAATTCGGAGTTCTCGAGAGTTTTCAACTTAACTCCTTTTGCTTCGCGTGCCCTTTCCTCTTCCTACTCTGTTCAGCAAACGATGCTCTTTCGTAACTAGCCAAAAGTTCTTTTTCCACTCCCTGTCTAATTGTCGATTTGGAAAAGTTTCGCGAGCTTCGTGGTATTTTTCTCGTTTAAGAGAAAATGGACAAGAAACTTGCGGAGAGAAAATGAGTTGGGCAAATAAGGGGCCGTTCAAGTATTACGTAAGCATCATTTTCCCCATTCTTACCCCCCCCCCCCCCTCCCATTGTAAGCATACTTTCGCATTACGAATATACAAAAATAAGCATTTATATAGATTCCCCCCTCCTTCTCAGAATGCTTACGTAACACTTGAATAGCCCCTAATGAAAATGAAGAGAAAATGAACACTTGGAGAAGAACCTGCAAGTGGATAGAGATGAAGAGGAGAGGATGATGTTTCCCTTTTTTATTAAACTCGAATTGGAACTCAAAAAAGTAGTCAGAGGTAGCCTAGTAAGATGTAACTTGAGTCGTTCAAATCTCTTCCTCTCATACTTGCCCTTCCCTACCCCGCCCCCATACATTCCCCTAGTTCCCCTTTCCTCCTCCAGTACCCCTCCCCACACTTCAACTTTCACTTCCCCTCCCTTCCCCAACTTCTTCCTCATCTACTTCCTCCTCTCGTTTCCTCCCATATTTACCCTCACTTCCTCTACCCTCCCCGCCCCCCTCATTTGCCCTCACTTTCCCTAGTTCCACTCCCCTCATTTTCCACTACTTCTACTTCTTCTACCATCATTTCTCCTCACGTCCCCTACTTTCCCTTCCTTCATTTCCTCTTACTTCCCCTCCTCTCATTTCCCTTACTCCCCCACCCCTGTGAATTTTGAGTTAGGAATTCCCCTCATTTCTCCTTCTTGGAAAAAAGTATTGTGGAAGGGAGGACGGACACCCGACCGAAAATATAAGGGTTTCCCGCGTGGGGCTACGAAACCCTGAAAAGAAGACTGGATCGCAAATCAGGGAATTTATCATCTTTGGATTGCAAGCAGGGTTTCTCGAATTTCCATGAATGACGGGGAGGCCCCCCCCCCCCCCCCTCAAATTTGTTTGAATCTACAAAAAATAAATTTTTTTTTTTTTTAATGGTATTTAGAGGTCCCGAAAGCCCCATGCATTTTAACACGTATTTCCCATAGAAAAAAAAATACTTTTTTATAAATTTTATTCAGAATCGGATCGAGTTGAACCTCAACATTTAGATAGATTATGAATCGACAATTACTTTTTGAATTTTACCTATATTAATTTTTTTTGCTGTTTCTTTTGTTGCAAATTGTTTCTAATACTCAAAATATTACTTTATATGGAGAATTAGATGTTTAAGTACATTTTTAAACAATTTATTGTTTATAGCAATTTTCTCCTAAAATAGAGTTAGAAAGTCGCGGGTTTTTAAAACTTTTTTTTCACTTTTTACTTAATGAAGTAATCATTAATGAAAGTTAACAAACATGCTTAAACAATTTTCTATATTTTTTAATAATATTCTCTTTGAATAATGCTAGAAATTTGCAGTTTTTTCGGAAATTTTCAAATTTTTGTCAACTTTTCACTTAAAGTGAGCTAATAATTAATGCACTTGAACAAAAGTAATTGTTTAAACAATTCAGTATTGTTTATAAGTATCTTCTCTTATAGTAATGCGTCAAAGTTTCGGGTTTTTCTGAATTTTTTTAATTTGCTGTCGCTTTTTAATCATGAACAAATAATAAATAAACATCAGAGAGAATCATTTTTAAAACAACCTCCTTTTCATTTAAGATTGAAAAGAAATCTATTTTATAATGAATAGTTTCATGCAAAATGAGCAAGATAAAGATTCACAATTAAAAAACGGATTTCCAAAATACCCCTCTTTTCGGCTCATCAGAGACAAAAGTAACCAATTGAAAAAAGAGGGAGAATTTTTCATTTGGTTATTTTTGTCTCTAATGAGCCGAAAAGTGAGGTAGTTTGGAGGTCTGTTTTTTAATTGTGAATTTTTTTCTTGGTCATTTTACATAACATTAGTTATGATAAAATAGATTTCGTTTCAATCTTAAATAACATTTTTTAAATAGAAACACTAAACTCATGATTCGTTCCAATCTGTAGGGTTTGCTTATGAATATTTTAAAAGTTCTTTCAGTTGAGTCTAAATAATTTTACCGCAATTTCTTGAAAGAAGTCTTTTTATTTAAAATGTTTGTAAAAATAATGTATTAAATGTTAGCGATTTTATAAATGCATTAAAATATTTTGGATTGTTTCTTTTCCTGTCTGGAAAATGTAATAATCTAAATAGATTGGTTCAGAATCACCCACAACCTCATTCTTTTTTGCGGATATGTTTTTCTGAAATAAAACCAGTTATTTGAAATATTCTTAAACTGTTCTATGTGAATCGTATTGAATGTAAATTTTCCTTGAAGTTTTTGCTAAGATCCTTTTTGTTTAAATTAATATTTTTAAACATTCGTAAAAGAGTAAAAATACTTCATTCCGAAACAAATGGAATACTGTTTAAAAAATGATTCTTGTTGATGTTCATTTGTTATTTATGCATGATTAAAAAGTCAAAGAAAAGCTTAAAATTTCAGAAAAATTGCAACTTTCTCGCATTATTCAAAGAGATTATTATTAATAATAATAAATTGTTTTAACAACTGTGTTTGTTAACTTTAATTCATCATTACCTCACTCTAAATGAAAAGTGGACAGAGTGGGAAATTTAAGAAAAGACCGCAAATTTCTAGAATTATTCTAAGAAAATATTATTATAAATAATAGTACATTTTGAAAAGAATGAATTTTGTTAACTTTAATTAATTATTGCCGCACTCTAGCTGAAAAGTTGAAAGCAAGTAGAAAAATTGAGAAAAAAACCGCGACTTTCTATCTCTATTCTAAGATAAAATTGCTATAAAGAATAAATTGTTTCAGCAATTCATTTAAACATTCCTCGTATAGAGTAATATTTCAGGTATTAAAAATAATGGATAGTAAAAGAAAAAGTAAAAAAAAAAAATAGGGCAAAAACATCACAAAATCCAATTTTTCAATTATGGGGTTATTTTGGACCCTATAAAACAGACTTATGGGGGTGAAATTCAAAACAAAATTTTTGATTCGTACTCGATGGATAATTGTGAAGAAAAAAGTTGACGGTCAACTCAATACACCTGATATTGACGATTCTGAGTAAACTTTACAAAAAAGTCTTTTTTTCTTATGGGAAATACGTATTAAACTTCATGGGGCTTGCGGGAACTCTAAATATTATTAATATTTTTTAAAACTCATTTATTTTTTTGTAAAGCGTGCGGAGTAAAGTCGGGTACGGTTTGTGGTAAAGTAGGCTAGGTTTCGGGGTGAAGTCAGATAGGGTACGGGGTAAAGTCGGTCAGGGGGAAAAAGTACCACCGACGGACGACATCCGATCTAAACTATAAGGGTTTCTGTCCCGGGATACGAAACTCTAAAAGTTAGGTATCATACAGGGGGAGGGGGCAAATCATTGTGATATGACTTGCTGTATGGGGGAGGGGTAAAAAATTGTCCAAAAGTGTGTTATGTAATTTATGGATGGGGTTTGTCGGCGAATGTGGGGTTGGGGGGGGGGTGATCCCTTCTTACTTTCTTGGATTCAAAACGATAACTCAAAAGAGTCGAGATGGACGAGATACCTGTGGATTTACATTTATATTTTATGAGAGAGAGAAACTGCATCGAGAACGATGGTGTGTACCAAAGCGAGGGGGTTATGGGTTGGGGGGGGGAGTAATAATATATATGGAAATGTTCCTACGGCGCCTCCGCATACGCCGTATAAAGTTGGAAAATGTATGCACTACGTACTACAGGTTGTGATAAGTCTACATTCTACAGGGTGATTCACGAGACTCGACCACTCGACTTTTCCTTCGGAAAATTTCTAGACGTACGAGCTCAACCAGATTGGCATATGTAGGAACAAAGGACCGGAATTCATTTTTTTACTCGACGCTAGGGAAAGATGACTAATGATGTTCAGCATGCTCGAAATTCTTATTTCCGTTTCACCAGAGTTCGAGAACGAAAATATCAGTCAAAAATATACTTCCTGGTCAAAAATTTCTTTTATATGTGTCTAATGGATTACAATTTCGGGAGAAAATGATTTTCCTGAAGAGGGAGAGAAGAATAGTTTTCTTTACACATACGTGCAAAACCCTCGTCTGGGCATCGTTTATAGACATCAAAAATGGTCGATTCAGCATTGGTGAACAAAATGCTTGCACCGGTGAGCAAAATGCTCTTCATGGTTACCAAAATATTTTATCGTCACTTTTACTACTAGTGCCACCTAGCGTCGTAAACGGTTTCTGTGTGAATAATGAATATCGTTTTGGGTCAGTAAGGTTATAATTCGATGGCTGTAAACGGTAGGCAATCTTAAGTTTTGCGTCGTAATTTTTAAAGAAATAGTATATTTCGATACGAGAGGCCAAATGGGTGGTTTGCTCACTGCGAGTGTGAAGGCCCAGCATGAACTCAGTAGCGAAGCCGAGCCGAAGGGTGAGTGATGTGCCTCCACACGAGCAGGAAGCACCCGCCTGAAAGACCTCGTGTATCGAATACTATTTTTCTTCACAAATTACAATACAAAACCTGAGATAGTCTACCTCTTACATACATCAAATATAACCTTACTGTGACAAAAGACTAACCCAAATTCACCCCGATCGCTGTTCACATAGGGAGCAAAATGTTTTGGTAACCATGTAGATCATTTTGCTCACCAATGAAAACATTTTGCTCACCAGTGAAAACATTTTGCTTACCGATGTTGGGGATTTTGCTCATCATTTTCGCGCACGATGCGGAATCGACCATTTACGGCTTCTGTAAACGGTGGTTAATCAAGGACTTTGAGTTCGTGTTGGGCCTTCACACTCGTAGTGAGCAAACGACACATTTGGCCTCTTGTATTGAAATATGCTATTGCGAAACTGAATTTTTGAGATGGGATATTTGTTGACTATATTGAGTTTACTTTTGCAAGATTTGTAAGCAATACAAGCCATATTTTAAGATCTTCGAACAGCAGTTGAAAATGTTCAATCTCAATACAGGGATCACAGTACGTCCCTTTTTTTCCTAATTACTTTTTTTCCTCCTTAAATTTCAAAAAATCCCCTAAAACACCTAAGACCGAATCCATTTCCGATCAGGCAGGTTCTACAATTGAAATCGCAGAATTGCTTGGAGACGAAATATGTTGTTTTTAGAGAAAACTAGGCGACACATATTTTTACAATTTGCGAAACAAATTTTCTATGAAGTTATTTAAATTGTATGCTTTGTTTAACAAAAAAATTTTTTTTTTAAACCTCTATAACTGTTGACCTAATTGAGATATTTATCGTTTTCTTTCTTATTTTGATAGAGTTTATCGTCTTCTTTTGAAATCCGACAGGACATTTGAAAAGGTTAAAAATAACAAAATAGCAGCGGTTTTCCGAAAATATTAACATTTGATTTTCTTCAAAAACCCTTATATTTTTTGCCAATTTTTGTTTGAATTTGTACCTTCATGAGAAAAGATATCTTGTGAGTTTTTCGCGGGCTAAATAACTTTTGTGGCAAAGACCATTTTTTTCATAAACGCGAATTTTCTCATTTTTCTCGCAAACAACGATAGATTCAGCGCCTTCAAGTGTAAAACCTGTCTGTTTTGAAATAGATTTGGTCCGGAAATCGAGAATTTTAACCCAAATTTTCCTTTTTTTTTAATGTTTGGATTCATTTTTTAAGAATCATAAACAGAAATTGAAGACGTTAGAAAAGAATACAATTCTCTTAAATTAAATTAATCAATTTAGATACTAATATTAAATTAAAATTGAAGCACACCTTAAATTCTTATAATTTCAAGTAAAAATATTCTATTTTCATCAAAAGTGATGAAGTTTTTACCAAATAGTTGAATATTCAACCAAAAATATGAATTATTTACCAATGAGATGAATTTTCAACTAAAATTGTGAATCTTCAACCAAAAAAATGAATTTTTAAGAAAGTAGTTCAACTTTTAACCAAAATAGTTGAATTTTCAACGAAATAATTAACTTTTCAACCAAGTAATAAAATTTTTTACCAAAAAGATAAATTCTCAAGAAAAACTGTTATAGTTGATATTTCAACAAAATATTTTTCTGTTAAATAAAAAACAGTTCATTTCAACAACATAAAAATTGATTTTCATCAATATAGGCATATTTTGAACCAAATAAATGAATTTTCAACTAAAATTATAAATCTTCAACCAGAAAAATGAATGTTTAACACTTTTAAATATGTAATAAAATACGTAGGCTTGTCAGAGAAAACGTATGTTATTTGTGGTTGGAGAACAAAAACTTCGAAAATTAAAAATAATATGCAAAAAGTAGCGTGTAGTAAAAGTACGTTTAATTTTACATGTTAGCAAACTGCGCATTTTTGAAAAATCGTTATATTCATAATTTTTTCATTTTTGTGAATAATCGTTTTCCTAATATCGTTTAAGGGAACAAAAACAGAAAATGTAGGTTTTCCAAATAGTAATTTTTGTGTTTTGCAAATTATTTCTTCCTAGCTTACTTAGAAAAATACTTTGAACAACTCAGGAGGCTTTAGTGAAAAGAATAAACTAGACAACAATTTATGAGAATATGGAATCACAATCTACCAACTGATAAAAATACTTTAACAAAATTCAAACATGAGCATTTTCAATATTTTATTTTGTCAATTTTTTTCTTATGTATTTTTGTCAGTAGAAAGTGCTTAAGTTTTCAACAAATTTTACAAAGCTAGCTAAACAAATTGATTAAACACAAAAATGACTAAAAAAACTTGCTCTAGGAAACTTTCGTGCAATATTTACGAGATAACCACGTGATATAAAAAATTTGTAATAATAAATGAAATTCCCTTTTTCACTTAAAATTGAACTACTTAACCTCTGTGATCCGTGGTAATAGCATTTCAAGGAATTTAAAGAGTTTAAAGTTTCTCATATTTTTTAATATTCTTGGTTAATTAAATCTCTCTCCAAATATTGATAATAAACGACATTCTGTTTTGGTAAAATGATAATTAAAAAGTGGATTTTAAGCACCACGTTTGGATTACAGAAGGCATTTCAATTCCAGCGTGTATCGAAAAAGCATGACCATTTACGCTTAAAAAATGTTCGATAATCCTTGTTTGATTAGAGTCCCATCGTGCAATTTTTGCCTGATAAAAAGTTCAAAGGTTTTATCACAGGAAATCCGGATCGAGTGAAATATGAAATAACTTCATACCATGTCAAAGTTGATCATGGAAAAGATTCAAGTTATTTCAATTTAAATTTTAAAATTTTTAATTTTTTGTAGAAGAACTTTTCTTTTTACACGATTTATTTAATTTACTTCCTTTAAAACTCTCACGCTTTTTCTCTTTTACTACCTCTCATCGTACAATTTTACGATTTACTTCTCTTTCTTACTACTTTCGTACTTTTCTGATTAACTATGTTACTACTTTTTTATACTACTTTTTTAATCTTGTGCAATGTTTACAACTTTTCTCATTACATCTTTATCAACTACATTATAAATGCTTGAAATCATTTTGACCAGGTAACTACTAACTAATCTTGTTAGAATATTGAAATAAATTAATCATTTTTTTGCGCAATCTAAAATTACGATTTTGATTTCCATTTTATATATTTGAAAGTCTTTAACTTAGTTAAAAAATTGTTTAATAAATTCTAAACGCTTATACTGTATAAGCATTTAGAATTTTTTAAATAATTAAATTTTTAGCAAAAAAATATTAAATAAAAGGGTATCGACTAATCGGTAATTAGCCGGGAATTAAAATAAACACGAAAACCCCGGGAATTAACCAGGAATACAAATTCGAAGCGGGAATCACATTTAAAGTTGTGAAAAATCTGAATTTAGAAAAGTTTCAAGAGAATCGACAAATTTTCTTAAGTTTTCTGGGTAAAGGGCATAGCAGGATAAGCATGTATGTGCTGCCCCCGCTCGGATCTGGTTGAGATTTTCACAGTAAGTTGGCACTGATGTAAGACTAAATTTCCCAAAAGATTATATTTGAGAAATAATTTTTATGGGAGTTATGGGGGTTAGAAGCAAAATAAAAAAATTAGTTTTTCTCTGGAACGGCTGGACCGATTTTGATGGGCAAAAAATATGTTATGGGACTCAATGAGAGAATGTTGTAAAAAAATTTCGAAATTTTTTTTTTCAAAAAATACGGGTCAAAAAAAATTTTCAAAATTTTTTTGAATTTTTTTTATGGGATGTATTCGAGGCACACCCACCATTTTCTCTATAAATAATGTTTGAATCCTCTTTCAAAACATCTCCAAGTTTCATAACAATCGGATGGGTAGAACATACTTTAAAAAATTAAAAATCTCAAGCGTATAGGTTGCAGTATCCCGGGCGTAACATAGGGTACTCGTACATGATAGCAATCCCTGTAGAACATGTGAGCATTCATTTGTTTTGTCATTACAAGTGTTTTGGTGACGACGTTCACTTCATTCTCTGCTTTATTCTTCCGTTGAAAAAACTGGTCGCGGGTAGTGCTATTTTTCTTCGATAATCGAACCTTTTCTGATTATCCAATTTATTTTCACAATATCAATCAAGGATTTGGTATATATAATGACATTTTGGATTTTCCAGAACTGACCGAGAGAGAATTAAAAATATTTTTTACTGGATGATATCAGCTATCGCAGGCGATATCATACTTGGCCGAAATGATTGGCAAAGATGGACAGATAAACATGCAATACGTGAAACATCAAACGAATGTGTTAAGAGTGCAAGTTCAATCACGGCACATTTCTAAAAAACTATATAAATGTTTCAATAAATATAAGCCCAATAGTGTTGGCATGTCTGGCTTATCGGAATATGTGTGTGATTGCGCTAACGGAAGTAGGACTGTTGGCTGCTGTTCACACATTGCTGCAATTATATACTATCTGTCTCATGCAAGGTACTTTTCCAAAATTCTAAAGCCAGCTGGAATTCTCTGTGAAATGTTAACTCAGAATAATATTATTCCTGTAATTGAAGACGACAGCGACGAAGATTAAGAGTGGTCTTATCAGTATGGAGTAGCCTGATACGTGAGAGGCAAGGGGACTCACGATAAACAAGCACCCCATAATAAGAGGTCATAAATCGTACTGATTTCGATGGGCAAAAAATATGTTATGGGACTCAATGAGAAAATGTTGTAAAAAAATTTGGAATTTTTTTTTTCAAAAATATGGGTCAACAAAAATTTTCAACATTTTTTTGAAATTTTTTTATGGGTTGTATTTGAGGCACACCCACCATTTTTTCTATAAATAATTTTTAAATCATCTTTCAAAACATCTCCAAGTTTCATAGCAATCGGATGGGTAGAACGCACTTTAAAAAATTGAAAATCTCGGAAATCTCGGGCGTATCGCATATGTCGCAGGTTATGACTGAATGCGGCCACGGTCACTGACGACTCTATACCCCTACCGTTCCAACCAGTGTCAAACTTAAAGAAGTCTAGTAAAAATATTTGCTACATCTTTGGCGCTGACTAATAAGTCGAACAAAATTGTATTTAAAAATCGAAGCATTTTTTAATGACGACGCGTGTAGTCAGCCTAAAAGATAATTGTAGTTTGCAAAGTCCACCATTTAGACTTTACAGTACGATTTATGACCTCTTATTATTGGGTGCTTGTTTAACGTGAGTCCCCTTGCCTCTCACGTATCAGGTTACTCTATATAAAATTTCGAAAAAGAATATAAAAGATTTTAAAGCACATTTTTTTCACTTTTGCAAGGTTACGAAATTTTAGAAGAAATATAATTACGTTTAAGAGATATTTAGAAGGTTTGAAAATATTAAAAAATAATTAAAAGCTTGTGAAGATTTCAAAAAATTTATAAACAAAATGCAGATTTTCGAAAATTCGGAACAAAAAATTAAGATATATATAGCTTTTAGTTTCTTTGGTATTAGCGATTGATTATTGGCTAATTATTGAAGAATTATGACAGCAAACCATTATAATTGTTATTTATTTTAATACTAAGTGAATTTTACATTAAATATGTTGTAAACGCATGTAATTATAATTAAACTGTGATAAGAAAATAATAATAATAGTTTTTTGTAGTACTCTCTGACCAATTAAAATAAAAATAAAAATTAACCAAAGATATGTTAATAAAAAATAACATCTGTTATATTAACCAAATCTTCGCAGATAATTAAACCATCAAAATTGTGTTGCATTTCCCATATTATGTGTAAACAAATTACAAAAATAATATTTTGTTCAAATATTATTAAATTAAATGCTTTAAATGTGTTTTATTCGTGCTTCTAGTAAGAGGTGATTTGCTATTTACAACCGGAAAACCGGGAATTTGGTGGGCGAAAATTAGTAGATAGTAGAGTCCCTGATACAATTTAAAATTTAACAATTCTTAAAGTATGTTGATAAAAAAGAAAATGGCCAAGTATTATTTTTGAAAACAGATTTTAAGACGTAAAAGACTTTTGTTTCGAGCCAGATTAATAATGTCGCAATATTATTTATATTACACTAAACTCTCGATATAAGAACTCCGGTTTACGATATTCCTAGAATTGATGTCTTCGGCAGTTTTCTTGATGAGGGGATCCGCGGGACCGAGAGAGAGGCGATGCTCAGCCAAGCGTCACAAACAGCATGAGCGCCGCACTATCAGCGCATTAGTGGCATCAGGTTGCGTCATACGTCCAAATACGGCATAAATGGATCAAGCAGCCCTGCCTGTTTACGTTTGGATTCCCCCGATTTAGGATCAAGGCCAAGGCTAGCCATACCTAAAAACCGTTCTTATATCGGGAGTTGAGTGTATTCAGTCGGAGTTTATTTGATTAGAGTATTTACCTTGAACAAAACAAAATACAAAGAGAAACGATGAGAACTCATTATTTTGTCTCAAAACTCAAACTTGGACTCAAACGCAGACTAAATTAAAATGAAGTGAAATTAAACCGAAATTCTCTTAATCTTCATAATTAGAAAATTTAATTAAGTCCCGGGTAGGTTACGAATGACGTATATTCTGTGAAACTGAGGCCTTGCTCTTATTTTCCATGTTCGTCGAACTCACAGAAGTCGAGGACTTTTTTTTTATTATTATTATTACTCTTGGGAATTTCTAAAATTAATGCCAGGGCAAGTGTTTAGTAGGGTGCCCGATTATGTTGCGCGCATCCGCGAACGTTGCGAAATAATTCTTAGAGCGTGTAATTTCTTGATAACGAAGGAGCAGAAGAGCAAGTTAGTAAAAATAAGGGAAATAAGAGATAAAATAAGAAAAAAAATGGAGAAGAGCAGAGAAAGAGCAAGAGCCAGAAATAGGGGCTATTACCGTAAAAGCGTGAACTTTGCTACTCTTCTGTTTCACTCCCTCGTCGTTTCCGTGTATCCAGAGTTAGAAAAATTGGAACAAGCTCCGGGCTGCTAAATGCGGCCCGTAATTGCCGACTGCCGCAATTTACCGGGCGTTTCCGCTTAATTAACGAGAGCAAATTCCTTGCATGGCTAAATGGTAAAAACAGATGGACAAAACTACGAATTTTGCAATTATATCTTATTTTATACTTGCTAGTATCTTATTGATCGAGCGTAGGGGCCGTCCATCAACTACGTTACCAATTTGAAGCGGGGGGGGGGGGGGCGCAATGGAAGTAACGTTACGAACTTAGATAACATTCAGTTTGGGTAAAAATTCTACTATTTGGTTGAAAATTAAATGATTTTTTTTTAAGTCATCTTTGTTGGTTGAACATTCAACTACTTGTTTGAAAGTTGAACTACGTTGTCAAAAAATCATTTTTTTGTTGTTGAAGATTCATCTCTTTGGTTAAAAATTGAACTATTCCATTTTTAGAAAATCATTCTTCTTAATTGAAAAATAATCTTTTGGGTTGAACTCTTTTATCAAATATGCATTTTGTTTTTTTTTAAGATTCATCATTTTAATCGAATATTCATCTCTTTATTTGAAAAAGTAAGTGTTTTATTGAAAATTCGTTTTTTTTTGTATGGAGAGTTAATTTTTGTAACTGAAAGTATAACTATTCCATTTTTTGTTAAAAATGTAATCTTCTTGGTTGAAAATTCATCCTTTTTGGCTACAATTGATTCATCATTTTAGTTGAAAATTGATCTGTTTTGTAGAAAATTCGTCTGTTTGGCTTGAAAGTTCAACCGTTTGGTAGAAAATTAAACTACTTGCTTGAAAATTCGTTTTTTTCTTTATATTCATTTTTTAAACTAAAAACTCTGACGGTTCTCTTTCTGGATAAAAAAAATTTTAGTTGAAAATTCAATTTTTTAGTTTAAAAATAATCTTTCTTGATTGAAACTTTATCTATTTTGTTGAGGATTCAACTATTTTGTTAAAAATTCGTCTTTTGGTAGAAAATTCATCACTTATGGTAGAAAAGTCTTTCAACTTTGTTGTCGAAAATTCCACTTTTCGGCTTGAAAATTAATTATTTCGTGTTAAAATTAATCACTATCGAAGTTCATAATCTGAAAATTCATTTATTCTTAACAATAATAGTTATGACTTATCTTGCTATTTCACTGGGATTCTCCCTTTGTCTTCAAAGCTTCTTCTTAATTTTTGAGTGGTAATTTAGAAAACAAGGGATTAAAACAGTGCGTATACGAAAAAATAATTGAAAATAATCGCACAAAAAAATACACCGGTTCACTGGGCAGTTAGTGTTATATTTTTCGAAAGTGAGAAATTCGACCGTTCTCTAGGACCTAATATTTCATACTGGCGCCGGAAAAATTTTTTTGTGTGTACTTTGTCAAGTGGCCGTATGTATCCGTTGGAAAATACAAAAGAAGAATCTAAACTCTTTAAAATTCTTCGAAGTCCCTTCAACCACAGTTAATAATTTGAAAATTTGTTAAAATCATTCCAAATATCTCAAAGAACTTGAAAATTCTCTCAAATTAGGAAATATCTCAATATATTTGAAGATATTTAAAATACCGTGAAATCTCTCGTAAAGTATCATAAAATGCCGCGAAAATTTCATGGAATCCTGTATTTCTTGATCATAAAATGCCGCGAAAATGTTATGGAATCCCATATTTCTTGAAATCTGAGATTCAAAACGCCCCAAAATTTCCTTAAAATATCTTGAAATTCTCTTAAATCATTGAATTCAATTGAAAAGCTCCTTATAATATTTTAAACAAAGAAAATCCCCAAAAAATAACATGAAAATTCTGAAAGATTAAATTGGGAGTATATATATATCGTCTGTTTGAAGCATAATTCTTGAAATATGAATGTAATAGTCGAATTTTTTTAGAAGAATTATTTTAGTAAAAAACTATCAAAGCGCATTCTGAAATAAAAAAGTCAGATGTTCCAATTTTTGAACTTTCAACCAAAATGAACGGATAAAGTGTTTTAACATAGTTTAATTTATGGCATAGAAAGAGTATAATCCCCTCCTCCCCCCGACACGAAAAATAGTTCAATTTCAAAAATTTATAATCTGAAAATTAATTTATTCTTAACAATAATAGTTCGTAACGTTACTTCCACTGACCCTCCTCCCTCCTTGTTACCAACCGTAGTTTTTATCGTGACCCCCCCCCCCCCTAAAATTAGTAGCTTAGTTTGTGGACGATCCCTCTGTCTTGCTTTCGAAAATGAGTACAAAAAAAAATCAAACTTTTTGAACCCTCTTGAAGTCTTTGAAGAAATAATAAACAGATTAAATTCCCTTCTTCCATAAAAGAACGAGAAATCTTAATTCCCAATAATAACATTTTCTCCCATTACATCCATCCTTTAGACCTTGAACCGATTTCCCTGATTCAATTTATTTGATTATAGCCTACACCGACAGCTTGATATTTCCCGTATTCGAATTGAATGCAATCTAAAATGAAAGATCAGTTTAAGAATGGGAGTGAATGTCGAATCCTATCAGAGGGAATTGAGTCGAGAGGCTGAAAAGATTAAAAATCAAGTGGAGGTGGTTCGCTAGGGTTCTGTCAAAATGGAGTGAAATTTATTTGTACTTCCTTTGACGAGGAATAAAACGGAAGCAGCCCAACTCGTTCGTTAACGAAGTTAGTCAAATCGCTGAGCGGCCGAGAGCTTTTGAACAAAGTTCGTTAACGAACGTTTATTAAGACTTGGGTCTAGTTACATGCCAATGGGTTTCTCATGGATGCAAACGAATTAGATTCATTCTCTTAAAAGCCAGGACGAGTAGAATTTCCAATGCCTTTGGCGAAATACTAAATAGACCTTTTGATTTCCTGGCGCAGAACATTTCCCCAGTTATCATTTCCACTGCTTGTTTCACAAAATATACTGAGGACCGCTTGTCAGGATTTAAAGCCAATTTGCAGGATTGCTCTAATTTGTAAATAGAGTCATAATATTTTTGTGATTCCAATTTGAAGTTGTACAATTTTAAACACTTCAAATTTTAAATGATCGTAATCCGTAACAATCCTTAAAATGTTCCCTGTTTATAACATAACTACCGTAAGTTGAAAAGTTGTTAATTTTGACAAAACATATCCATTGACTTTTTTATGGGCTTTCTGATTTTCTGAAAATAAGATTTTCGGTTAGACAGAAACATAAGCTTGAAAAATATTAAAAGTATTTGTTTTTCTTTAGTTAGAGAAAAACCTCCGTCTATGAGGAAACAAAATGCTCATAATATGAGCACAAATAAATACACCCACAGTGAATAAATACACTCATTGTGAATACATCCATAGTATTTCGCAGCGGTTTTCTTATTGGGGTCTGTTACTTCAGTTCGCATTTAAGCTAGAAATCAAGAAAAAGGGGAATTTTCTTCAAAACAAGGGGAAAAAGAGAAATTCTTAAAAACGGGGAAAATAGGGGAATAGGCAAATTTAGATGTGTTACTTGTAAAATACCCCCTGTTGTTGATATTCTTGCATGTGGCATCAAATCTGAAGAAAGATTTAAATAATATTTTGAAAAAAATGACATTAACATTTTTCTTTCTGATTAAACAGATATCATCTACAAGGTGGTACTCTATGGAAGTGAGCACGTTAACAAAACAACCAAGACCGGGCTGTTGAAACCATTAGTAGTTGAATGTGGAAACTCTTCGGATAAAGATATAGTGGAATGGACGAAGGATGGCAAAAAAATAAGCGATACCAGTTTGGGAGCAAAACATGAACTTTTGAAATTCAACGGATCAAACCTACTGGTGTTAAGGAACGATCTCGAAGTTCTAGGAAATTATACATGTACCAACAAAAATCAGAGTAACACTCTCAGGTTCAGAGTTGTCCGTAAGTTCTTTCAAAATAAATTAATCAACAAGGGCTGTCAGGCTAGATATTGTTTTACTTAATAACAAGCCCCGGTCTCACTAAACTATTGACACTGTTTCACACTTTTTTTTGAGCGATGACACTATTTTGCTACTATTTCGAAAAAAAATGACAGCTTATGCCACTATTTCTTTACTTTTCCTTGACAAGATTTTTAAACTTCTTCGCTAATTGGCTAAAATAATATGTTTCTTATGAACTAAGGAAGTAATTCAACAAATTAGTTGAATTTTCAAACAAAAAAATGAATTCTCAACAAAAAATGTAATAGTTGATATTTGAACCAAGAAAAGATTTTCATTTTAAATCAAAAACAGTTGAATTGAACCAAAAAGGACGAATTTTCAACAAAATAGCTGAATCCTTAACCAAAACAAATTAATTTTCAACCAAATAGTTGAATTTTTATTTTAAAAAGGTGGACTTTCTACCAAAAGAGTTGAATTTGAATCAAGAAAAAAAAAGTTGAATTTTCAAGCTAAAAAGACGAATTGTCAACAAATTACATAATTTTGTATCTACATTGTTCGAAAAATGGATGTGATGATAATCCAGATTTTTTTTATTACCTTTTAGTTTATACTTTTTTCTTTTCTAACAATTTTTAACTAAGTAGGTAAATTTTTCAACTAAAAAAGAGCAATTTTTAACCAAAAAGATGTAGTTACATTTAATTGAGGAGAATTAGTTTTCAATATTTAAAAACGAATTTTCTGCACAACACATTGCTATTTTGTACCAAATGGTTGAATTTGATATCAAATTGTTGAATTTTCAAACCAAAGAGAGACGAATTAATTTAAAATAAAAAAAAATGAATTTTCAACTAAAATTATGAATCTTCAGCCAAAAAAATGAACTTTCAAGAATTTTCAACTTCAACTTTCAACCAATGAGTTTAATTTTCAACCCAAAAACATCAATTTTCAACGAAGAATGTGATAGTTGATATTACAGCAAAAAAAGATTTTAATTTATAATTAAAAAAGTTGGATTTAGTCAACAAAAACGAATTTTCAACAAAATACTTGAATCCTCAACCAAAACAGGTTATTTTCCAACCAAGAAGATTAATTTTCTACAAGAAAAGATGAATTTTCAACCAAGTACATACATTTTCAGCCAAATAGTTCAATTTTCAACCAAGAAGACTACTTTTATACCAAAAAACACGAATTATCATAAAATTAAATAAATTTTCAACTAAATAGTTTGTACCAATGGATATGATAGTCCAAATTTTATTTGATCAATTTTTAGTTTATATATTTTTTTCGTTTCTAAACATTTCTCACTCAATAGTTGAATTTTGAAAGTAAAAAAGACCAATTCTAAACCAAAAAAAGAAGTAGTTAAATTTCCGTTGAGGCGAATTAGTTTTCAAGTAAAAAAACGAATTTTCTACAAAACAGTTTAATTTTGTACCAAATAATTGAATTTTATATTAAATTGTTTAATTTTCAAGGCAAAAATACGAATTTTAAAAATAAAAAAGTTGAATTTTCAACTCAAGTATATGGATTTTCAACAAAAAAGTTAATTTACAATCAGTCAGTTGAATTTTCAACAAAATAGTTACATTTTTCAGTTCAAAAAATTAATTTTAAATCAAAACAAAAACGAATTTGGATCTAAAACGATAAATCTTCAAACAAAACAAATGAACTTTCAATAAAGTTGTCCAATTTTGAACTAAGGAATTTAATTTTTAACCTAAAAACAGGAATTTTCAACCGAGAAGATTAATTTTCTAACAAAAAAGACGAATTGTCAACAAATTACATACATTTTCAAGCGAATAGTTTCAACAATAAATATGATATGAGTCGAACTTTCATTTTATTAATTTTCAGATTATATTTTTTCGTTTCTAATTTTATTTAACAAAATAGTTGAATTTTTAAACCGAAAAAGAGCATTTTTTAACAAATAAAGTAGTTAAACCTTCATTGAGAATTAATTTTCAATTAAAAATACGATTTTTTTACTATAAAGTTTAATTTCGTACCAAATAGTTTAAATTTGATTTCAAATTGTTGAGTTTCCAAGCCAAAACGACGAATTTTCTATAAAACAGTTTAATTTTCAACTCGATAATATGAATTTTCCACACAAAAAATAATTTACAACTAATCAGTTGAAATTTTAACAAAATATTTGAATTTTCAGTTAAAATAATTAATTTTAAATTAAAAGAAAAACTAATTTACAGCTAAAATTATGAATCTTCAACCAAAAAAAAAAAAAAAAAACCTTTAAGAAAGTAGTTTAACTTTTAACCAAGGAGTTTAATTTTCAACCTAAAAAGGTCCATTTTTAATGAAGAATGTAATATTTGATAGTTTAACAAAAAAATATTGTAGCTTATAATAAAAGATAGTTGGATTTAACCAACAAACACGAATTTGCTATAAGATACTTGAATCCTTAATTAAAGAAATTTAATTTTCAACCAAAAAAGACGAATTTTCAACCAATTACGTACATTTTCTGCCAAATAGTTTGAACAATGGATATGATGTTAGTCCAAGTTTTATTTAATTAATTTTTAGTTTATATTTTGTCCGTTTCTAAAATTTGTTAACAAAATAGTTGAATATTTAGACCGAAAAAGAGCATTTTTTAACCAAAAAAGAAGTAGTTAAATTTCCATTGGGGAGAATTAATTTTCAATAAAAAATGCGAATTTTTTACTAGAAAGTTTAATTTTGCACCAAATATTTGAATTTTATTTCAGATTGTTGAATTTTCAAGTCAAAACGACGAATTTGCCATAAAACAGTTGAATTTTCAGCTCGATAATATGAATTGCCATCAAGAAAGTTAATGTACAACCAATATGTGGAATTTAATTGGAAAAATAGAGAAAGACTGTGAAGGCTGCGATAAACGAATAGGGCGTTTGATCATTTATACACTAAATAATAACATTTTAAATAAACATTGAAGTTCATTATAAATACTTAAAAACATTTTTTAACTAATTTGACACCATTTCTAAATATTGTGACACTTATTACACTATTTTTTATCTCTGAAGTCTAAAGTGAGTCCGTGGCCTGTAATAATTGGTTTTTAATTTTCAATAATTGAATTTCAGCTCTGCCTGTCCCGAAGTTCGAAGAGGAGTATATTAACGTTGTAGAGGGTGAGAAGTTACACGTAATTTGCGGCGGAAATCTCTATCCGGGAATCAAAATCGAATGGACAGTTAACGACATTACATTTAACGCCACTGAGGGAAGATTTGAACTTACAAGAGACCTACAGAATGGAGTCAACGGAGCTGCTCTGACCATACGAAATATGCAGATGACAGACACCGGTTATGTGAAATGCAGAGTTTGGTACGAGGGTAATGAATTATTAAACGGTACAATAAGAGCCGACTTAAAAGTAAAAGACAAGCTCGCTGCCCTCTGGCCATTCCTCGGCATTTGCGCCGAAGTCGTCGTCCTGTGTGCCATCATCCTCATCTACGAGAAGAAGCGCAACAAGGCTGAGCTCGAAGAGTCTGACACTGATCAGAGTCCAGACACGTGAGTATCTTTTTCAAGGAATTTTTTAGTTACTAGAAAACATAACATTTTTGTATTTCATAGTATCCATTATCTAAAATGATAGAAAAGAAAATTAAGGACAATAATTTTGATAATTTATGAAAATTGATATCTTAACATCAGAATTAGTATGTATATAAAATGTTTTTGTACAATATAGAGACAAACAAACCGTTGCATTTTTATTCAAAAATACAAATTTCCGGTGAAAAATATTAACATAACCTATTACTGCTCAAGTATTGTAAATATTCTTTGAAATCTGATGATTTTTTATTAACAATAGCAGTTTTAGCCGAAAATCACTGACATGCTGGAACAAAAACTTCTTTAAGATGGTAAATCTTCTTTCAAACCTGATGTTTTTTGTTTAAAATTACCCTTTTCCAGTGAAAAATGTTAACATAACCTAAAATTGTTGCCAACTTGTCAATCTTTAAAGTCTATAGCCATTTCCGGCATAAAACGCAAAAAAATTTGAATTTAATGACTGAATGAGTCTGAAAAAGCTGATGATTTTTTGAAATAAACATATCAAATTTCGACAAAAAACACTTACATAACCTATTACTGCTCAAATATTCTTAAAAATCTGATAATTGTTTATTAACAATAGCAATTTTAGACGCAAATCACTGACGTACTGTAACAAAACCTTGTTTAAGGTGGTAATTGTTCTTTTAAACCTAATGTTTTTTATTTAAAATCACCTTTTCCCGGGTAAAAGTTTTAACATAACCTAAAATTGTTCAAAAATTGTCAATCTTCTTTAAAATCTATAGCGATTTTTCTTATGAAACGCAAAAAAATGTTACATTTAATGACTGAATGATAATGAGAAAAATTTTATGATTTTCTTAATTAAAAGTATCAAATTTCGACGAAAAACACTAACCAGCATAACAAAAATTTTCCATATTTTTGTCATTCTTCTGTGAAATCTAAATAATTTTGTTTAAAATAACCGATTCCGGGTGAAAAAATCTTAATATAACCTTAAATTCTTCCAAAATTGTCAATCTTCTTCGAAAAGTTATGAATCTTCTTTGTAATAAAATTTTTTGTATTAAAAGTACCAATTTCCAACGAAAGCCACTAAAATAATCGAAATTTGTTAAAGGAATCTAAATCTTGTTCAAATTATAATGTTTTTTGTTTTATAATGCCAATTTTTGATTTAAAATTCTAACGTAACCTATAATTGTTCAAAAATTATGAATGTTCTTTGAAATTTAATGATTTTTTAATAAAAATTTCATTTTTCGGTTCAAAAGCACTAACATCTGAAATTGTCCAAGCTTGTAAATTTTATTATTTCAAACCAAAATCATTGGATTCAAATCTAATGATTTTGTTTAAATATACAAATTTTCGATGTTACACTACAACATAACCTAAAACTGTTAAAAAGTTATGAATCTTCTTTGAATTATAATTTTTTAAATTTCAATTTCCGACGAAAAACACTAAAATAATCGAATTTTTTAAAAGATTCTAAATTTTGTTCAAATCATAACAATTTATTGTTTCATAATGCCGAATTTTCAGTGTAAAATTCTAACATAACCTAAAATTGTTAGAAAATTATGAATATTCTTTGAAATCTAATAGTTTTTAAATAAAAATTATAATTTCCGAAGAAAAACACGAACACAATCCAAAATTGTTCAAGCTCTGAAATGTTATTATTTTAAACAAAAATCATTAGATGTAAATCTAATGATTCTTTGTTTACAAATACCAATTTCGGGTGAATCACACCAACATAATGTAAAGTTGTAGAAAATTGTAAATATTCTCTGAAATCTAATAATTTGTTAATAAAAATACTATAATTTCCCACGAGAAACACTCATATACCAGACAGCTGTTCAGAAATTTAAATCTTCATCGAAATCTAATAACTTTTTTAAAAATAACTGATTTCCTGTGAAAAATGTTAATATAACCTGAAACTGATAAATTTGAAATCTTTTCGCTTTTAATTGAAATGCCAATTTCCGACGAAAAAAACTTACATAATCCAAAATTTTTAAAAGATTCAAAATCTTGTTCCAATTATAATGATTTCTGTCTTGAAATACAAATTTTTGGTGCGAAACGCCAACATAACCTAAAAATGTTCAAAAATTCTGTAACTTTAATATCTAATTATTTTTGTTTAAAAAACGCTAAACGATAAATAATGCTAACAAAACCGAAAAAATTTAATTGTTGCAAAATTTCTAATCTTTGAAATATAATAATTTCTTATTACAAATCACGAAGTAGTATAAGGAGATCCAACTCTATAGGCCATTTCGGAAAATTGTACCCCATTTTTCCGTGCCCACATCCTATAGCACTTGAGATAACGTATGCTAGCGCCCCTTGCGGAAGACCGTTATAACATAGGTTTTGCCGTTGGTTTTCAACAGTTTCAAATTTTCTCATGAGAGGCGCTACAATACTTAATCTTGTATGCTGTGAGTATGCTATAGGAAGTGGGCACGGAAAAATGGGGGGTATCCTTATATTAGAGTTGGATCTCCTTATACTACTTCGTGTTACAAATACTCCTTTTCGATATAAAACGCTAACATAACCTAAAATTGTTGAAAATAGCGAATCGTAATGATGATTTTATATTGAAATTCTTTAAGTTGCATAATTATCTACTATAATTAATTTAACTCTTTTAAATTTGACTAATTTCAATCTCAGAATTTAAATAAATTTTCACAGCTAACATATTTTCTCGCTGAATCTATACAAATTAAATATTTTTGAAATTAAGTTTGATAAAATTCGATGGTCTGTCTGTCCATATTGAAGATTCTTCAGTTTAAATTTGATTAACGATTGTCATTATGTTAGACATATTATTCTATTGAATTCTCTTGAATCTTTTTAATGCACTTGAATTCTTCTAAATTCATTTAATTCTACTCAATTCAATGTATTTTTTTTTAGATTTTGTTTTATTCATCTTGAAGTCTTTTAAACTCACCTTGAATTGTTAAGCTTTTCATCAAATTCATTTTCAATTCCCTTGAATTTTTCTAAACTCATTTCAACCTTTCTGAATTCAATTAATTTTTTCATATCTTTGAATTGTTTTCAATTCACTTGAATTTTTTTTTTAATTAATACACATTAGACACTTTTTCGATTTAAATAAGTTACTTTTGAACTTTTTTCAAGTAAATTAGGCTGTGACCGTCCAGAGAATAATAAATTTAAATTTAAAATTGTTTTATTCCATTTATAAAAGATTCTATATTTAAAATGTTGATCTTTTAATATTAATGGCCAGGAAAAATGAAAAATCATACAATTTTGAAAATGAAGTTCTGCGACCACCCTGAAGTAGTATAAAGGCTTCCTAGCTTTATGTTTTATTTTCCCAACTGCTTACCCTGACTAATCGATACAAACTATTAACGCCCCATCATAGTCAAGATCCTGAGGTCGAAGATTATTTTCCTCTTAGAGGCCCTCTTCCTCCATCCGATCTCCCAGTCCAACCGCCGATAACTCCTGTGAATTCCCTGATGATGATGCGAACTGTTACGTTCAAACTACCCTCCAGGGATCCTCGACGTTATTTGCTCAAGAAAGATCCTTTACCATCTAAATCCTATGGTTGAATGTTCCCGGTCGTCTTTTTGGTTTGTTACCTGGTCCTTCCTGTTGATAACGTTAATTATCTTTTTTTTCAGTTATACAATTGCAGGATTTTTTCATTAATTACCCTTAGGGGCCGTTCAAAAACTACGTCACGGTTTAAAAAAATACTTTTTCGACCCTTCCCCTACTTTGTTCACAGATCATAACACAAAGCTTGAATCTCCCAGAAGGACGTTACAGATACGAACACTCACCCCTCATTTTAATTCAACATTTCTCAAAATAGGGGAAATATAGTAATTTTTCAAAAAAATAGTTAAGTTTGTAGGAAACAAAAAAAATAATTTTAGACCAAACAGTTGCATTTACAGCCAAATAGTTAAACTTTCAACCAAAGGACACGAATTTTCAACAAAACAGTCGAATCTTCGAAAAAATGTGACTTTTTAACAAAATCGTTGAATTTTTAACAAAAAGAAAACTAATTATCAACCAAACAGTTGCATTTATAACTGAATAAATTTTGAATCGAAAAGGACAAATTTTATATCCGTAAAGATCAATGTTCGATATAACATTTAAATTTTTGTCCCAAAAAGATCCATTTTTAACAAATTAGTTGTATTTTTAACAAAATATTCAAATTTTCACCTGAAATGATGAATCTTCAACAAAAAACCTGCATTTTTAACAATGAAGTTTAACTTTCGACCAAATAGTTGAATTTTCAATAAAAAAGATTAATTCTAAAAAAAATATAATAGTTGATATTTCAACCAAAAATTATATTAATTTTAAATAAAATACAGATTAATGTTTAACCAAACAGTTCCACTTTTAACCAAAAAAGATCAAAATTGTTACCAAAAGAGACTAATTTTTAACCAAGAAAGATTTTTCATTCTAGAAAAAAAATTTCATCCAAAGTGTTAACTTTTCAAGTCAAAAAAGCGAATCCTCTACAAAACACTTGAATTTTCTACCGATAAATATGAATTTTCAACCAAGAAGCTTATTTTCAACCAAATAGTTGAATTTTCTACCAAAATAATAGAATTTTCAACAGAACAGTTGACTTTTTAACCCAAAAGTATGAATTTTCAACCAAAAATTTAATTTTAAATCATGGAGTAGAATGTTCAATGAAGAAGAATAATTTTCTACCAAAAAGACGAATTTCCAAGAAAGTACGTCAATTTTCAACCAATCAGTTGAATTTTCGTCTAAAAACAATCCATTTTCAACAAAAAAACGGAATGGTTAAATATTCAGTTAAAAAAATTAATTTTCAAACAAAAGGAAACGAATTTTCAACGAGAGTTCAATCTTTAAGCGATAAATTGAATGTTTGACAAAGTAGTTGAAGTTTCAACCAATTGGTTGAGTTTTCACCCAAAGAAGATGAATTCTCGATGAAAAATGTAATAAGTAAATTTTTAACTAAGAACGCTCAATTTTCAGTCAAAAATCGAATTAGTTAAATTTTCAGATAAGAAAATTCATTTTAAACTAAAACAAAATACGAATTTTTTAACAAGATAGTTAAATCTTCAACCAAATCGTAGAATTTTCAACCAACTGTTTAATTTTCAATCCAAAAGGACACATTTTCTATCCAAAACACACAAAAATTAAACATAACATTTACGTTTTCGACCAAAAAGGATGACTTTAGCAAATTAGTTGAATTTTTAATAAAATATTTAAATTCTCAACTAAAATTATGAATGTTTAACAAAAAAAAAGAATTTTGAACAAATAAATTCAACTTCCAACTAAGTAGTTGAATTTTCAATCAAAAAAGATTAATTCTCAAATAAATATAATAGTTGATTTCTCAACCAAAAAAAATGTATTCATTTATTTAAAAAAACACATATTAATTTTTAACCAAACAGTTGCACTTTTAACCAAAAAAGATAACATTTCTACCAAAAGATGTGAATTTTCTACCAAAAAAGATTTTTCTTCTAAGAGAGAAAAAAAAATTAGACTAAACTGTTGGATTTTTAAGCGAAAAAGGCGAATCCTGCTCAAAACAGTTGAAGTTTCTACCCAAAAATATGAAATGTCTACCAAAAATGTAAATTTCAACTAAATAGTTTAATTTTCTACAGAAATAGATGAATTTTTAACCCCTAAAGACGAATTTTCAATAAAACAGTTGAATTCCAAACCAAATAGTTACATTTTAAACTAAAAACGATACGTTTTTAACAAAAAATGGAGTAATAAAAGAAGATGTTTCGGGTTTCAATCGTGTGAAACCCGAAACATCTTCTTTTATTATAATGAATCATCGTGAAAGCATTACATCTATTATTAAAAAATGGAATAGTTGAATTTGCAGTTCAAAAATTTGATTTTTAACAACAAAAAAACGAATTTTCAACCTAAGAGATGGATCTTTAACTAATAAAATGAATTTTTAATCAATTAGTTTTAACCGTGTAGTTAAGTTTTCAGTCAAGAAGAATAATTTTCTACCAATAAAGACAAATTTCCAACGAAGTACATACATACATTTTCAATGAAATAGTTGAATTTTCTGTTAAAACAATTAATTTTCCAACAAATGAAAACGAATTTTCAACCAAATAAATTAATTTTTAACAAAGTAGTTTAACTTTCAACCAAGTAGTTGAATTTTCAATAAGGAAAGATTAATTTTTAATGACAAATTTAATAGTTAAATTTTCAACTAAAAACAATCAATTTTCAGAAAAAAGTGGATTACTTAAATTTTCTGTTAAGAAAATTAATTTTCAACTAAAAAAAAAACGAATTTTCAACAAAATAGTTAAATTTTTTATTTCAACCAAAAAAAACAAATATATATTAATTTTAAATAAAAAACAGATTAATTTTTAACCAAACATTTGCACTTTTAACAAAAAGAAGATCAAACTTCTACCATAAGAGACAAATTTTCAACCAAGAAAGATTTTTCATTCAAGAGAGAAAAAAATGTCAACGAAATTGTTAGTTTTCAAGCTAAAAAGGTGAATCATCTACAAAACAATTGAATTTTCTACCCAAAAATACGAATTTCCAACCAAAAAATTGAATTTTATACCAAAATAATAGAAGTTCCATTCCAATAAGACGAATTTTCAACCTGAAAATATGAATTTTCAACAACAAAATTCTCAACCAAATAGTTGAATTTTCAACAAAATGTTTGAATCTTTAGCCAATAAAATAAATGTTTAATAAAGTAGTTCAACTTTCAACGGATTAGTTGAATTTTCAACTAAAAACAATCAATTTTCATATAAAAAGGGATTAGTTAAATTTACAGTTAAGATCATTAATTTTCGACTAAAAAGAACGATTTTTCAACAAAATAGTTTAATCTTCAACCAAAAGAGATGAATTCTGAACCAAAAATATAATAGTAGACTTTTTAATTAAAAAGAATCAACTTTTATTTGAGCGAAAAAAACTATAAAAAGGGAAAGTTTTTTCGAGAACAGCCCGAGAAAGAGGAATTCTTTCAAAAGGGGAAAACTATAAAAATAGAGTCTGTATTTAGATGCTTTACTTGTAAAATAAAATCATTAATTCTAATTTTTTCAAGCATTCAAAAAAATTGTTATTCACATTTATATTGTCAGTGTGTGATTTCACATGTTCTGGGGGGGGGCGCGCGCCCCCTAAACCACCCTGACAGTGTGACATAGTTTTTGAACGGCCACTTTAAGGTCATGATCAGAATCATTTTCCAATTTTCATGAAATAAATCACTGACAAATCTCTGTTTGCCTCCACAGTAAACCAACGCCCAACAAAGACTCTGACGTAAGACAGAGAAAGTAATTCTTAGGAGAAATAGCAGCGGCGTAAGAAAGGTGCGGAGAGAAGTAAGGTGCTGATCGTGAGTGAAGAAATCAGGGAGAAAAGGGACTCGTCCAATCTGAAGGGTTCCACGCAATCGCCCTTTTTACGCTTCCGTCAGTCCAGAGAGAAAATGAAAATGAGCAATGATTTCCGGTCGACGATCGGCGGCTGGCACGAAAGTCCATTCCCGTTGCGAGTATTAATAGAGACTTTGGGAAGCATTCGAATCAATCGACAAAAAAGCTCCAGGTCCGCATTTCGACGACGAGCGCGGAACTAACCCAGGCCCAGGCCAGGGGAAGCAAATAAGAGTGAACTAGGGGGGAGGAACTAATTAGTCATTTTTACGCTTACTTCTCAAACACGTCGCCCGTTCGTCGTTCGTCTTGCCCGCTTACGTAATGCGTACACACATTCGCAATTTCCAAATTGCGCGCGTCGCTGTTGTCGTTAATACATTGTACCATCATTTATTACCATTATTACTATTAATTATTACGATTAATTAATTAATAATTATACAGATACCGTTACGATGATTTTTGAGTATTATGACTACGATTATAATTGTTAATATTACCGTTACTACTTGTATCGTTAAGGCTACTGTTAAGACCGACACAACTAGCGATTTAGAGCACGATGACCGTGCCCGACCGAAAGTGTGATTAGGGGCGTAATTCTCCGTTTCCTCGGGAGAGCGCGACGATCGCAAACTTTGCGCTTCCAACTCGAAACTCCAGCTCTGTTTTCCGGGTAGGAAACGGGCCTTTGGAGATATATTATCGACCAGTGGAATGAAAGTCTCGATCCTCGCAGCCAACAAGCGGAATTACTGCCTTCGGTGAAAACCTGCCTTCGTACTTCTTAAATTCTAAGAGAATCGATTTTTCACCCCGCGGGCGGAAGCGAACGAGCGACGTCTGTCAACCTTGACCCTGACATTTTGCTAGAGCTTTGATATGTATCCTTTGTCGTGATTTTCCTCGATGGAAATTCACGAGCTACTTTTACTTGCGAGTTTTTCTTCTTATTTTTGTTTTGTTTTGTTAGGAAAACCGTTAAATGATCGCTATTCTCTCATTCTCTCGAGTTGTGCTGGAGACACAATGTTTTAAAGTCTAATTCGTGTCGAAGAAAACGATGTTATAAATATGTATATCTAATGTAATACTCTAGAGTCTAAGTAGGTTTTAATTTCTCTCAATGACCCTTCTTAAGGTCGCACCTAAGTACCGCTGTCAACGACGAGAAAACCGTATACAACGGGAACTATAAATATTCAATGAAGATAAAAAAAATATTGAAACAAAATACTTAACTGTATATGCAGAGTTTGTAAAGTTTGTGACAATTTTAGGTTTCTAAGATCGTTGAACGGGAACTTGTAGCCTAAAATCGATCCTGACGATCTCCCGATGATACTCGAGAATATTAAGAGCCCTTAATATGCCTTCTAAGGTCTTTAAGAAGAATAAACGATATTGACACGTTAGCTGTTGACCTTTCCACTTACCACCTTTCATTCTCCCTATTTTTTAATATCTACTAGCATCACCAGTCGCGCGCGTGTAGTGTTTTTCAATTTGAACGGAAAAAATATTTTAATTGGTAATCAAAATTTCGAATAACTGCTTGTTTGTTAAAGTTTTTGAACACTTAATTTCGAGCTCAGATTCGGCCTTACAACAGCATTATCAGTTTGATTTTACAAATATATTTTTAACTTTAGGGACTGTATTTAAATTACGTAACGGCTCAAAGAAGGGCGGGTGAACGAATATTCATGTACTCAATTTTTGGAAATTCTCAAATGAAACAAATAACTCGCATTAACAAAAATTTAAAAAAAAAGGGAATTTTATTGGTCAGGGAAAAGTCAGGGATTTAACAACAAAAATTTGGTAAAATTCAGGGAATTTCTGTAACTTTAAATAACTGTCAAGCAGAATAAATTTGAAGTTGTTTTATTCCTTTTAAAAAGATTCTAGGTTAAAAATGTTACAAGTTTAAGATTGTTGTCTTTGAATAATAATGGACAGGGAAAATGAAAAATTTGATCAAGGAAAAATGAAAGCATTTTTAAAAAGAAGTTTTGCGGTAACCCTGATATCATATTGTTATTAGTAATTTATTTGCCTTATATTTATATTTCTTTTCTTCTTAGTTGCTTCCTCCTTAAGATAATCTTTTTAGTTATAGATTTTATTATTTGTTTGATAATTTAACAATTTTGCTAAAAAATCATCTTTCTTTGTTGAAAATTCAACCGTTTTGTTAAAAATTCGTCTTTTTGGGTTGAAAATTCAACTATTTTCGTAGAAAATTTAATTTTGACTAAAATTCATATAGTTTCTTAAAAACAGGGAAAAATAAGAATTCTTTAAAAAAGGAGAAAATAGTTGATGGACAGCCCCTAATCTATTAAGTTAATATGCCATGTAAATTAATCTTTAAATTATATCTATGCCCTCAAGAGAAAAAAAAATCTAGAGAATTTAAAGTATTCTCTTACTAGTATCGGAAATCACTGAAAATAGCGTCACGATTTGAAATTGATCTTCAATTAATAAAATGAATTTTTAACAAAGTAGTTCAACATTCAACCATTTAGTTGAGCTTTCAATCAAGGAAAATAATTTTTTACCAAAGAAGACGAATTTCAAACGAAGTACCGAATTTCCAACAAAGTACAGAAATTTTCAACCAAATAGTTGAATTTTCGTCTAAGAGTGTGCCTAAATTAAATTTAAAATTAAGTTAAATTCAAAATTTCGGAGTGCTTTTTGACATAAATTCCCTTGCTTCTCATATTGATAAGTTAATAAAGAGCACCCGAACTTTAGATTCAATTTCGAATTAATTTTAATCATTTAAGAAAAATTTTTAAATAATATTAAAAAATGTGCAATCAACTGTTTATTTACTTATGAATGTGAAGGACAAGAAGACGCAAGAAAAAGAACTTCGGAATTTTAATTGAACTTAATTTTAAGTTTCATTTAAGCTCAGAATAAATAAAAAAATTTCGATATAAAAAATAAAAATATATAGTAAAATATAATAAAAATGTTTCATATAATCGGTTTAATTATATAAAAATGTTTGAGAAATGTGCAATAACTAAAATTATACTGTAATAATATTTTTGGAAAGCCGCGCACAAGAATCGGTATTTACCAACATTAGCAATTTTCACCCCACTTTCTTACCTCAATTTAAAATTCAAAGGAAAGAATCAGGCTTTCTTTTAGGATACTTTAAAAAAATTACAATCCAGGAAAATTTCAACAAGATTCGAGACAACAAGTGGGTACACTTGGCGAATCTTGTCCCAAATTTCGAAAAAGAATCTCAAAATTTTGAAGGAAATTTATTAATTTTACAGGACTTTACCAAATTTTAAGAAAAATTCGAGACATTGAGGTCTTTTAGAAGTTTAGAAGGAATTTTACAATATTTTATAAATTTTCGGGAAACTTCCAAAGTTGTAAAATATTTTTAATCTCTTCAAAAATTCTAATTTTCCGAAATATCTCTGTTATTTAAATAATTGTAATATTAAATAATTTTTCAAAATTAAAAAAATCGCCTCAAAATTTTACACATTTTTTTGTTTGAAATTATAAAATATACGACATTGAAAAATTACCCACACAGGGAAATTTCCTAATTATGAAATTATCGAATCTAAACAATTAAAAAATGGCTAAATAATAAATCAATTAACAATACTTTTATTTTAAGAATATATTTTTTATTTTACTATTTTTTTATTATTCAAAAAATTTTGTAATTGTTTAGAGTCTCGAATTTCCAAATTCGGTAATATTATAAACTGTCAGAAATTTTATTATTCCAGAATTTTCCAATTTTGGAATTTTAAATTGTCGGCAATTTTATATGTTTTACAGTGTCGAGAATTTATGGAGCAATTCAAGGATTTTTAAAGGTTTCAAGATCATAAACAAATTTTCTCAAGATTTCTGAGAAAATTTTGACTGATTTTCTATTTTGAAAAATTAATTTCAAAAAACTTGAATTGCTTCGAAATTTTATTTTCAAATTTTCAAAAATCTACATATTGTTTCTAGGCTTTTGAAGTCCTTTCAAATTTTAAATTATTTTTGAAATTGTTTCTAAACTTCTAAAGATCTTTCAAAATGATTAGGACTTTTATTAAAATTTAAATAATTCTGCAAAATTAAAAAAAAAATGCTTTACAATCTTGTGAAATTCTGTTTCAACAATTCTAGAAATCTTTTGGAATGTTTTTAAATCTTATTAAGTATTCTTATTAATTATTTTTGAAAATTTTTAAAAACTTTTAAACATCTTTTAACCTATTTCAATTTTTTTAAATTCTGCAAATTTAAAGAAATTACTTTAAAATCTTCCAGATTTTTTTTCAATTTTGGAAATCTTTAGAAATGCTTTAAAGTTATTTTAAATATTCTATTTAAATAAATTTCTCAAAATAAAATATTTTAAATTTTCCGAGGAATCTTGAGTTAAAAATTTTTTTTAATCGTTTCGAACTTTAAATTATTTTTGAAATTTTCTCAAAACTTTTGAATATTTTTTTTAATGATTCAAAATTTTCCTAAAATTTTGACAAAATCCTGAAAAATTAAAAAATGTACTCTAATTTTCCAGATTTTTTTTTTACAATTTTGAAAATCTTTTTCAATTTTCTCTTAAAATTAATTTTTCGAAATAAAAAATCATTTTAAATTTCCTGAGAAATCTAGAATTAAAAATTTTTTGAAATCTTTACAAGCTTTAAATTATTTTGGAAATTTTTTCAAAACTTCTTAATATTTTTTTAATGATTCAAATTTTTTCTAAAATTTTGAAAAAATCCTGCAAATATAAAAAATTTGCTCTAATTTTCCGGATTTTTTTCTGACAATTTTGAAAATCTTTTTCAATTTTTTCTTAAATTAATTTTTCAAAATAAAAAATCAATTTAAATTTTCCTAAGAACCTGAAGAAAATTGGTGTATTCCCTTGAATACACGTATTTTTTTTTAATTTTATAATCATGCAAAATTGCAAATTTTTTCTTTGCACTTTTCTACATTCTGTTTCGATATGTTAATAAATAATTTTAAATGTTTTTAAAAAATCATTTACAATTTTTCTAGAAATCTTAGCAAAACAATTTTATTCTCTTGAAACGTTTCAAAATTCTCAAAAAGTTTCTTTTTTCGAAATCTTCAAAAATCTACATTTTGATTAAAATTTTCTGATATCTCAGCAAAGGTCAATTACAAGAGAATTTTGAAGATCGTTGGCTCAAAGTTTAGAATTTTGTAACCATTGTGAGAAGGCTCATGATAGGATATTTTCCCTTATAAAAATTCAAATTAAAGAAAAGTCTTTAAAAATACACTACATGTTAAAATGTGATACAAAATTTGGAAAATATTATATACATTATTATATATAAATTATTTTTTAATTGAAATTGGTTCAATCCTGAATGGTTCAAATTTCACGTCGAATTTTGAAAAACTTTTCCAAGTCTGAGTTTCTATAATATTCTTAACGCTTACATTTTATTATCAGGATTTTAATTGAACTATTTGAAAATTTAAAACACTATAAATCCTTGAATTAAAACATAAAATTAATATTAATACAACATTTTAATATTCCGTAGTATCTATTATCTAAAATAATAAAAAAGAAAATCAAGGGCAATATTTTTGTACAATATAAAAACAATCAAACCGTTGAATTTTTATTCAAAATACCAATTTCCGACGAAAAACAGTAACATATTCTAAAGTTGTTCAAAATTTCAAGTTTCATTTTTGAATTAAAATGAAGCCAAAAGAAAAATTTGCAAATGTTTATTTGACCGATTTCAAACTAAACTATTTAGGACTTAAATAAAACTTGAAAGATAAAGTATTTTTTTGATGTATCTATACAAATAATCATAATCTCATGTGAAAGTAGAAAAAAATAGCGATTCTCCACAAATAAATTGTACACAGCAAAAATTGGTGAATTCTCTTGATTTCTTTAAAATATCTTTAAATTTAATTGAAATACATATGAACATTTTTTGAAATCTCTTGAAATTCCTTGATTTCTTTGGAAATATTTTCAAATCCATTCAAATCTTTGAAATTTGTTAAAATCCATTGAAATTTGTAAAATTCCCCAAAATCTTTAGAACAATTGGAGGTTCTTAATCTTAATCTTCTCTCCTTTAATTATTGAAATCCGTAGAAATCCCTTGAAATAAAATTTAATTCATTCTGTAATAAGTATCAATCATTTAAAATCCTTAAAATATAAATCATTAAAATTCTCTAGAAAAAACATTTAAAAACCCTATAATTTAAAATACCCTAAAATCCTTGGAGCTTTAATAACATCCTTTAGGTCTTTGGAAATTCCTTGAAATGCCTTAAAATCCCTTGAAATATTTTTAATCGCTAGTAATACCTTGAAATTTAATTGTATTTTATTTATTGTCCAAAGTTCACAAAATTAATTTCAAATCCTTCACAATCTTTGGAAATCCTACAAATTCTTTGAAAACCCTTGAAACTTTTTAAATCTCTTGAAATCCTTTCAAATTCTTTAAAATCCCCGGAAATATTTGAAAATATTTAAAAGCCTCTAAAAACTGTGGAAATAGCTTTAAATCCCTTAAAATCCATGAAAGTCCTTATTTAAAGTCATTTAAATCCTTTGGAATTAAAATAAAGTAATGTATTAAAGTTCTCTAAAAAAAACGTTAAATTTCTATAAACCTTTTAAATCCGTTAATCTTGTGCATTCCTTGAAATACCTTTAAATCCAGTAAAATCTTTGATATGGCTCAAAGTCCCTTCAAATTTAATTTAATTTAATTTATTTTCCTAAGTTCACTAGAAATATCTTGAAATCCTTCGGAATTCTTTAAAATCTCCGGAAATGTTTGGAAGTCTTTAAAATCTTCTAAAATCCCTCGAAATGTTTTGAAATTCCTTGAAAAGCTTTTGAAAGCCTTAAAATTCGCGGCCGTCCCTCAAAATTGGTTTAAATCCGTTGGAATTCCTTGGATTCTCAGAAATAACCTTTGAAATCTGTTCAAATCTGTTAAAATCCATTGAAATTTGTAATATCTGCCAAAATTTTCAAAACAATTGGAGGTTCTATAAATCTTAATCTTCCCTCTTTGAATTATTGAAAGCCGTAGACATCCCTTAAAATGAAATTTTATTTATTCTGTAAAGTATAAATCATTTGAAACCACTTGAATATAAATTAAATTAAATTTATTCATTAAAGTTCCTTGAAATACCTTAAAATACCTTGGAATCTTTGGAAAACGTAATAATCCATTTAAAAAAGTATAAATCATTTGAAATCCCTTGAATACAATCCTAATGGAACTAGTTTAATAAAGTTATCTAAAAAACGATAAGTCCCTGGACATCTTTGAAATCACTTGAAATCCTTGTAGATATAATAAAATACATAAATCTTGTGAAATTTCTTAAAACACCTCAAAATCCTTTGAAATCTTTGCAAATCCTACAAAATTATTTGAAATCCCTTAAAATTTTTTATATCTCTTAAAATCCTCTGCATTTTATTAAAATAAAATCCCTTGAAATCTTTGAAAAACGTAAAAATCTACTTAAAAAAGTATAAAGCTTTGAAAACCATTGGAGATTTAATAAAATCCATAAATCTTGTCAATTTTGTAAATTTTGTTTAGCAAATACCCTACAATTTTTAGAAATACCCTAAAATCCCTTGAAATCTTAGAAATCGCTAGCAATCCCTTAAAGTGACATTTAATCCCAGATAGCACAATAGTTTGCAGCAAACTTCTCTAAAGTTTGCGGTGCAAGGTTTGGAAGCTTACACCGCAAAGTTTAGGCACGTTTTCCACAAGGAAGACAATGTCCGCCTTACGGCAAACTTGAGGGAAACTTGCATCGTAAGTTTGCGGGAAGCTTGTGAGGCAAACTTAAGGAAAATTTTCATCGCAATATTTACGTAATTTTCAGGATAAAGAAATAGTCCCGATGATTTTGATAATTACTATAGTGAATTAGAAGGCCAGTACAAAATTTTTTTAATATCGTAGTGCTTATAATGTGGCTTTAATGACAACAGTGAAATTGGTGAAATTAGCCTCATTTTATTATGTATATATATATATATATATATATATAAAGTATAATAGAGTGCTCCCTGAACTTTTTGCCTAAATACAAAGATTTTGCTAAATATAATGATTAAAGTTTTCTTCAAGTTTGCCCTGCAAGCTTTCCGCAAACTTGAGGAAAGTTTGCTGCAAACTATTGTGCTATCTGGGATTGCATTTATTTTCCAAAGATCACTATAAATCCCTTGAGATTTTCAATATCTCTTGAAATCTTTAGGATTTTATTTAAATATAATTTGAAATCATTTTTCTTGAAATCTTTGAAAAACGTAAAAATTTATTTAAAAAAGTATATATCATTTGAAATCTCTTGTAAAGAAATGAAATGAAATTCATTCATTAAAGTTATCTAAAAAATCGTGTAAAGCCCTAGGAATCTTTGAAATCTCACGAAATCCTTGGAGATTTAATAAAATCCTTCAATCTGGTGAAATTCCTTGAAATGCCTAAAAATCCCTTGAAATCTTTGAAATCACTAGGAAACCCTTCAAAATTATTTTATTTGCCAAAGTTCACTGGAAATACCTTGAAATCTTTGGAAATCCTACAAAATTCCTTGAAATATTTTGAAATCCTTTGGAATTCCGCAAAATCCCCAGAAAATGCTTTAAAATCTTTGAAATCTTCTAAAATCCTTTGAAATGTTTCGAAATTCCTTGAAATCCGTGGAAACATTTTTAAATCTCTTTTGAAAACCGATGAAATCTTTTAAAATTAGTTGAAATATTTTAAAACCCCTTAAAATCCTTTTAAAAGCCTTCATTCCGCGGAAGTCCCACGAAATTGGTCGAAATCCTTTGGAATTCCTTAAATTCTCAGAAATAACTGGAAACCTGTAAAATAATTGGAAATGTTTGGAAATCCCATAAAATCCTTTTTAGATCCATTAAAATCTTTGAAATCTGTTAAAATTGGTTAAAATGTAAACCTCTTGAATATAAATTAAAATAAACGTATTCATTAAAGTTCCTTGAAATTCCTTCAAATCCCTTGAAATCTATGGAATCTTCGGAAATCCTACAAAAAAACTTTGAAATCTCTTGACATCTTTGAAAAACGTAAAAATACTCTAAAATCTCTCGATATGTTTAGAAATTTTTTTAAATCAGTGGAAATATTTTTAATCTCTTAAAAACCGATGAAATCTTTTAGAATTAGTTTAAATATTTAGAAATCTCATACAATCATTATAAAAGCCTTAAAACCCGTAAGCCCCACGAAAATTTTTAAAATCATATGAAATCCCTTTAAAATTACTGATATTTTTGGATCATTTTTAAATTCCGTGAAATTTGATTGAAATCGCTTAAAATCCATGGAAATTCTTCGGAATTTTTTTAAATTCCTTAAAATTTTTCGAGACCGTACGTTAAATAAATAAATCATTCGTTTGTACTTTTTATATTTTTTGCATCATCTCTTTCAATATTTTGACATTCTTTATTTCTATACTGATTTTCTTATAATGATTTTCTACCATGATTTTTATAAAATACAAAAAAGAGTAAGAAATTCATTATAGGAAAATCCTATAGACCTATACTGAATTTCCTATAATATTTTTTCGTAAGGGGGATTACTAGGTATTGTAAAAGATTGCATGAGATTGCAAAGGATTGCATGGGATTGCATAAGATTGCAGAGAGTTTACACTACCCTGCTGGAAGTACAAATCTTTTTGAATAATTTTGAATCTTCATGATAGAAAGAGTTGGAGAAAATGTATCCCATTATATCTCTTCGTCAATCTAAATCCACGTATATCTTTTTCAATCCCGTTTTCTCTATCTTATCCTATCCTTTATCTATCCACGTCAATATTTTTCTATCTCTCTGTCAATCTAAATTCCCATTTATCTTTTTTAATCTCCTCTTCTCTATCTAATCGTATCCTATATCTATCAACTTCTATCTTTTTCCATCTATTTTTCAATCTTAATTCACGTTTATCTTTTTTAATACCCTCTTCTCAGTCTCATCCTAACGTTTATCTATCCACGTCAATATTTTTATATCTCTTTGTCAATCTAAATACCCGTCTATCTTTTCAATCCCCTCTTCGCTATCTCATCCTATCCTTTATCTATTCACGTCAATATTTTTATATTTCTTTGTCAAACTAAATTCACATTTATCTTTTACAATATCCTCTTCCCTATCTCATCGTATCATACATCTATCAACGATTATCTTTTTCTATCTAATTTTCAATTTGGATTCCCATTTATCTTTTTTAATCTCTTCTTCTCAATCTCATCGTATCCTACTCATCTATCAACGTCTATCTTTTTGATCTATTTTTCAATCTAAATTCACGTCTATCTTTTTCCATCCCCTCTTCTCTATCTCATCATATCCTTAGTTATTTATTCATGTCAATCTTTTTTTATATCTGGTAATCTAAATTCCCATCTATCTTTATTAATCACATCTTCTCTGTCTCATCATATCCTTTATCTATTCATATCAATTTTTTTCTATTTCTGTTAATCTAAAATTCCCGTCTATCTTTTTCAATATCCTCTTATCTGTCTTATCTTATACTAAATCTAGCAACGTATATCTTTTTCTATCTCCTTTCGCATCAACTTGAAGGTTTTGCCCTGGTGGAAGTAGAAAGATTGAAAAAAATTGAAATTGGGGAATAGGAAAAAATAAAACTATTCTATCTCTCCTTCTATTTCTCAATGTATCACTTTGCATCCCCAAAACGCTAACTTTTCCCATCCCCAATCTCAACAATTCTCTATCTCTTTCTCTACCTTTCGTGACTCTTATCTTTTTCTATCCCTTAGTTGATATATGTATGATACGATGAGATAGGGACGAGAATATTGTAAAAGATAGATATGAATTTAGTTTCACAAAGAAATCGAAAAGTATTGACGTGCATAGATAAAGGATAGGATGAGATATAGAAGAGGGTATTGAAAAATATATGAGTGAATTTAGATTGATAAAGAGATAGAAGATGGTAGACGTTGGTATATGTAGGATACGATGAGATAGAGAAGAGAAGATTAAAAAGATAGATGGGAATTTAGATTAATCGGAACAATATTGACGAGGATAGACAAAGGATAGGATAAGATAGAAAAATAATCGTAGTATAGTATTATATAAAAAAGAGGAGATTGAAAAAGATGGACGGGAATTTAGATTGACAGAGAGATAGAAAAAGATTGACGTGGATATATAAAGGACAGGAGGAGATAGAAAAGACGGTATTGAAAAAGATAGACGCAAATTTAGGATATTTTTACTTCCATCAGGGTGCCGCTAGGTGGCTGACGGTAAAAGTAACCAACAAGTGAAATCAGTCCTCGGGTCTATAGTCGAGACCCTGCAAACCGTTTGCCTAGTGAGTTTTGATCAGGATTGATTGGTTGCTGATGATAGATTGATAGATTCTGCTCCATCAGACGCATCGAGTTAATTGTTTGGAAAATTTTGTGCTCTGTGACACCCATGTCACAGAGCTCAAACCCAGAGAACCAACCTAGAAAAGAAACAACCCAAGATGCCGAGGCAACCATGCCTTCCAATCCTGGAGGAAGTAATTCGCCATCGGATTCAACAGGGACAAACACCGTAGAGGCTATGGACGAGGACGCCTGGACAGTCGCCTTGTCAAGGAAATGCGGGAGAACAGGATCAGGTTCGAATAAATCTATTTCGTCCACTACATCTAGCAGCGGCAAGACCACTGTCAACCCACCAGATAATAATACTAAAACAGACCCAATCGCGGCAAACCCTAAGAAAACAGTATTAACGGGAAAAATCCCCCAATCAATGTGATCATTGACGAAGCAAACCACCCCTATACAGGCCTTCATAACATCCACTAGACACTAGAAGGACGAGCGGTGTCCTCAGGATACCTTGCGTATTAAAAACGCTGTGGTTAGTATTTGATTAAAAATTTCGGTCTCTTCGACCCTGACTTGTCCTAAAGTTGGCTAAAATACACATTTCCGAAGTTTCACATCGATATCGATTTTTGAACCGGCGATATTGAACCAGCTACCTAGAAGGACTGACGGTGTCCTCAGGACACCCGGCTGCTTTCGAGCGCAACGGAAGCGAACCGTGCTTTGGACGTCCACCATGGCGCGTCATCGTGGATTGAAACCGGAAGAAATCGTTGCCCTCTTGAATGACATCTCTGAGAATGAGTCCGACGCTGAGAGTTACGAAGATGTAAGTGATTCTGAGGTTGACGTAGACTACGTTCCTCGAGCAAACGCAAGCTCCGAGAGCGAATCATCGGACGACTCGGGTAAGTCACAATATTTCTTTCGTTATATTTGATAATCTGTGGAGTGACCAGGACTCCGTAGATGAACGAGAATGTATAAATACCTTGAGCGGAACCCCGAAATCCACATATTCCGTCACAATTTGGTCAATAGACTCTCCGGTGTCCTGAGGACACCGACCGTCCTTCTAGGAGGGGTCCAACCCCAGTCCTTCTAGTGATAAGGATTCCGCTAAATGTGCACCCATAGTTTATAGCATCGGCTCCGATGTTTATTCTGTTCGCATGCCCCAAATTGGAGATTATCGCGCGATCATAATTAACCTTGAAACCCAAGAATTCCAGTACTATTTCTAAAAAAAATGTCGAGGCACCCCCTATGAAACTCGTGATAAGAAACATTCCCATTTCTTACCCTGAAACCTCGATTTATGACGTACTCAAGGAAGAGGGATTCGCGACTACCACCGCTAGCAGCATGCGTAACCAGCAAACTAAAAAAGCCATGCCAATGATTTTAATTACAGTCCCCAACCCACCACAAGCAAAAGAATTGCTTGAACTTCAGTGCCTAGCTTTTTGAAAATTAAAGTAGAGCTCTATGTCAAACCGAAAGAAACCTCTCAGTGCTTTAACTGTCAGATATTTCATCACGTTGCCGATTTGTGCCACGCTACCCCACGCTGCGTTAAATGTGCGGACATGCACACTAGATCTAGCTGCAAAAAAGTGCGCCAGACACCGCCTGCCTGCACTAATTGCAAGGAAGACCACCCGGCTAACTACAAAGGCTGCGCAGCATAAAAAAAAGCCTCTAGAAAGCCTACTAAAAACCCTTATTCCAAACCTTATAATAATCTAAAGGATACTGTTCCCAGCAAGCCCCCCGCCCGTACAGAATAAAATACTATACGCAGCACCAAAGTAACCCCAAAACGCGTGACTGAGACCCAAAATAAATCAAAAGTTACAAAACGGACTCAAAATCAAGCCAAAAATCCTAACACCAACACCCTTCACATTGCGCAAAAAAACTTTGGTCCAGTAATCGCTGCTGTTAAGAATACACCTTCTAAAGATATTAAAGTTAATCTAGTTATCTTAATAAAAAAATCCACGGATTTAACAACCGAGATAATGGGGGGAAACATGAGCATGAATGAAGCTAGCAAGCAAACAGCCGAGATTATAACTACTATATTAGCAATCGCCCTAAAAAATGGCAGTACTCAATAATAAAACTCTTAAATATTTGTTTGGAACGCTCAGGGAATACTTCAGACAAGACACGAAGTATCCACCTATCTCTATAAAAACAAAATTACAATCTGTCTGCTCAGCGAAACTCTACTCCGCGAATCCCTTCAAATTAAACTATGCGGTTAAAAAATGTATAGAAACAACACTAACAGGGGAACAGCAATTTTTATTCAAGAAAATATAGAACACCACGAATTAATAATTCCCAAACTTGACTCCCTCGAAGCCACTTCTATAGAAATAAAAATACACGGAAATCCATATGAAATTGTCTATCTTTACCAGACCCCCTTCCGCGATTTCATCAAAAATGCCTATAGAAAAATCTTCGGACTCGCACCCCCGGTTATTGCCGCAGGTGACTTCAACTCCAAACATCTAGCTTGGAATAGTAGAATGACGAACAAAATAGGAAAACAACTTTTTGAGTTCATAATTGACAAGAATCTGTCTGTCTCCGCACCAGAGTCACAGACCTTCTTTCCCCATAATACTTAACATAAATCGGACCTCATTGATTTTGTAATTACTAAAAACAATCACTTCAACCACGACACTATAACTATAAACGAACTATATTCGGAAAATCGACCAATTCTTCTTAGCTTTTACACTAGTTGTAAAAAATCTCCGGAGGTACCTCATTACAATTTTGTAATAGCAAATTGGCAGACTTTCACCACAACCTTAGAATCTCAAATAAATTTCGAACCCACACTCCTAAACACTACCCACAAAGATGATTCCATTACTGATCTTACATGTAGCATAAAAACCGCTATTCACACGGCAGTCCCTCTGACTACGTTCAATAAATACGATCCATCTCTCAGCGCTGAGATAGAAGACCTCATCAAAACTCGTAATAAACTTTGCCAAACGCATCGGAGAACTAAAAGCTGTATCCTCAAAAGCACGATAAATTATCTTCAAATAACAATCGCGATTAAAATTCAAGAACACAGATGCAGTAATTGGAACACAGTAGTCGGAAAACTAGAGATCAGAGACAACTCCATCTGGCGCATGACAAAGGCTCTCACCAAACCTCAAACTAATATTCCCCCTCTTAAAAAACCCCATTAAACCACTCTCTCCCAGTGATAAAGCAAACCTCCTAGCAGCAAATTATGAATATAATTTTTCACCACATGATGAACCATCAGACCCACAACACATCACGGAATGTAAAAAAATTTTCTCGGAGTATCTCAAAATCCCAAGTATGTACCGATAATTTCAAGAAAATAACCCATAAGGAACTAACAAAAGAAATTGAAACTACTAAAAACAACAAAGCACCGGCCCTGTTTCAATTTCAAACTTAGTCTTCAAAAAACTTCCGATCTCATGTTTCACTCTCCTTGCCACTATCTTCAATGCTTGTATTCAACTAAGCTACTTTCCCAACTCATGGAAAATAGCTCACATTTTGGTTTTTTAGAAAAAAGGCAAGGATCCATTTCATCCAACCAGCTACAGGCCCATTAGTCCTCTTAATACAACCAGCAAAATTTTTGAAAAAGTAATACTCACTCGCGTAAACTATCACCTCAAGGAAAACAACATTCTTAAACCGCAACAATGCGGTTTTAAAAGGTCACTCAACGCAGCACATGATGCTCAAGCTTACCGAAGCCATTAGCTTAAATTGCAATCAAAGAAAACATACTGGAGCTGTTTTCCTCGATGTAGAAAAGCTTTTGATAGTGTCTGGCATGTAGGACTGCTCAGAAAACTAATAAATTACAATTTTCCAAGAGGGCTTATCCATTTCATACATTCTTATCTCTCCAACAGAAAATTCTCAGTCTAAATACGCCAGACGCTTTCAAAAGAGAAACCCATAAGAGCGGGTGTGACCCAAGGCAGCATTATAGGACCGGTATTCTTTATTATCTACGTTAACGACATCCCTGAGGTCCCCGAAGTTCCAAATGGATTGGTTGCAGACGACACCGCACTATTTACTTCTTCTTGGCCAGTTCCGAAAATCTTAAAATTACTTAACAAAGCTCTTGAAATCATTGAGGCATGGGCTAAGCTTTGGAGAATAAAAATTAATGTAGCAAAGTCAGAATCAATTCTTTTCTCAGTCAGAAAGCCTGCTAAAATAGATCCACCAAAAATGTTTAATGAACCAATAGAATGGAAAAATTCCATAAAATACCCAGGGGGTAAACTTCATAAACGTCTTAATTGGAAGCAGCATCCATGAAACTAAAGGGAAATCTCTCGGAGTTATCTCGCGTTTAAATCCTATTATTAATAGACACTCGAGTCTAAAATCCGAATATGGAATCCTGATTTACAAAATGTTTATCCGACCAATCATAACCTATGCCTGTACAATCTGGGGAGGTGCGTCAAAAAGTAACGTCAAGCACATCCAGATCATACAAAATAAATTCATCAGACGTATCACAAAATTACCTAGATATACCAAGAACTCTGAAGTTTTATTTTTTCCTATTCCCCAATTTCTATCTTTTTCAATCTTTTTACTTCCAGCAGGGTAGATTGCAGAAATAATTAACCCCTCGATAAATAATGAATAATAGATTATGTTAATTTGATTAGTTTCTCCTATTTAAAAAGTTTTGCGACATTGAAGGGAGGTTCGAATAAAAACTGTAGACAATTTTGGGTTAAAAAATGTACAAATGTTTTATTTTCTATCTTCGTACATGATCCGCCTAAATTCATCGCAGGAAAGAATTAAAGAGCTCAATAAATTTTCAAGTGGCGTTTGCCAATTTCTCAGAAAGTGAATAAAGTCAATTAAACTTTTTGAGAAAATTTTAACATTTTGAGCCCATTCTTTACTAAAAATATGTCTTTACTTAGAATTAACATGGTAAATACTCGAATCGAGCGAATGTACATACATACTCTGGAATCGTGTTCGTCACGTGTCGCAAGTATTTTTTCAAGTTTGTCATTCCTTAGCAAGAAAAACAGTTTAAGTAGAGACTGTTATTGAAGAAGTGTCTCGCTGACTCTTTGGTCGATAGAAGACGGCAAATTCCTCGAGGAAGTTTCGATCTAATTACTCTCTGATGTCCTCGAATTCCAGAGATAAAATTATTCTTTGTCTTCAGTTTTTAGGAGCTTGCGAATTTATTTATCAGAATATTGATCCTTTCAGTTTGTTAGTTTATACTTTCTTAACATGAACATCATCATAGACTAAGGAGCTTTTTCTTAACTTCAAAATTTTCAGGCATTGAAATTATGCTTCAACACTGATGCTTTCAAGCCTAAAAACTTCAAAAGCTTTTAAATATTCTAATTTGTAACCAGAAAGTGTTCGACTTAAAAATTAAACAATCAAAAGTCTGTCTGCATTTTCTTCCTAGCTATATTAAGTACATCGTCGTATAATAAAAAACACAGACAAACTCGAATAACTTACATGTTATAGAGTTTCAAAATTTGTAAAACACTGACACTTGACGATCACGTTGCCGTGAGCACTGCTTATTTACATAAAACTTGCTTTACCGGAAAGCTACACGGTAACAATCTGATGCGGAAGTTAAAAAAACTTTCGCTTGTGAGCGACACGTTGGTAATCACAAATAGTCTATTTATTATTCTTGTGATTTCCATAGTCGACATAAACGCGCACGACTTCACCACTGTACTTCCTCTGACTGGGCATGAAGTAAAAGTCTGGTTGGGGTTGAAGCAGAGATTGGGATCCCGAATGGGCGTGGTTGGGGTTTTTGGATCGCTGCATATTTCTGCGATCCTGAGTATAATAACCCTGAGGTTGTGGACCAGAGGATGAAGCCATCCCTGATGAATGTCTGTGACCTGGGGCTCGAGGAAGACTGTAAGTGGCTCTGGGACCAGGAACCATTGCCCCTATGCTGTTCCGAGGATTGTGTAATTCCTGTTGCTGATGTTTATGTTGATGTGACTGTTGGTTTGAATGTTGATTCTGATGCTGACTTTGATGTTGTTGATGATGATGATGTTGATGCTGGGAAGGCTCATCAACAGGAATTCCATTACTGGGTCCAATCATTTCCCTGGGACGGGGAAGACTTGAAACAGGGGGTGGGGGTGCTTTTTCCTCAGTTTCGAAAGCCTCGAAGGCGAAATTTGTATTTGCTCCAGCTGTATAATCTCTCCAGGCATTCTTGGCTATTAGTCGGTCCTGAAACAGTTTTAGATTTTATTAGCTTTATATGAAAAATAATATTATTTGATTAAAAAGTACTATGGTTTTAAGCTATGGGGTCATAAATTTATTACGTAACGCTTTTAGGGGGAAGGAAGTTTTCAAGAGGAGCTATTATGGTCCTGTTACGATGGAGGACGGGAGAATTTTCTAGAAATGTTATGTAATATTTTTTCATTGTAATAATTAAAGAAAACTATAATAACGTACAATGGTCTGTCTGTCAACATTAAAGCTCCTATGTTTTCACTCACTCGTCGCGTGCTTTTATCTCTTGGTTTTTTTCTATCACCAAATTTAACAGTATATAGTATACGACAGTTTGGCATCATATGAAATTATGTTTCGATTGAATGGAAATGATTTAATTTGGATTGAAATACCAAGGTTTCATCATGTTAGATCGACGTAAAAATAATTTGTATCTAACTTTAGGATCATTTAAAGTTAGATGCAGGGTTGAAGAAGTTTCTTTAAAAAAGAAACTAATAATTGCTATAGTTATTTTGTGAAAATAGTAACTTATCAAATTTTCAGTCACTGATTGAAAATTGAACCCTGATTGTTCATAATTCAAGAATTTCCAATTTCAAATCTATAAAATTGAATGAATTTTCCTTTTAAATCTTCAAAATGATATGATTTTCAATTATATATCTGTTTAAAATTCTGTAAATTTTAATGACTTACATTCGTAATTTCATTTTTTTTAAATTTCATTTGGAAGATTTAAAATTGAAATCTTGACCCTCGATCTTCAAAATCATAAAAATTTATGAATTTCAATTATACATATTTAAAATTAATGAGTTTTCAATTGTAAATCTTCAAAATTAAACTATTTAAAAAAGGAACATTTAAAATTGAAAATTATTTTGAATTGTACGCATTAAAAATTGAAGGATCTTTAATTGGAAATCTTCAAAATAAACCTATTTCAAAAAGATTTCAAAAATTTCATGATTTTAAACTATAAATATTAAAAATTAAACAGGTTGGCGAATTTTCAATTGTAAACATCTTCAAAATGGATCAGTGTCGAAAATCGAGGACATCAGAAAGATTTAGAATGATATAAAATCCTAAATTAACTTTTTAATGTATTACTTTCCTTCTAATTACTGCTGGGATGAAATTCTATACAAGCTGAAATTAAAATTAAATTAAATTACATTGAAAATTAAATTAAATTAAAATTGTATGTAGCTATTTTAATATTTATTCTTAATTTAATTTAAGATATAACTCGTGGCCACCACGGAGGGGTTGACATTTTTTAAAGTTTGGAAAATTAAAAAAATTTTGTAAATTTTGAAAAATTAAAAACTTTTTAATTTTCAAATATTAAAAAATTTTCTATGGGTTTTGTTCAAATGGAAAAAGCACAGCACTATTTTGTAAAGTATTTGTAAATTTTTTTTTTAATTTCAAAAGTAAAAAAAAGTTTCTCTCAACGAAACGAGAAAAAAATTATCTAGAAGAGATTTTTTTTAAATTGCAAATAGGTTTTCAATTAACCAAATTCCAAAAAAATGTGATTATTTTTGATGATATTTCAAAGAAGTCTAACTTATTAAAAAAAATTTTTTACATGTGATTTTATATTTTTATCTGGTATCAAAAGCTGTACACATAGAAAATTCACAATAATTTTTGCACGAATAGAAAAAAATTGTTTAATTTTTCAAAATTTAAAAACTTCTAACACCTATCTGGTGGCTAAATGTGATATCCAAAAAAATTGAAAAGAAACAACAGGGGTCATTCTGATAGGATACCACAACTTACTTTGAGTTATTTTTCCTGGTAGAGTAAAAACGTTGTATTTTTAGTGAAAAAATCAGATTAATGAAAGTTACGTAATAATGAGGGGGGGGGGGGGGGGTATGGCCTCTTGTTACGGAAGCGTTAGAAGGGAAGAGGGAGGGTCATAAAATCGTCCAAAAAAGCGTTACGTAATATGCGGACGACCCTTAGGACTTTTAAACTTGAAGGATTCATTAATCCCTTGCGTTGTAATTTGAAATTCCTCAAATTGTAAAACTCGTGAAACTAAATTAATTCTTCAGCTTTGGTGAATCATCAAGATTCCCAAATCCTAATTTCCCATGCGAAATTACACCAAAGGAGAGTCGAGAGCATGATTTGCAATTAAGCAAACGGAAGCAACAACACAAATCGAAAAATGGAAAGTGAGAAATGAAAAAAATGGGAAGTGAGAACGAAAACAGAAAATGGAAAGCGATAGGCTTAGGAGATGCAAGCAGGCGATACCTTTGGAAATAATGCGAGCTATGCGTCTACCAATTCGGGGAGGGCCGATGCATGTTTGGTGGGACATGTTGATGATGATGTCGAAGTTGTTGATGATGATGATCATTTTGCCGATGATACCGCGTCGCGCTCGAGCGATGAATCGGGTTGGCCGAGGCGGGAGAAGAGACCAAAGGCAGCGAGTACACCCTCTACAGTACCATGGCAGTCGCGAAGAGCAAGGATCATGCAACACAAGCAAAGCACAAAGTCGTTCTCAGTCTTCAAAAAAAAAGTTCAAGGAAATTTTGCCAAATCGTTTTCCAATTTTCTGAATGTTCCCCATTATCTCATTTCTAAGTCTCAATGTCACACAATCAAAATTTTTAATCTTTTCGTCAACTATTATTTGATGTATACAAGGGCAATTTGACATGTCTCCAAATTCTAATACTGAGACGAGCTGAGAATCAAAGGCAGAAGAGAAAAGGGGAAAGAAAGAAGTGCGTTTCGTGCTCTCGAAAGTAAAGTAGAGAGACTTTACAAAGCTTAAGATCTAGGCGAGGAACTCTTTTTCCATCTGCTATCAAATTTTACGAAATCGAATAAAATGGAAGAGTGCGAAGAAAACTTGACTAGTGGGAAGAAGAGTTCCAATTTTCTAAGTTTACTCAAGCGGGTTAGTTTCTTACTTTTCAATCTCTTATGGAAAATAAAACTAAGGATTTTAGTAGCCTTTCCTCATGATTTTTGTCCTTAAGGGTTGATCTAGCACATTATAGGACCTAAGTTCTACTTCGTTCTTTGGTAAACACGCATTCCGTTTATACCTTTGTGGTCCTCTTCTTGGAAGCTCGATAAACCGTGCAGCTAGCTTGCAATAAACAAAGAGCCAGTAATGCTGCTAGACATCCAACGATGGGGTAGAATTGTGGGGATTCCCAAAACGATTCCCTGGTTGAGGAAGTTCGATTTTCTTGAACATCCAGATCATCGTCGATGCTGTTTGCTGCAAATATGAATCATTATCATTAGTATCGATTTCAAAGATTGGAGAAATTTTCTATTAATTGAATTTATAAGGTTTCAGATTCTTACTTCTGTAAGGTTGAAGAATCAGATACTGAGGATCAACAGTAAGAGCACCAACTCTTCCGTTTGCGATGGCCTCTGAAAGAACGGTTTTTGCCTTAGCCATTGTATCCGAAGGCCTGAGAGCTCTTCCTTTAATTTCGTTCTTATCAATTGCCATGATCATCGTTGCGAATATGCCATCATTTTCACTACTGAAATATTTCGCATTGTAATTAGAATCACATATGAAAGAGTTCTATCATAATGATAAAGTTAAACTTACTTTCGAAGATTGTCAACCCTGAGTCCATGGTACCCAGGTACTTTTTCCAAAGCTGGGGAAAAACTACTAGAAATTTTATTCGAAATGTCATCAAAGTCTTGAGTTCCATATTCCGGAGCTTTGAAACCAGCTCCAAGATTCACTAACTTCACTTCCACCTCGTAGAAAAGTCTCGGAGGAGCTGGAGTCGTAATTTCCATATCATCTAGAAAATAAGAGATTGATTAGATATTGACTGTTTGTTTGAAATATTCGAAATTATTGGATAAATATTTGACTTTTGACTTATCAACTGACCATCGAATCCACAAGATTTGATGCAGATCTTGTCGCCAGAAACAATTGGAACCACAGAATGTTGTTTAATTTTTTTGTTGACTGCATGGAAGATACCTCCTTTCACTGGGAACATCATGTAAAGACATTCGTCATCAGTAAATGAAAGGTCTCGATTGTCCTTAGTGGCTCGTTTTCTGGAGAACATCAAAGTCGTTTCTCCATTTTCTATCTTTCCGCTAATGTTATATATGTCTTGAGAAGGATCCAAAAGAGGGGCGTTGTAGCCACTGATCCAAGTGTCCATGACGAATGGCCGACCATTGGATTTGTCAACCCATCCAAGAATTGCATCAGTTTGACCCTGGAAAACGATGATTAAATCTAATTAATTAATTGATCTTGAGTTATTCATTGTTTTTCATTATTCAACCTACCATTTTTTCATTTTTAGAAAATCCAACTCCAGTCCATGAATCGGTGTTGCTCGTGACGATCGTAAAGTATATCTTATCCTAAAAAATAGCAAGATTAAATCGAATCGCTACGTTGGATCATCCATCTTTAAATGCTCGAATTTAACATACCTCTCTTTTCTTGTACTGCCATTTTATCCTGTACTCACAGGTTCCATTCTTTGGAGAACATTGTCTTGGATATCGCCATTCTCCTCCACATCCACCTCCTTCGAGGGGCATTCCAGCTCCAAAGTTTGATTTTCCACTTTCATCTAAACATAATTTTCAATTATGAATCCATCTCAAAAGTTAAGTATCAGAGCTCTTATATGTTTAAAAAACGTAAATGCTTGTTTTATTTACCAAAGAAGTTAATGGTAGCAACGCCCCTTTGGGATTTGTGACCATGGTACTTGAGTTCATCCGCTTTGTAGAAATCTTTAACACTGACTCTTCCTTCCTCAACACCACTTGGTGGAGAATGAATATATTTTCCAGGTTCTTGGCCCTTTGCCCAGATGACTTGCATGTCACCATCGATGATATCGTGATCTGTGAATCCTTCTGTTGATGTGAGTTTTTTCCTAAAGAGGATAGTTGTCACTCCATCACGTTCGAATCCCATTGCTGCTGTTAAACTGTCTTGACCACCCCAGAAAGTATCAAGACGTGGAGTGGATCTATCTCTGGTGTAGTAATCTCCAATTCGGTGTCTCATTCCTCGAGCCATACCAATTACTATATCTGTACAATCCATCGGGTTGAAGTCGTGTTTTGGAGTGTACTTGTGAATCTTTGGTATGGAAGCAGCTAATTTGGAAAGAAAAAAGTAATATTGAATGGACGTTTCTTGAGAACATGACTAGGAAAATGGACACATTCCATGCAAAGAGTTTTTAAAATGGATGTAGAAGAAATGAGTGTATGTGTTAGTAATAGATGAGGTAGTTAGAGGAAGAATATGATCTTTCAGTGTTCAAGTTTTTGGAATTTTTTTTAAGTTAACTAATTTGTTTTATATTCTACTAATGATTTTTTTATGATCTATTGAAATTTATAAAAACATATATTTCTGCTTGAATTTGATAGACTAGTTCTTCAAAATTGGAAGTTATCAATTTTAATTTTGGTACTTGAATGTTTACTAAGAATCCTAAGGAAAATGAATGTTTACGTAAGTATTTAATATCAGTTGCTTAATAGGTGAAATTGAGAGATGATGCGGTAAGATGAAATTGATATTTTTTTAATCTGTTTCAAAATTTTCATTTTCTCTTAAGGAAATTTTGTAAATAAAGTGATAATAGCTTCCAAAGTTTGAAGCAGTCAACTTAGTACATTTAACAATTTCATATTTAAAAGTTTCATAGTAAAATTTCAGATAGAAAATTGAAAAAGGTTTGCAACGGTTTCCACATGGAAACACTCAAGTTTGAATCGTTCTGAATTTTAAAACTTCGTTTTATTTACGTTTCTCAATTTGGAAGACCTTAAACTTTACCATTTTGAATTTGGAACCTTAAGTTTGGACACGGTCAAATTTTGAAACTTGAAAGTTCGGAAAAGTAAAAATTAAGCCTTGATGTTTGAAATCTTTTGACTTTTCAAATTCAAAGGTTTCAAAACTAATGTTTTTAACACTTTCAAATTTAGAAAGTCCTCAGTTATAAAAAAAATTGGCAAGCCTTCAAATTCGAAATTGACGTTTCGATGAATAAGTTAAAAATTATTTTCAAAAAGCATCTGATAAATATTTTAATAAATCGGAATCAGCTCGAAAAATTTAGTTTATTATGGAAAAGGACAGAATCTTTAGTTTAAAGTAAGAAATAACCAAATTGGAAATCAAGGTTAAGAAACTAAAATAAACACAAACACGAATAAAAAAAGGGGTCGGAAACAAGTTACCTTTCGTAGCTCCCGACTTGGCAGAACCTTTAGAATGAGGTTCAGGTTCCGCGCTTGGTTCCGGCTCGGACTTTGGTTCCGGTTCGGATTGCGGTTCGGGTTCGGATTGCGGTTCGGGTTCGGATTTGGGTTCTGGTTCGGATTTAGGTTCGGGTTCGGATTTAGGTTCTGGTTCGGACTTAGGTTCTGGCTCAGACTTAGGTTCTGGCTCAGATTTAGGCTCTGGCTCAGACTTAGGTTCTGGCTCAGATTTAGGCTCTGGCTCAGACTTTGGTTCTGGCTCAGATTTAGGTTCTGGTTCAGATTTAGGTTCTGGCTCAGATTTTGGTTCTGGTTCAGATTTAGGTTCTGGCTCAGACTTAGGTTCTGGTTCAGATTTGGGTTCTGGCTCAGATTTAGGTTCTGGCTCAGACTTAGGCTCTGGTTCAGACTTAGGCTCTGGTTCAGACTTAGGTTCTGGTTCGGATTTAGGTTCGGGTTCGGATTTAGGTTCTGGTTCAGATTTGGGTTCTGGCTCGGATTTAGGCTCGGGCTCGGCATTGTGAGCGGTAGGCTCACCAACTGGCTCCCCTGTGCAACAAAGCAAGGACATGCTGTTTTACCTTCACCTTGTGAAAACGTCACTGGGACGTTGAGTCATTAGTGACCTACTCTACAAGATCGTGTAAGCAGATATCCGTGCGAGAATCCGTCTTTTGTGAATTAATTGATTAAAAAAATATATATATTTCGGTTCTAAATTTGAAAAAATGAAACTGAAGTAAAATAAAATAGATTTTAAGACAAAATAAAGTAAAAACTCACTCAAATATCTGCTTAAGTGGATAGAGTAGTAAAATTTGGAAGATGTCTTACATTCTCAACATGATTCAAGTAAGAAAAGAATTACTAATAAATCTTGATAGTGCGTAATTACTAGAAATTATTTATAGATATTTATAATTTCTTTATTAAATATTTATTATTCTCTTCCAGTTTTTTATCACTCTAGTACTTTTTAGTTTCTAAGGATTGTTAAAATAATGTGATAGGATTCCTAATTTTGCAAACGTGCAAGTGATGTTTTGCTCTGCTTTGCATATTAGAATCAGGGGCTTCCCTTAAAATCAACCCCTGTGCAGTGGGAAATATTCATAACCCTTGTTATTTATTTTTCATTGCACAAGGTTATTTTCAAGCTTTTCGTAATATATTTTCTCCATGCTACTATAATTTTGTTTATAATGAATTATTAACATTCTACTTACTCATAATTATAAAAAAAAATTCTAAAGAAGGAAGTACTCACTTGAATACATTAAAATAAAATATTGATAAAGTTGTTATGAAATTATATTTTTGTTGTTAAAAACGCGTTTCTTGTTGTTTAAATATCAGGCTGCAATTTATATCATTCAGCATATTTCAACTACATTCAACTTTCATTAATATCAGTGATTGATTCAATAACTAATAAGTAATTAGACAGCATTCCAGTGCACCCTTGCACAAAAATTTCATTCGTGTTAAGATTATGTATAACTTGAAAAAAGATATTGTTTTTTTCACAAATTGAACGAATTTTCTTCTTTGCAAATACGGATCTTATTTAGAGTCCAATATAGTATTTGAATCAACTTAAATCAATAACTTATATCAATATTTCTTTTTTAAAACAATATCTTTTTTCTAGTGCAAATTACTTTGTTTTTGCATGGCTGCTTGTACAATCACGTGCATTGTGATTTATTAATACTGCTTAATCATTCCGGAAATTCAGTGCAAAAATTAATTCGTGGTCTAGAAAGTAAATTTCCTCAAAGGATAATTATTATTACGTGTAGACTGAATATCATAGATCAAGTGTTTGGTAAGAAATTTATAGAAACGAGCCTCTGGGATATTTGAAAGAATATTTGGGATGATTTATTATCTTCATTTTATGTTATTTCCGACCTTCATTCATCAATTAATTAACACAAAGATTTCAAAAATTGCTGAATAAAATTTCTAACTTTGCTTTTGCTTTGATTATTTAATTTCCTAATTATTTGGAACATAAGTGATCAATATTATTTTTCGTAGAAAATTCTTTGATGAAAGAAGGAATCTTATTTATTTCTACTCTAGTGCCTTAATAATAGTGTTTTATTTTGAAGATTCCTAAAACACTTACCGGTTGGTTCTGGTGCTGCGGCTTCTGGCGATCGTCTTTTTCGTCCTGCAAACAAATTTTTGTATTAAATATTATAATTTTAAAGTAGAAGAGGTTTTCCCAAGATTAAAAAATGTAAAGCCAAATAGATTTTTAACCTGTAAAACTTGCATAGCTACTATCTAGTTTGCTGGCTTTCAAAAACTAGAAACTATTGAACAAAAAAATGTCCCGGAAACCGTAGCATTTTAATCTTCTAGCTTCGGAGAACTCAAAAAGGAATATTTTAGAATTGTGGTATCTCGAAATTTCAAATTTTTTCAAATTTAAAAACAATTTGGACGCATCCTAATTTCGAAGGCTTAAAATAACTTCAATTTGGAATTCTTTCAAAATCAGAAAGTTCGGAAATAAAAATATTTACTAATTTGAAAGTATTGAAGCTTGAAATTTGAATTCCACATTCAAAATTGCATGGATTAAGTTTTGATTAGTTCAATATTCATTAGCTTTTAAGGTTGAACGTATTGATTTCATTTCCATGTTCAAACTGAAGGTGGGAGGTGTCACGTAATTTGAAATTATTAAAAATGTGCACATTTACATATTCAATGTACTTTGAATAACTGTCAAGGATAATACATTTTTAATTTTTAATTGTTTTATTATGTTTATTAAAAATTCTATCTTGAAAATTTTACAAGATTAACATTCTGGCCTTTGAATATCAATGGTCAGAGAAAATCTAAAATTGATCCGGGAAAAATTCTGGAATTTTGAAAATGTAGTTTCGCGGTCACCTTGATATAATATTCTTGATGGCAATTTATTTGCCTTTTATTTCTATTTATTTTTTTGCAGTTGCTTTTTCCTGACGATTATATTTTTTGTTAAAAATTTTATTATTTGGTTGAAAATTCAATAATTTTGTTAAAGTCATATTTTTTGGTTAAAAAATCAACTATTTTGGTAGAAAATTAACTTTTTTTTGAAAATTCATATTTTTGTCTTAAAAATTCCACTGAAATCTTTCTTGGTTGAAAATTCAACTATTTGTTGAAAATTATTTTTTGGCTTAAAAATTTATTTGCCTTGGTAGAAATTTCATCTATATTAGTTGAGAATTCAACTATTTTTGCTTAAAATTCGTCTTTTTGGTTGAATTCAACTGTTTTTTTTTTATTTAAAATTAAAATAGTTTTGGTTAAATTATATTTATATATCTACTATTTCATTATTCGTTGAAAATAAATCTTTTTTGGTTGAAAATTGAACTACTTGGTACAATTTTGAACCAGTTTGATACAATATTATTTTTTGTTGAAGATTCATCACAATAGTCGAAAATTCATTCTTTTGTTTGAAAAATCATTTTGTTGGTTGCTAATTAACTCTTTAACTGAAAAGCTCAACTAGTCCACTTAAAGATTCTTCATTTTAGTTGAAAATTCACCTTTTTGTTTACAAGTTAAACTATTTTGTAGAAAATTGATCTTTTTTATTTGAAAATTCAACTACTTGGGTAAAAGTTGAACTACTTTGTAGTATTTTAAAATTAATTTTTTAATTTTCAATTTACTTTGAATTTTTAATTAAAATTTTTTTTTTAAATTTATTTGTTGAAAATTCTTCTTTTTAGGTGGACAATTCATCATTTCAGTTGAAAATTCATCTCTTTGATTGAAAATTCGTCTTTTTGATAGAAAATTAATCTTCTTAGTTGAAAATTCGTCTTTTTAGTTTGAAAATTCATATCTTTTGGTAGAAATTTCATATTTTTCAGTTGAAATATCAACTATTACACTTTTTGATGTGATTTCATCTTCCTAGGTTGCACATTAAACTTTTTGTCTAAAAATTGAAATGTTTTGTTGAAAATTCAACTCTGGCTCAAAATGTAACTATTTGGTTAAAAATAGTTTTTTTGTTGTTGTTGAAATATTACCTATTATATTTTTCGTTGAGAATTGATATTTTTGTTGAAAATTCAACTGTCTTCTAAAAAAGTAATATATTTCGGCTTTAAAGTTCTACTATTTGGTAGAGATTTCATCTTGGACGATTGAAAATTAAACTATTTTGAATCAAATTTAATTATTTTGTTGAAAATTTAACTATTTTGTTGAAATTTTTTGTTGTTGAAATATGATTTATTATATTTTTTGTTGAAAATTCAACTGTCTTCTAAGAAAGTCGTATTTTCGGCTTTAAAGTTTTACTGTTTGGTTTTGAATGGAATTGCTTGGTCAAAAATTAGTTTAATCCAAATTTTGTTTGCTAAATATTCAAATATTTGGTTGAAAATGAAACTGTTTTTGGCTGAAGTTTGAAAAAATTTATCTAAAAAATCGACTCTTTGGTTGAAAATTCGTCTTTATATGTAGATAGAAAATTCAAGCATTTAATTAAAAATGCAATTATTTTGTTGAGAAGTAATCTTTCTTGGTCGAAAATTCAACTGTTCTGTTGAAAATTCGTCTATTTGGTAGAGATTTCATCTTTTAAGTTTGGAAATCCAACTATTTTCATTCAAATTTAATTATTTTGTTGAAACTTCAACTATTTTGTTGTTGAAATAAATATTACGGTTTTCGTTGAGAATTCACCTTTTTGTTGAAAATTCAACGATCCTTTGAAAAAGTCGTATTTTCGGTTTTAATGTTCTAATATTTGGTTGTAAATGGAACAGTTGATTTTCTGTTGTGAAATATTCAAATGTTGAAAATTAAACTATCTTTGGCTGAAGTTTAATCTTTTTTATTTGAAAAATCGACTCTTTGGTTGCAAATTCGTCTTTGCAGATAGAAAATTCAAGTATTTGTTTAAAAATTGAACTATTTTGTTAAAAATGTAATAACTTGGTTGAAAATTCAATCATTTCGTTGCAAATTTGATAAGTCTGTTGCAAATTTAACTATTTTGTTAACAAATCATTTTTTTGGTCGAAAATTGGTCTTTTTGGGTTGCATATTTCACAGTAGAAAAGTTACAAGATTAAAATTCTGGGTTTTGAATATTAATTGTCCGGAAAAAATAAGGGAAAAGTCAGGGTATTTCGAAAATGATATTTTTTCGGCAACCCTGTAATTATTCTGCAATAACCCATTTCTTATTACATTTCTAAACACGTACGGCCTGCTTTGAATAAAACATGTAAATTTTCACTTTAACGTAATTAAAAATATTGTGAGTGCTCCACAGAAGGCGAAAGTTTTCGAATTTTACCACATGGTAAAACGAAAAGGAAAAGTGGAGCGGAACTAAGGAAAAGTTTCTCGTGAGAACTTAAGAGTGATGTCGGTGTTTGAAGCAGGGAATCTTGTGCTTAAGAGGTACTTAAAGGGGAAATGGACCACCCTCCTCGATGGTACTAATAATTTACATTATTTCAACTTTTAAAACTAACAACTGTAAATGCAGACATTAGATTCCATCCATTAATACATAAATGTTTAAAGTCGAAAGTAATTCACTTCAAGAATTCCAAACACAAGAGTGCAGGATTTTATCGTTATGGTGCAGAATGGCCTTCATGTGAGATTCTATAAAAGGTGCACATCCGTTTCGCTCAAAGCTTGAACCCCCAAGGGTGATGTTAAATATACAAAAGAATGTTTTAGAAAGCAATTGACTTTTAAACCCGAAAAGATGAATTTTCAACTAAGAAAGGTGATTTTTCATCAAACAAATTAATTCTAGGCCAAAAATTAACATAAAAATATTTAAAACCAAATAATTGAACTTTCAAGCAAAAGAGGGGAATTTTCAGCAAAATTATTGAATGTTTAACCATGTAGTTGAATTTTCAACCAAGTGGTCGAACTCTCAAACAAAAAAGATCAAACTTCAACCACAAACAGCTGCAAAAGAAAATAGTTGAATATTCCAGACAAATGATTAATTATTGATGAAAAAGTTGAGTTTTCAAGCTAAGAAATCGAATGATTTAGAAAACAGTTCACTTTCAAACCTGAAAAGATGAATTTTTAACAAAGAAGGGTGACTTTTCAACGAAAAATTTTCTACCAAAAAACGAGAACTTTTCAGTCCAGAGGTACAAATTTTCTATCCAAAAAGACGAATTTTCAACAAAACAGATACATTTTCGAAAATACTTTACATTTTAATAAAATAGTTGATTTAAAAAAAATTAATTGTCATCCAAACAGTTGCATTTACAACCAAAATTTTCTACAAAAAAAGATAATTTTTTAATCAAGAGGGACGAATTTTTTATCCAAAAAGACGAATTTTCAAAAAACAGTTAAATTTAAAACATGACTTTCGAACAATATAATTGAATTTTCAACAAAATATCTGAATTTTTCTCTAAAAAGTTGAATTTTCAACCAGAAAACTAGTTCATAATTCAACCAAATAGTAGAATTTTTAATGAAAAAGCTTAGTTTTTTTTACCAAAAATACGAGTTTACAACAAAATAGATCAATTTTCAACAAAACAATTGAATATTTAACGAAAAAACGATCAAATTTCAACAAAAAATGGAATAGTTTTAATTCTAGTTTAAAAAATTAATTTTTAAACAACAAAAACGAATTTTATACAAAATAGTTAATTTTTCAACCAAAGAGATAGATCTTCAACCAATATGATGAATTCAATGAAAAGTCTATAGTTGAATTTTCAACTAAAAAAAAAGAACTTCTAATGAAATAGTGAAATTTTCAAACAAATAGTAGAATTTTTAACCAAAAAAGATGAATTCTGAACCAAAAATATAATAGCAGACTTTTCAATTAAAACGAATTAACGTTCGATTTAAAATGGTTCGCATTTCAGCGAAAAAAACGAGAACAACAGGAAGTTTCTGAAAAACAGGGGAAAGGAGAAATTCTTTAAAAAAGGGCAAAAATGATGCATAAGGGAAAGAGTGAGAAGTCTTTATTTAGATGCTTTATATATGTAAAATAAAATCACTAACTTTCATTTTTTCAAGCATTTAAAAAAATCATTACTCACATTTACATTTTCCATGTGTGATGTCGCATTTTGCGTTAACACCTCCCCCCGCGTCACAAATTGTCACAAACAATGTTAACCCCCCTCTCTGGTAGTGTAACGTAGTTTCCGAACGGTATCTTTTCTTTTAAAATTAGATATAGAAAAATTGGTTTAATTTGAAGTTAAAAATATCAAAAATAAATTTATTAACCAAGAGACTTAGGATTTACAATTTATTTCATGGGTCGTAAAAAATTGGATGTTCCAAATATTGATTAATGTTTAAAGAGAAATACTGATTTGCTGTGTTAGAGAAAGTTGGAACTAGTTGCATTTGTTGATTTATTGGAAAGTTCCTAGAATTTATTATATTCTCGACAGAGGATGGTTACCCATTTGGTTGCGAGTGAATTTTAAAGTCAATGATTCTGGAATATTTATATCAATTCCGTATGAGATTACGAAGCATACAAATCTTATTGCCGGTAAATAATACATTTTATAAGTGATTTCTAGTTATTTCAAGATTGCATTTTTAGACTTTATTCCCTTTATTTCTTAAAGAAACTATAAACTTTACATTATTATGAAATCACATTCTTCTTGTGATTGGTCATAATTATTTAACAATATTAACCAGTGAGAATGCAATACTTAATTTTTCTATCCATTATAAATATTTAAATTTTTGAACACTCTTTGTATTCATTGCATTTTTAAAAATAAAATTACATTTGGAAATTGGAAAGAGGAATTCAAATAGAAAATGCAAATTGTAAATTGTAATGGTCTTCCAACGCTATTGTGTACCCGACAATAACATAAAACCATCTCAATGCAAATTCATTATGAGAAGGTATTTTATTACTCTGCTGCTTTACTAGAAATCATAACTCCTTTTTAAATAATAATAATTCAACGCAGGAGTGAAAGTTTAGAAAATACAAAACAATTGACGTTTATTATCCACTTTCAGATCACAGTATGGAAACATGAAAAAAAGATTTACTAATGAAAATTTCAATAATTTAGTTGCGAAACAATTTATACGTGCAAAAATGGAAATTTAAAGCTGATAGTTTTGTTTTGTCCATTAATTACGTAAGGCTTTTTCGGGGGGGGGGGGGATCTTGCGAATCCTTACTTAGAGGGAAGGAAGAATTTCTCAAGCAAGTTTCTTCTTTCTAATTAGTTGTTTTTAAATATGCTAATTAACACCTCTATTGGCTGTAAACAATATTTGTTATTCTTTTATATATATCATATCATTATTAGTTTGATTCATGGCCGTGGTTACGTGTACCGAAATTTTGGTACAAATAGCCAGATTTTTTCGGTATAAATGAGGGGAGCTGGAAAAGGGGCTATTCGTACCGAAATTTCGGTACGTATAGCTTGACTTTTTCGGTGCGCCTAGACACTTCCTTGATTTATATTTGTGGAATCCCTGGAAATCCTTCCAACCCTTCGGAATTCTTTGAATGCCATTGAAAATTTTGTCAATCCATTCAAATTTTTTTAAACGTATGAGCTTTCTTTATATCCCTTAAAATCATTTAAAAAATGTGAAAATCCTTGAAATCGCTTCATGTCTTTAAAATCCTGTGAAGAGCCTTTATAATCCTTTCAAATCTGTGGAAATCTCTTGAAATCTCTAAATAAACGGTAAGAATCTCCTGAAATCACTTAAACTTTGCAAAAGTATTAACATTTCTCGAAATACTTTATAATATTCGGAAATCCTTTAAAATTCCACTAAAGCTTTTGAAATCTTACGAAATCCTCTAAAATCCGTGGATATCATTTTGGAATCTTTTGAAATGTCTTAAAATCCTTTCAAATGTCGTGAAATCATCAAAACCCCATTTCATATCTCTTAAAATCCGTTAAAAAACTTTGAAATCTTTTCAAAGATTTCGAAATCCTTTGAAATCTTTGCAGATATTATGAAATCTAGTTAAACCCTTGAATTCTTCAAAATCTCATTAAAATCCCCCGAATCCTTTGAAATCCCGTGACTCTTTTATAAATCTCTTAAAATCCTTTATAATATTTGAAAATCTTTCGAAATTTCCGTGGATATACTTAAGAATTTTTTCAAATCCTTTAAACTTTGTTCAAATCCTTTGAAACCTTTGCAAATCTTTTGAAATCCCCTGAAATCTCTTTAAACCCCTTCAAATCTTATAAATCTCACTAAAATCCCCTGATATCCTTTAGAGTTCGTGAAAATACTTCCGTACCACATGAAATCCTTTAAAATCCCGTGATTTTTTTTCAATCTCTCAAAATCCTTTACTATATTCTAAAATTCTTTTAAATCTTACGAAATCCTCTAAAATCCGTAGTTACTTTTGGGAATCTTTTGAAATATCTTATAATCCTTTGAAATCGCGTGAAAATATCGAAGTCCCATAATTTCTTTTAAAATGTTTAAAAATCCTTTGAGATCCTTTGAAATCTTTGCAAATCTCTTGAAATCCGCTGAAATTTCTTCAAATCCCTTCAAATCTTTGAAATCTGAATAAACTCCCCTGATATCCTTTGAAATTGGTTAAAATACTTCAGAACCACATGAAATCCTTTCAAATCCCGTGATTTTGTTTAAATCTCTTAAAATCCTTCACACTATTCGGAAATCCGTTGAAATTCCATTTAATATTTTGGAAAAATTACGAAATCATCTAAAATCCGTGGATACATTTTGGAATCTTTCGAAATCTCTTAAAATCTTTTGAAATCCTGTAAAATCATAGAAGCTCCTTAGTTTTTCTTAAAATCTATTAAAATCCTAAATTCTTTAAAATCTTTGCAAATCTTTTGAAATCCGCCGAAATCTCTGATTGAAATCCCTTCAAATCTTCGAAATCTCACAAAAATCCCCTGATACCCTTCAAAAGTCATGGAAATGCTTCAGCACCACATGAAATCCGTTTAAATCCCGTGATTTTTTTAAATCTCTTAAAATCCTTCACAGTATTCGGAAATCCTTTAAAATTCTGGTACATCTTTTGAAATATTACGAAATCCTCTAAAATGCGTGGATACACTTTGGAATCTTTTGAAATCTCTTAAAACCATTTGAAATCCTGTGAAATCATCAAAACCCCTATATATCTCTCAAAATCCATTAAAATCCTTTAAAATCTTTTCAAATCTTTTGAAATCGCCTAAAATCTTGTGAAATCTCTTTAAATTCCTTCAAATCTTTGAGCTATTATTAAAATCCTCTGATATCCTTCCAAATTCGTGAAAAGACTTCAGTATTACATGAAATCCTTTTAAATGCTTTGAAACCCTGCGATTTATTTGGAAATATTTCGCAATTTTTTAAAATCCCTTAAAATCTCTTGAAATTCCTTGAAATTTGTGGAAATCGTTCCTAATTCTTTAAAATCCCTGAAAACCCTTCGGTGTCACTTGAAATCCTTTAAAATCCAGTATATTTTAAGGGACTTAACTGTACTAGATAATTTCTTCAAACTCTTGAAATCTTCAAAATTCGTTTGAAATCCTGCCCTAAAATTTTTTTAATCCCCCGAAATCTTTTGAAATTCCTTGAGATCTCATGAAATCCCTTAAAAGCTTTGTAAATCTAGCTAAATTCCGTAAAAATTTAGTCAATCTTTTAAATACTTTGTAGTCCTTCGGAATATCTTAAAATCTCTTGAAATCTGTTGAAATATTATCAAATCATTGGAAATCTTTCAAATTGTTTAATTCAGGGTCATAAAAATCTTATCAACCCTCACAATAGGGGGGAGGGGTCCTAAAATTTCAAAAATCATCCTTATTTAGGACGTTGCCTAAAATATTTCTATTAACATTCTTAACATCATTTTAGCTTCCGTAACTGAAACAAAACTAAAATATTTGAAAAATGTCAATGAAGCAAATTTCTTACCTTGTTTTGTGCTGACTTGGTATGTTATGCTCGTCTGCACAGTGACGTCGGACTCTGGTCTTTCGGTGGCGCCATCAACCTTAGTTGACCTCCTTTTAGTTCCACCTGACCTGACAGAAGCTGATTCCGGTTCCGGTTCAGGTTCAGGTTCAGGCTTTGGAGTTGAAGTATTGGGTCTAAACAAGTTTCCCCTTGTTTGCTTCCTAATTACTGGCCTAGACTTCGGTTCCGGTTGAGATTTGGGTTCTGGTTCCGACTTGGGTTCAGGTTCAGATTTTGGCTCTGGTTCAGATTTTGGTTCTGGTTCAGATTTGGGTTCAGGTTCAGAATTAGGTTCTGGCTCGGATTTAGGTTCTGGCTCCGATTTTGGTTCTGGCTCAGACTTAGGCTCTGGTTCAGACTTAGGTTCTGGTTCTGCGTTCGGTTCTGGTTCTGGTTCTGATTTTGGTTCCGGTTGCGGAAGCGGTTCTCCAGCAGAATTTCCGAAATGAGGATCTTTGATTTCCGGAAAAGCTTTACAAGAAGATTTTAAAGAACTGGGTCTCCAACCAACTCCAACCCATGAGGTGCCATTCACCACTGCGACTCCTTCCAGTTCTTGAGTGTCCTTGAGTATCCTCCAGTAGAAGGTGAAATCGTTGGAGAATCTCTTCTTAGTGTAAGATTGCAGGTCTATGTCTGTGTTCTTTACAGTCGATCCTGAAAATCATTTATTTATTAAACGTTGTTTCAGAAATATTTATACTTTGGAAACCTAAATACGGGAACTCATCAAATTTCAACATTTTCGAATTCTTATCACTTTACTTCGAAATTAATTGTAACTGAAGAACCAGAAAATTTTAACACTTTCAAAAGTTCTTAAAGATCAGCATTTCTTGCTGGTTTTTCATTCCGATAGCTCAAAAAATAGGAACCCTTGGAATTGGAATCACTAAACTGAAGACCAGAAAAATGTTATGTTTAATAATTTGGATAAAGAGGAAATGTAAAATGCAAAAAATTGTTAATATTTTTCGAAGGGAGAAGAACTGTTAAATAACGAACTAATTCTGTTGGATTAAGTCAATCGAACTCTAATTAAATTGAAAAAAAAAATATTTATAAAATTATAAACTTAATATATCCTGCGAATTACAGGTTGAGAGTAAGTGTAGGAGCTTTTAATTAATATAACTTGTCAATGGGTGTATTTTACTATACAAGAAACGACATTTAGTGCATTTTCAGCCTCACAACTTCTATTAATATTACGGTCTTCTGACCTCATTCCATAAATATCTCTAAATTAATAAGTAAATAACTATAAATTGTCGATATTTAGAAAATTAATTATCCGATACAGTTATTGTACACTTAGAAGTCTGAACTTGCACCTAATGGTAGAAGTTGCAAAACACGTACGAAGAAAATAAATAAAATCGTCAAATAAAACGTATAATTAAACTGAGGATTTAAACCGCTATAGTTATTACAATATTCTAACAGGAATTTTTCGATTTGCTAGAATCTGACTTTTTTAAATTTGCAAGCCATATAATTTGCGAAGCTTCCAAATTTGAAGTATTCGGAAAGGAGTGCTATTAAATTTGAAAGTCCCCAATTTCAAAGACTTTTAAATTAATTTTATTTTAATTTGCAAGCTTCTAATTTTGAACTCATTTAATTTTTAGAGTCTCAAAATATTAATTCTTTCTAATTTTGAGATATTCATTTTTAGATGTTTCTGAATTCACGAGCTTTAAATTTAGAAGCGCAAAAAATTTGGAAGCTATCTATCAATTTTATTCTATTTTATTCTATCTATTCCTGAAGTTTTTTGCAATATTTAAAAAGATTCGAAACTGAAAGCTTTAAAAGAGAAAATTTAAATCTCCCAAATTTGAAAGATACGAAATTAAATCTTTTAAAATGCGACAATCGTAAAGTTTGAATTTTATATTTGTCAATTTGAAAATCTCAGTATTTAATTGCTTTTGAATATTTTTTATTTATTTTATCTGCTAGGTAAAGAAATATTACACCAGGAGATTTCCCGTATTTCATAATTCGCGCGTTTTGTAAGTTCTGAAAGTGTCCAATTAGAAAGCACATAATTTTCAAAGTGTTTAGAATAATTAAACTTTAAAGGTTTACAATATTTCTCGCAACATTTGAAATTCTAAAATTTTGAACGGCGAATTATACAGTGATTTTGTTTACAGAAATCACATTTTTTAGTAAAAAATGTATCCAGTTGTTTTAAATGCCACTTAACACTACATGTTATGACACTTATTAATAATATATTTATCGTCTATAATTTTAATTCAAAATTATACATACCCTTATGAAAAAGAACTATTGGTAAGTATTGCATCCAGTACTTTTTTCGCGAAAAAGTATTGGATTTCCAACACTTATTCGCGAAAAATGTATTAGTTCCAATATTTACCAATACTTCTTTTCCATAAGGGTAGTTTTGAATGAGCAATTCTGAAACATTTTATTGTTTGAGGCCTTGAAACTAAAGTTTTTTTTCTTAAATTAACTTTCAGATTAATTTTTGGAGGTTTCGAATTTTAAATTTCACAATAATGTAGTTTTAATTCTAAATGTAAATATAAAGCAATTTCTAATTGAAAAGCTTGAAATTGTACAATTTTAAAAATTGGAATCATATTACAGCAACCTTGTTTTGTGTTATTTTTTATTTAATTTTTAAATTTCAATAGAAATTCTTAAAATTTTTCGATTTTTATTTGAAGATTTAAACAAATAAGTTATTTCAAATTAAAAAATATTTTATTGAAAAATTTCAAGTATGAATAATAATTATAAAGAAAGTGTTAAAAATTAAACGATTTGAAATTAAAAAGTTAAAAATTGATTTTCAAATAAAAAAAGATAAAAATTTAACTATCTGAAATTGATACATCAGTCATTGAATAATTTCGGTAATTTTAAATGGCTAGAATTTTAGAGTTCTGAATTTCCATGCTGAAGGCTAAATTTTTAATTTTTCCCTTTCATGGGTTTTAATTTTGCAAATGGGTCATTCTCCGTCAAAGTGTAAATTTTATACGTGTAAGCTCCCTGGTTTCCAAAAATCGAGGAACCTCAATAATTGACCAATGGGAATGCTTCCTGTATCAATACAGGAAGAATTCCTATTGGTCTATTATTATTATTGACCAATTATTATTGGTTGAATTTTGGAAAGTATAATTTTTTGTGAGTACAATTTATTTCAGTGTTAAATGAAGTTCGCATTCGTTTAAGTTTCAACGTTCCGTAGCACAAATTTTTCCATTTTTAATGTTTCTGATTTATTAAAAATTACTATTTATTTTGAAATTTTTTTTTGATAATTCAATTCATTTTTTGATTTTAGAAAAATGTGTATACTCAGCTTTAATGATAAATTATGATTTTGTTACGTATAAACAATTTAAAATTCTAGAATTTCAGAAGCTTTGACTTTGAAAGATTTAATTTAGTTTTCAATTTCAAAATATCAAATTTTAATCGCTTGGAATTTGAAATTATTCAAATTTAAAAGTTTTCAACTTTCAATTATTTAATTTTTAACGCTTTTAATTATAAATAATACAATGTCGATTCCTTTGAATTTTCCATCATCCAATTTCCAAAATTCGAATCTCAAAATATTCCATTTTTAACGTTTTGGCATTGTCCTATTTTCAAAATTTTGATCTGAAATCATTCAGTTTTGTGATTCTTTAATTCAAAATAAAATTATTAAATTTTTAGCGCTTCGACTTTGAAATTATACAGTTCAACTCCTTTTTCTAACTAAATTGTCCAAAATCTTTGAATATATATATATATATATATATATATATTTTTTAAATTTCCGACGCTTTCATTTCGAAATTATAAATTATTGTTCCAAAAATGTTTAAAACATAAGATTTAAAAAAAATGCCTTACTCTACTCTTTATATGATTCAAAGTCAATAGATTTCTTGCAAAAGGATTTCTGATGCTTATAGACTTCCGCAATTGATCATATATGTGGAAAAATTGTGGGTTTTGCAAAGAGAGTATATTTTTTTCTAAACCGGCAGAAATCACGAATATTTATCGGGAGAACTGGTATAAAGCCGGGAAACGAAAATTTAACAAATAGTGGCTACCCTGAATGAAGCTTATTTTCATTGAATTTAATGTTTAAAATTAATTTGTAAACCTACTTTTTGAGCAGCCTGGACCAAACCATCCAACATTACAGTAACAATGCTTAGTTGGTGCTGTGGTGCCACCATTGTCAATACAAGCACCTTGCGTCCCACAATCTGAGTCGTCCATACACTCTTCTTTGAACTGGCATTTAGCACCATGATAAAATAAGTCACATTTGCACCTGCCTAGCAGATACCTTCCGTGACCACTGCACGTTTCCCTATAAGTTTTTCTGTCAACAATCTGAAAAAAATTACACAATTTAAAAAAAATTCCGGGAAATCGGGAAAACCGGGAAATTACCGATAATTTTATTCAGCGGGAAAAACCAGGAAATACCGGCAATTTTATTCAGTAATCAGGCCTTTTCTCTAAAACGTTCTAATATGCGAATTAAACCTGGTTTCATATATTTTATTACTCTAATTCTGAATTGGAACAGTGAATTTTCTGAAAGAATTATAATTTTGAGTTTGGGACATGGAACTTGAGTATGGAATTATAATTTTGAGTTTGGGACGGGGAATTTCAGGAAAGAATTCTGATTTTGAGTTTGGAACAGGGAACTTTCTAAAAGAATTACAATTATGAGATAGAGCTGGGAATTTCCATGATGAATTATAAGTCTTAGAACAGGACATTTTTCATATGAAACGGGATTTTTTGAAAATAATTTTAATTCTGAGTTAGAAAACGAAAATTTACCTGGAACGGAAATTCCTGTTCCAAGCCAGAATTCGTCACAGTTTGAAACTTTTCTCTTCCAAATTTTGGAAAAAGGGAGTAACTATATTTCTGAATTATATTAGAAAACTTTGTAAACAAACATAATTCTGACTTAGAACATGACATTTTAAAAATTAATTTAATTGTGACTTGGCTTTGAGAATGTTCTGAAAGAATTACAATTTTCACCTTGGGACAGGGAATTTTGGAAATGAATTTATTTTTGACTTGGTATAGAAAATTTCCTAAAAGAATTATAATTCTGAACTTGGAGGGGAAATAAATAAATGAAATTATAATTATAATTTTTACTTTGGAATAGGGAATTTCGTAAAGAATTATGATTTTGTCTTCGAACAGGTAATTGTTAACATGGAACCGGAAATTTTGAAAAATAATTTTATTTCAGATTTATAAAAAGGGAATTTACGAAAACAATCCCTTTTGCAAGTCAAAATTCGTCAGATTTTGAAAATTCTTTGTTCCAAATTAGATTTTTTTTATTTAAAAATTCTTTTTTTGCAAATAAAAATTTTTCAGAATTTGAAACTGCCCTCTTCTAAATTTAGAAGAAATCAGGTACCATATTTCTGAATTACAATAGAAAATGTTGTAAATGAATATAATTCAGACTTTGTAACACTGAATTTCTGTAAAGAATGATATTTTTCACTTTGGAACAGCTAATTTCCATTAAGAATTATAATTTTTAGTTTGGAACAGCGAACTTCCGTAAAGAATTATAATTTAGCATTTAGGACGCATTTAATTTTCGTAAAGAATTATTATTTGACTCGGAACAGAGAATTTTTGACATGGAGTGGGAATGATGAAAAATAATTTTAATTCTGATTTAGAAGACAGAAATTTAAAAAATACGCTGTTCAAATTCAGAGTTCTAATCTTTAAAAATGTTTAGAAATATTTTAGATATTTTAAACTAATTTAAATTTACCGGGAAAAATTTAAAATTGAGCGAGAGAAAACCAGGAAATGTCCAGGCATTTAAAATTATCCATAGTTATAAAGCATTAACAAAATCTTGCTTTTTGAAATACAGTTGAACAATAAATAATTTTATACTTTGATATATTATAAAAAACACAAAAATAACACAGTCCTGCAAAAAAAAAAGTTGTTTAGACCCAGAAACCTCATTAGGTGATTTCGAAAATAAAGGAGCTAGGCTAATTTGCATAACGGATTCGAATTTTTGAAGATTAAAAATAAATCATCAGAATTACAGAATTTGTAATTGTAAATTTTTTGAATTTTAAACTCTTCCATTTTAAAGATTTACAATTTAAAGTTCTACAATTTTGAAAAGTTGCAATGGAAATTTCTTGAATTTTGACAATAGGGAATTAAAATTTTTTAAATTTTTGAGATTTTTTTTTTAGGCATGTCATTTTGAAAGTTTTTTGAAAATAGTTCAATTTTGAAGATTTACTACGGGATATTCTTCAATGTTTAATATTTGCCGTTAAAGATTCTGATATTCTTAATGAGTACAATTTAGAAAGATGTATTTTGAATAGTTCAATTTTAAACATTTACAACTAAATACTCTTCAATTGTAAAGATATATAAATCAAAATTCTTAAAATTGAATGATTTTGGTGATCAATTCTAAATCTACCAAATTGAAAAAATTTCAAATGTAAATCATCAGAATTACAGAATTCTTAAAAGGAAAACTTAAAACCTACATAATTTGTAGTTGTAAATTACAATTAAAGATTCATTAATTTGAAATGTCAATAGTTTAATGTTCTATAATTTTGAGCATTTTTTCTGAATACGTAGTTCAATTTTAAAAATTTACAATGGAAAATTGGAGGAAAAATTCTTCAACTTTTAAGATTTGCAATTGAGAACTTTTCAATTTTAAAGATTCATAAATCAAAATCTTAAATTTGAATGTTTTTGAAGATCAAAAGTCTAGAGTTTTCAATTCTAAATCTTCAAAATAAAAAAAATTTCAAATGTAAATCATCAGAATTACAGAATTTTTAATTGCGAATTTTCAAAATATATACACTTCAATTTTCAAGATTAGCAATTCAAAGTTCTACAATTTTGGAGAGTTACAATTAAAAACTCTTCAATTTTGCAGATTTATAAACCAAAATTCTTAAATTTGAATGTTTTTGGAGATCAAAAATCACGAGTTTTCAATTCAAAATTAATAAATGTCAAATGTAAATCATCAGAATTACAGAATTTTTAATTGCAAATTTTCAAAATATATACTCTTCAATTTTCAAGAATAGGAATTCAAAGTTCTACAATTTTGGAGAGTTACAATTAAAAACTCGTCAATTTTGAAGATTTATAAACCAAAATTCTTAAATTTTGAATGTTTTTGAAGATCAAAAGTCACGAGTTTTCAATTCTAAATCTTCAAATTGAAAGAATTTCAAATGTAAATCATCATAATTATAGAATTTTTAATTGCAAATTTTCAAAATATAACACTCTTCAATTTTAAATATTTACAATTCAAAGTTCTACAATTTTGAGGAGCTACAATTTAAATTTCTTGAATTTTGAAAAATTTGCAAGATTTGTATGTAATTTTGAACGGTTTATTCTTAATAGTACAATTTTTTAAATTTACAATAGAAAATTCTTCAATTTTTACAAATTGCAATTTAGAATTCTTCAATATTAAATACTTGCAATTGAAGACTTCAATATTTCATGTGTATAATAGAAAATTATTCAATTTTCAATGCTTTTTTTGGAATAGTTCAATTTCGAATATTTAACATTCAAACTTACTAAATTTTATAAATTTCCAATCGCAAAATTCTTCAATTGGGGGGGGGGGGGGTCCAAACCATTTTGTTACGACTTTTTACATGGTGGGAGGGGTAAAAATTGGAAAAAAATGTGTTACGTAATTTACAGATGGCTCCTGATGCCAAAGGAATGAAATATTTTCTGCAAAAGTAAAGAAATTGTAAACAAATATATATTTTTTTTACTTACGTCGACATCAGCGCAGGACCAAAACCTATAAGAAGATCCCCATTCTTCAGCTTCTCGAAGCAATCTCACTGTGCAGTTAAAGCAGGTGAAATTATGAGGTATCTTGATCGGATAGCTCTGCGCCCTAAAAATGTCACAGAATACGTTTCATTTTTGAAATATGAAAATGAGATACAGTAACCAGCATGTAACCAGTTATACAAAGTGGGATGGGCAGATTTGAGATAACTGTTTTTAAATGATACATCTGGATATTGCATACTCTTAAAGCACCAACTTAATAAAGACCATTCAAATTCAAATTTACGAAGGAAATAGAACTTGTAAATTAATTTTGTAATTTTTCTAGTAGAAACGTCGATATTAATTTTAAAAATTCTTTACAAATCTTCTATCACAGGGTTGGCCACTGAGCCGGGAACACCAGGAAATGATCGGAAATTTTTACGTGGGACTTTTTTTCGGTTTGATTTTCAATAAAAAACCTTAGAGTTTATAAAATAATGGTTAATTTTAATTTCAACATTAGCACATAATCAAACGTCCTTGATGGCAAATAATATCTATAAAAATATTTATCGAGTAAGGAAAGCCAACATATTACATTTTAGTTACGGATTGCACACTCTTTCCCCCTTTTAGAAAGAATTACTTTTTCCCCCTTTTTGAAAGAATTACTTTTTCCCCCACTTTTCAAGAAACATATTCTTTTTCTAGTTTTTTTTGTTGCTTAAATGTGAACTGAATTAAGAGAACCCAATAAGAAAATCCAACTATTTTTGGTTGAAAGTTAATCCTGTTTTGTACAAAATTTAAATATTTTATTTAAAATTTAATTATTTTGTTCAAAACTCAACTATTTTGTTAAAAAGTCATCCTTTTTATTGACACTTCTACTATTTTGGTAGAAAATTCATCTCTTTGGATAGAAAGCTCATCTTTTTTGGTTGAAAATATATCTTTTGTGGTTGATAACTCAATTATTCAATTAAAAAATTAACTATTTTGATGGAAATTCGTTTCTTTTGGTTAAAAGTTTAACTATGTGATTGTAAATGCAACCGCTTGGTGAAAAATGTTTGTTTTTAATTCAGCTATTTGGTTGAAAATTCATCTTTATTGATTGATTTTTTCTAATTCACCTTTTCAGGTTGATAATTTAACTGTATTCTAAAAAAATCGCCTTCATGGCTTGAAAATTCAACTATTTAGTTAAAAGTTCAACCATGTTGTTGAAAATTCGCCTCTTTTCATTAAAAGTTCAACTATTGATTGTGAATTCAACCGCCTGGTGGGAAATTATTATTTTTTTAATTCCACTATTTGGTTGAAATTCATCTTTAATGGTTGGTAAATATTTTTTTGTTTAAAATTAACCCTTTCAGGTTGAGAATTCAACTGTCTTCTAACAAATTCATCTTTTTGGTTTGTTCAGCTTTTGGTTCAAAACGCAACTGTTTGTGGTTGAATTTAATTCTGTTTTGTTTGAAAATTTCGCCCATTTGGTTGAAAATTCGTCTTTGTTGGTTGAAAATTCAACTATTTTCTTAGAAATTCTACTATTCAACTATTTAACTGTCTTCTAACAATTTCGTCTTTTTGGTTTGAAAATTAAGCCATTTGGTTGAAAATGCAACTGGCTCTGGCTGAATTTTAATCTTTTCTGTTTGAAAATTTGGACCATTTGGTTGAACATTCGTCATTTTAGGTTATAAGTTTAACTATTTTAATATGAATTCAATTATTTTGTTAACAAATCATCTTTTTTGGTTGAAAATTCAACTGTTTTATTGAACATTTGTCTTTTTGGATAGAAAATTCGTTCTGTTGAATTAAAAATGAAGTTTTTTGTTGAAAATTCAACCGTCTTCTAAAAAATTCGTCTTTTTGGCTCAAAAATCTGATAATTTGGTTAAAAATTCAACTACTTTGTTGAAAATTCGTATCTTTTTATTGAAAGTTCAATTATTTGGTTGTAAATGCAACTTTTCAGTTGGATTTTTTCTTCTAAATTCAAATATTTGTTTGAAGAATCATCTTCATTAGTTTAAAATTATCTTTTTTTTTTATAAATTCACCTTTTCAGGCTGCTAATTCAACTGTCTTCTAACTAATTTGTCTTTTTGGTCTGAAAATTCAACTATTTGTTTGAAAATGCAACTGTTTTTTGTTGAATTTGAAACTTTTTTGTTTGAAAATTTGACCATTTGCTTGAAAATTCAATTATTTTATTGAAAAATTATCTTTTTTTGTAGGAAAATTCTTCTGTTGGATTGAAAATTCGTCTCCTTTGGTGGAAAAATGCAATATATTTCGGCTTGAAATCTTATGAATTTAAAGTATTTTATATTGAATTCAATATGGTACTATTGGTACCTACATATTAATTTTATTTCAAAGAGCAGTTTAAACTTTTCAATTTCAATGACCGGGAAGTTTTAACAGCGTTAAAGTGGCTAGCCTGTATCTGTAAAATTGCAATTTTTACTGATAGAAATTAATAATAATTCATATAATCAAACAGAACTTACGTCGCATCAGTTTTGACGAACTCACTTTGACCTGTCACTGGGGTAAGATCAATAAGTGGCCTGTCGAGTGCGTCCAAAATTTGAAGCCTAAATCCTCCCTGAAACAACAAGGATAGGAAAAATTCAATTTTTGAATTAATAAAAATTAGCAGCGTCGAGGTTTGGATGCTTACAAATGTTTAATGTTTAAACCTTGAAATTTGAAAACCTTAAAGTTCTAAAGCTTCAAACATTTTTATCCTTAGACTTTGGATGCTTCCAAATTTGGAAATAATTATTCAAAATTGAATGAAAATTTTGAATCAAATTGAAAATGTTGGAAGTGACCCTGACACATTCCCTGTTGAAAAATATTTACATTTTTATTGTCATTTTCGGGTAAAAAGGTAATTAAAAAATCCCATTAGATCATATCTTAATACTATTGCAGTTGTAATATGAATTATATTTTATTTGGAAAGGAACACTGTCCTTATTGTACAGTTTAATGTTTTTGAGAGCTATTGATTCGCTGAGTTGTAGAGTATAAAATTTCTGTGTCATCTCTAATATATCCATAGTTATATCTTGTATTTGAAGATCGCGTCTTATATCTATATTTCGTTTTTTGGGACTAGCGTTGGAGATCCTCCTTAGAAGTTTATTTTCAAAATATTGCAATTTTTGAACGTGCGTTTTCGAGGCACCGCTCCAAACAGGTACTGCGTATAATAATACTGGTTTTACAAAAGTCTTGTAGAGAACAAGTTTGTTTTTAATACTAAGCGCACTCTTCCTATTTAATAAACTATATAAAGGTATATCATTTGGTAGCCTTTTGAGCATGCTTCCTTTATGTGATGTTTATATATTGACTTGTAATCTAGTATCATCCCTAGGTATTTCGTTGGTTTTTGATGTTTTATCGCTATATTATTTATCTTAATAGCGTTTTCTACTAAAAATTATAAATTCAGTTTTATTAACATTAATTTTAATCTTCCATTTATGGTAGTATCTAACTAGTTTGTCGAGGTGTTGTTGTAAATACTGAACCGCTATATATTTTTTCCAGGAGGAAGCATACATGCTGTATCATCAGCAAAGATAGCTAGATTCGTCTTTTTGTTCTTTGTAATATCGTTGATATAATAAATGAATAATATCGGGCCTAGAATCGAACCTTGCGGTACGCCTGCTACAATTTTTTGTTGTTCGGTATTCTGATTATTATGTACTATAGTAAATTTTCTATTGCTTAAATAGCTAACAATTATTTTAATTATGTACAATGGTATTTTCAGTCTCTTGAGCTTGAATATTAACCCTCTGTGCCAGACGGTATCAAATGCTTTTTCTATATCTAGCAATACTGCTGCTGTATGCTTATTTAAATTAAATTGAGTAGAAATATGATAAGTTATTCGAGCTAATTGCTGCACTGTACTGTGCTTTTCTCTAAAGCCAAACTCTTTCCCAAAGTAGATTAAAGGTTGATTTTTGTGGATATAGCTTATATAGCTTCTGAGTTTTGTGGATATAGCTTATCCTTGCCTTTTTTCGGAAAAGCAAGAACATTAGCTATTTTCCATTTTTCAGGAAAATATGATAGTTTAAAGCATGAATTAAAGATATAGGTGATTTGAACAATATCGCTTTGCGCGATGAATTTTTAAGTATGATGTTCTGAAAACCGTCTGGACCAGGGGCTTTCTTCGATGCTGTCCTTTTAATTGCTTTTCTTATTTCTGTAGGAGAGGTAAGGATAACAACATTTACATCTATTCTAGATCTCTTAATTTCTTTGTAGGCTTTGTTGACTATTTTTTTGGTTTTCTTGTTTCCCATATCTTTCGTGAGATGGTGCACTTTCTCGATTTGTTCTGCCAGTACATTAGCTTTTTCTAAATTACTGTAGATTAAACCATGTGGACCGTGCAGTTTTGATATTGTTCCTATGCTAGGTTTTGTAAAATACTTAGCCGTTTTCCAGAGAATATTGTCTTTTACTTTTAGATTTTGAAGTTTATTGTCCCAGCAAGAGTTTGAGAATTTTTTAGTTTCTCTGTTCACAAGGTTACTTAAGTTATATTTTATTTTCCTAAAGTGATCAATTTTAGTCCTTTGAAAAAGTTTTCGTATTTGATTCCTTTCATGAATTAATTTTTTAACATCGTCTGGCAATGATGCAGATTTATTTTCAAAATTAACAGTCGGTATTGATTTTTTAATAGCTTTATTTATAATTGCAGTCACATTACCGACTACCTCATTTATTTCGTTAACGGTCATTATATTGGATTTAATTGTCATGTTTGTGTTAATGTAGTTTCTAAATTTTTCCCAGTTTGCTTTTTTATAATTAAGGAAATTTCTGTGTTCACGTTTGCAAGGTGTTATGTAGTAGTAGTAGTATACCATTAAGCCATTTCCCTTTCAGGGTAGGCGTGGCACTACTCGATTCGGGTAGTGTTTCTAGGTGGATAGTTTCTTGTAGTAAATAACTACTACAAGTGTGGGCTCACCACACCCACGGTGGGCCAACAGCATGCAGTATTCTCGAATGGTCACCCATCCAAGTACTAACCGCACCCAACGCTGCTTAACTTCAGTGATCTGACGAGAACTGATTTTTTCAGCGTGGTATCGCCGTTGGCGATATGTAATGTTATTCAAACTGGAAGATGGTCCGAATTAAGTTCGTCTAGTGTATCAATTTCAATTTGAAAGTTAAAGTTTTTTAATATTCCTATATGCAAAATACTTGGTTTTGTATTCTTCATATACGGATAAAGAGTGGGATTGTCAGGAGCTATTATTTTTAGGATTTTATTGTTTGCATAGACAAATATAGTTTTGCGATTTTTATTGTTCCTGGCACAGTTCCAATAACTATGCTTAGCACTAAAATCTCCTATTGCAAGAATTTTATTGGCAGTGTTAAAGAGTTTATCAAGATCAGCTTTACTTATGTTTTGTCGAGGTGAGTAACCTGATTTTATTGTTGGGTTATTATCAAGTCTAATTCCTATAGTTTCAATGTAGTTAGTGTCAAAGTCTAATTCTGTGAAATTTATGTCTTGTTTTATAAGTATGGCTACCTCCCCACCCGAACCTGGACCGTTTCTATCTTTTCTTATTGTTTTGAAACCTGGAGTATGGAAATTGAGTTTTTCTTTGAGCTTAATTAATTAACATAATTTCGATTTTAAATTTTTCGAGAAAGTACCTCATCTCCCTTTGCTTTCTAATAATGCCATTACCATTCCAATGAGCTGTTAACAAACTATCTATATGTTGCATTTGCAAATTTTATCACATATTTTCAGTACTCATTATAGGATGAGAATGCAAGAAATAGTTAAATTTTCCTCCAAAGACATGGATCTTCAACTAATAAAATGAATTTTTAACAAAGTAATTCAACTTTCAACCAAGCAGTTAAATTTTCAATCAAGAAAATTATTTTTTTACCGAAATTTTCAACCGGTAATGGAATAGTTAAATTTTCAGCTAAAGCTATTAATGTTCAACAAAAAAAAAAGAATTTTCAACAAAATACTTAAATTTCCAACCACTCAAGGGAATGTTTTACAATGTAGTTTGACTATCAATCAATCAGTTGAATTTTTGAGCAAAAAATATGAATTTTCAATGAAAAATTTAATAGCTGAATTTTCAACTAAAGAGATGAATCTTCAAGCAAGAAAGATTTTTCAGTAAAAAAAACAGAAAAAATCTTAACCAAATTGTTGAATTTTGAAGCTAAAAGACAAATTTTCTACAAAACAGTTTAATTTTCAACAAAAAAGTTAATTTTTAACTAAATAGCTGAATCTTCTATCAAAATAGTTGCATATTAAATCCGAAAAGACGAATTTTAAACAAAATTTTAAACTTCCAACTAAATAGTAAAATTTTCAATTAAACAATACAATTTCCAATAAAAAAAGATGAATTATCATCCAAAAATGTAATAGTTGATATTTCAAGTGAAAAATACTTCAATTTTAAATTAAAAGCAGTTGAATTGAAGCAAAAAAGACGAATTTTCAACCACATAGATAAATTTTCAATGTAAACGATTTACTATAAACTAAAATTATGAACCTTCAACCAAACAAATTCATTTTTAATAAAGTAGTAGAAGTTGATGAATTCTTAATAAAAAACGTAATAATTGATATTTCAATGAACAAAGATTTTATTTTTTAATTAAAAACAGTTGAATTCATCCAAGAAAGACAAATTTTTGATAAAATAGTTTCCTTAACGAAAACAGATTAAAACCCAAAAGGATGGTTTTTTACAAAATAGTAGTATTTTGAATCAAAAGAGAGGAATTCTGAACCAAAAATATAATAGTAGACTTTTTAATTAAAAAGAATGAACTATCAACGAAAATAGTTTGATTTTCTTATTGGGTGCTATTAACTCAGTTCATATTTAAAAGCGAAAAAGGGGAAGTTTGTTGAAAAGAAGGAAGAAGTGTAATTATTTAAAAAAGCTGTAAAGAGGGAAAAGAGAGTGAAGTCTGTATTTAGATGTCTCACTTGTAAAATAAAATCAATAATTTTCCTTTATACAAGCATTTCAAAAAATTGTAATTCACATTTATATTTTCCACGTATGACGTCACATTCTGCGTTAACCTCTCCCTCCTACGTCACGAATCATCACAAATCGTCACAAATCGTCACAAACACTGTTACTCCCCACCCCCTGGCAGTGTGGCGTAGTTTTTGAACGGCCCTTTTATTAAGTCACGACGTAGGAAACTACGGTGGAAACCACGTAGGAAACTACGACGTACAAAACACGTAGGAAACTACGTCGTATACTACGTCCTTTACGTCCATGTAGAAATTAGAATTGGGATTTGGGAGGGCCCCGGCTAGTTTTCCCTAATTCTGATCGGGAGCCGAGCTCTATCTAGATTTAGAACTTATAACAAGGTCCTAACGGGAATGCCCTTCCATTACCCGTTCAGTATTCAGCTGTGATATAAGTATATGTGAAAAACGATTTGTAAACAAAAAAATGAATATTTAAATACATATATATTTATTTTAAACATAATAACGTTATTCTGAGGGGTGAAAAAATAAATTAGTTAAAATTTTATGGCTATATTTACATACCCTATATAGAATATATACATATATATATATATATATTAAATAGAATTTGACAAAGCTATCACTTACACTTTATTTAATACATATTCTGTTGGTGTTATTTTTTCAAAAAAAAAAGTGTTTATAAGTCGTAAATACTCGGATGCTTCAGATGAAAATAAAGTTTAGTTTGTTGACAGGAGCTATTGGGGCAGCCATTCCTACACGTATTTTATGTCGTCATAATTTTCAATACACACTCAACTCTCGATATAAGAACCGCCGGTTTACGATATTCCTAGCACTGAGATGGCCTCCGCAGTTTTGCGATGAGAGGAGCCGCGGGGCCGAAAGAAAGGCGGTGCTCAGTCAAGCGTGACAAACAACTCGAGGGCCGCACTCTCAGCGCGTTAGTTGCATCCGACCCTGCCTGTTTACGTTTGGATTTTCCAGATTCAGGATCAAGACTAATGCAAGCCGTGCCCGAAACCGTTCTTATATCAGGAGTTGAGTGTAGTTGTGAATTTGAAATCATTGAAAAAATCCTTGACATTTTCTTTGAAATAAAAATTATACAATTCAGTACGTAATGTGCATTTTTCTGAGTTAATCACTTATTCTAGACACGTAGTATTCCGCATAAAATAAAATAAAATGAAATGACATGACCATATAAATCATGACTTGATAATGACGCGAAGATTCAATGACACGGTTTCATATCAAATCAAACGTTTGCTTCAAGGACGCGTTAGGAGCCCTAATAGCTCAGATCTCCTTACTTGAAAGGAAATGACGACGATGGATACTTAACGATTCATAGATAGAAATTAGAAAGTCATCGCATTCTCGATTAGTCAATTCAACTGAATTCCGTAAGCAAACTTCTACATACAACTTGTCACTTAAGTCATACATATTTTGTAAACTAGCTTCAACAAAGAATAAATTTGTCTTCAAGCATAAAAAAAAGTTTTATAAATTTATAAATTGATGAAATTTGGCAAAATTATAACACTCTTCAATGTAAAGTGCCTTAAGGACCGGTCCCTATATCCCCTATTGTACCCTATATTTAGTTCAATACAATAAAGTACCCTATTCTCAAGATTTGGTCCCTATGGTACCCTATGCGCAGCCCATAATGTAAGTTTTAATAATGTCACTTTCCTTTAATGCATTAACTCATGGGTTACTATTGCCTACTATTGGGTTACTATTGTTACTATTACAATACATATACTATCATGGTACTATTATATTTTTGGTTCAGAACTCCTCTCTTTTGATTCAAAATACTACTATTTTGTAAAAAATCATCAATTCCTATTTATAGTCATAACCTATTCCTAAAATAGAATAGTTAGGAGTGGGTGGGAGGAGGTCTGTAAATGACATTTAAAATTTTTATTTTGAATTGCAACACGAAGTTTATTGCAAAGCGTAAAAGAAAAATTTGGAATTGCACATATTTTACCATCAGCCCCCCCCCCTCCCCCTCATTCCTGGAGAAAATACGTTGTCGTCGATTCAATCAAATAATTAACTGATTAAAACATATATCAATTTTACAAATATCTGTTTTATTTCGGAAGAATATATTCATAGAAAAGAAAGAAATTAAAAAAAAAGATTCTCTCTAATGTTTATTTATTATTTGTTTATAACTAAAAACGCCAAAGCAAAGATACAAATTTCAGAAAAAACCACAACTTTCTAGAAATTATTTAAGAGAAGATAGTTATAAACAATGAGAAATTGTTCTAACAATAATGTTTGTTAAGTTGCATTAATTATTACCGCACTACGTGAAAAGTGGACATAATGTTGAATATTTCAGAAAACCCCGCAACTATCTAGCATTACTTAAGGGAGAAGATAGTTATAAATAATAATAATTTGTCTAAACAATTAGGTTTAATTAATTACATTACTTATTGCCTGGCTCTGAGTGAAAAGTGGACAAAATGTTGAATATTTAAAAAAAAAAATCTTTCTAGCATTATTCAAAGACAATATTATTAAAAGGTTGCGGCTAGTCGTCCCAAAAAATTTGGGGAATTGGAAAAGGGGATGACTAGAATTCGGGACGACTAGCCAATCTTATAAAAAACAATTGAATTCTAATCTTGAATTTTGGGACGACGAGACACTTCGTTATTAAAAATAATACTAAATTTAAACCCGGGCGCTATGCATGAAAATAAAAAAATAAAATTGCCAATGAATTTTTGGACCACCTTAGTGGTCAAACCTTCATTTAATACCGTCAAACGGAGTAATTTCAGACATGTGGGGTAAACTCGGACTCCCCTATATTCCCGAAATTGATGGGATAAATTACTCAAAACTGTTTCAAAATCTGAAATCAGTTCGAGCCTTAACTGGTTCTACATTCTGTTAAAAACCACCCACCTTTAGTGATTTGAATTATCAATTTAAGAATGTCCAAATTTACCCCCCATGTCCGAAATTATCCCGTTTGACGGTACTAAAGCTTAAGTATTTTATGATAAAACAATATTTATTTGTATCGTTCTTATATGTTTTGCGGCCAGTGAACAGATAGTAGCCATTATGATATATCGCCATATTTTAAGTAATAGAAATCATAAGTAAAGTGCTTAATTAATTAAATGTCCGTATTTTTGACAACTTAGTCAATAATAATATTAGTCCTTAAAATATGTAATTATTTAATAATCGGACTCATAGCCCACGTTATTGTTCATTTTGGCTAGTGTTAATAAAAAACTGGGTCAAATATTTCAAAGTTGTGATCCTTTGAAGAGAAATTGGCTCACATAAGACCTGCTGCCATCATTAAAGTGTTAATATCATGCTGAAAAGCTGCGGGCGAAAAACGCAAATAACGGCGAGTTTGCAAGTGGATCGAAATCGCCATTAGCGTCGCGACATCCACGTGAGATTCTTCTTTGAGTGCCGATGCCTTCAGCTCGTACCTTGTACCAAGTGCTTGTACCAGAATCCAAGAGAAAGCCGAAAAGGCGTCAAGTTAAGCCACCTTCAAAGACCATCTTGTGAACCAGAGGATAACTACGTTAACAAATACCTTGGTACAATTGGCAAACACGTACTACATACTCAACTAATACAAAAATGAAAGAAAAATATGGAGAGAGAAAAACTCGTAGGTAGTCCGGTAGGTCGATCATGTCTACACATAAACATTATTGCTTGAGCAATCAGCATTGTTTCGACACTGGAGGATCTTTAAATCGACAAGCCATATTATTGAGATGCAGAAAATATTTTCTCGAAAATCCATTCTCTCACAAAAAAAGAAATTTCTAAACAACTGATTAGAAGTGACTTGATGCACCTGTTTCAAATAATTTTAATAGGTTCAAAGTTTCCAAAGGTATTTATAGTATTTCGAGCCATTTTTTGAATGTAAAGCACAGACTTTAAGCCAAAAAAGTTCCACTTTGGAGTTATTTCCATGAAAATATACACAATAGCCTCCAAAGAAATAGAAAAAAATCAAGTTTATTCAAAACTCCTCATAGGGGTGAGAGCCTTTTTATGTTGAAGTCACTCGAGATACACCCTGGCTTCTTTGGTTATATTTTTAAGTAGAAAGTTATTCAGTTTAGAATCCAGACTTAAATTTCCCAAATAATTGGAAAATGTTAATGGTAATAGCTCTGAACTGGAAATACTTGAATTTCAAAACTTTGTGAAATCTTACATACTTTGAAGCTTCCAAAATAGAAAGGATATGAACGAGGATTTGAAATTAAAAGATATTCTTCTTCACAGATTATAACACTTTTAAGTCAAAATTTGTTCTTCGATTTCATTTGGTAAATGCCTGAGGGGATTTTTCAAGAAATAACGAATTAATTTGAGACCAAATAGTTTCCTTTACAACAAAATAGTTGAATAGTTCAATAGCTGAAATAGTTCAATAGTTTAACTTCAATAATTTAACTTTCAAGCAACAGAGACGAATTTTTAACAAAGCATTTGATTTTTTAAACAAAAAAGATAACTTTTGAACAAATTAGTTGATGTTTCAACAAAATAGCTAAATTTGCTAACTAATGATAATTATGATTATTGACTGATTATTAAATAAATTATTATTAATTAATTTGTCAACCACTTGGTTGAATTTTCGACATACAAAGATGAATTTTCAACCAAATAGTTGAATTTTGAAGAAGAAAACAATTAATTATCAACCAAATAGTTGCATTTACAACCAAATAGTTGAACTTTCAAGCAAGTGACGAACTTTCGACAAAATATTAGAATTTTTAACCAAATAGTTAAATTTTCAAGCTAAAAAGATGAATTTTTCAGAAGACAGTTAAATTTTCAGCTCAAAAGTACGAATTTTCTATCCCAAAAGACGATTTTTCAACAAAGCAGTTGCATTTACAACCAAACTTTAAACTTTAGATTTTCAAGTGTAAGAGACGAATTTTCAACAAAGCTGTTGAATTTTCGAACAAAGAGGATAACGTTTCAACCAAAAAATATTAATTTTCAACCAAATAGTTGAATTTTCTAAGAAAATAATTGATTTGAAAAATATGAACGTTCTGCAAAAAAGTTAAATTTAAAAAGAAAGTTAATTTCCAACCGAATAGTTGAATTTTAAACTGAAACCCATAAATCTTCAACAAAAAATGGAATAGTTCAATTTTCAGTAGAAAAACTTGATTTTCAATAAAAAGAGATGTTGAACGAAAGAGTTAAATTTTAAACAAAAAAAGGAGAATTTACAACAAAAATATATAACATTTTAACCAAATGGTTGAATTTTCATTTTTTTTTAAAAGAATAATTTTCAACAACAAAAAAAAGAAATTTTCAACAAAATAGTTCAATTTTCAACTAATAAAATGAATTTTCAACAAAGTAGTTCATCTTTCAATAAAATAGTTCAATTTTTAATCAATTAGTTAAATTTTTAACTTACGAAGATGAATTTTTAACTAAGTGTTCGAATTTTTACACAAAAAAGATGAATCCTGAACCAAAAGTTTTTTAATACCAATTTAATTTTTTAACCAAAAAGTTAAATTTTCAATTCGAAAGGACGAATTTTCTACCCAAAAAGAAGAATGTTCAACAATACAGTTAAATTTTTAACAAACTAATGAAATTATCAGAAAAATAATTGAATTTTTAACTAAAATCGTGAATTTTCAACAAATAAGAATGAATTTTTAACAAAGAAGTTTAACTTTCAACCAGATAAATTTTCTGCCAGGAAAAATTTGTCAGTCAAGAGAGAAAAAAAAATGGCAACCAAATTGTTAATTTTTCAAACCAAAATGGCGAGTTATCTAGAAAGTTGAACTTAAAACCCGAAAATGTACATTTTCATGAAAAAAGTTAATTTTTAACCAAACAGTTGAATTTTAAATTATAAACGATCAATTTTCAACAAAAAATGGAACAGTTAGATTTGCCGTTGAAAAAACTGATCCCCAACAAAAAAAAATTTACAAACAAATCATTAAATCTTCAACCAAGTAGTAGAGTTTTTAACCAAGTGATAAATTCTGAACTAAAAATATAATAGTAGGACTTTTCAATTAAAAAGAATTAACTTTCAACGAAAAACAGTTGGATTTTCTAATTGGGTTCTACTAATTCAGTTCGCATTTAAGCGGAAAAACGAGAAAAAGGGGAATTTGCTTGAAAACAGTGGAAAAAAGAGGAATTCTTTAAAAAAGGGGTAAAGAGGGGAATGGGTTGTTGCATATTTCCAAATATTTTTTTCCGGGTTAAATTAAAAAAGCACTAAAAAATTATTGTAATTTCTAAATGAACGTTATTTAAAATAAGTTCAAATATTTTTTGAATGATTAAAGAGTATACTTTTTGAATTTTTGCGGGAAAATCTGATTGGGTCATCGGATCACCGGAACCACTTCAGTCTGAGTAGCGTGGTTGTCTGGCTGATGGAGACATCAATATGGCCGCCAAACAATAAACATAATCTATTTTTGTGTTTATTAACCAAAACAAGTTTTAAAAGTATGAAGAAGGGTATAAAAGGTGTTCAAAATGCTCTCATGATTCCGACATGTGATTGACAAAAATTTGAGGTTATCCTTGGAAACATGTCACACACTCGCACTTGCAAGATTGTTTCATATTTTAAGCAAAATTGTATTTTTTTAGTGAAATTTGGTTATGACTGGATGCTTTTCGACAATTTTACGCATTTTACGCAAACCATGAAGGAATAGTCCTTCGTGACGCAAACAAATATCTCTCTAGTCTGTTAGAAATCTTAAATTGAATTTTCGCGAGCTGTCTGCTAGATACTTCGTTAGTCAATGGAGCAGCTGCAGACCATTACTCTGATTGGTTCAGCCTTTTGCAAGATGTGACGTTTCAATGTCACATAGCTGTTGAGTAGTGATTTCAATACTTTTTCTAACATAGTTTTTTTCTTAAAAATTGTGTATTCAACAAAATTTTTAATGTACTAACATTTTTAGAATTTTACGCAGTATTTGAAAAATGCATTATCTCAAATTCATGCAACAACCCCATAAGGGAAAGAGTCTGAAGCTTGTATCTAGATACTTTACTTGCAAAATAAAATCACTGATTTTCATTTTTTCACGCATTTCAACAAATTTTTATTCACATTTATATTTTCCATGTGTGATTTCACATTCAGCATTGACCCCTCTCCCCCGGTAGAGGGGGGGGGGGGTAGAATTTTAGTTTATTCTAGAATTCCCGTGTTATTTATTTAAATGCCACGCCTGTTCTTCAACACTGCTCTGACCCAGGTCGTTGATCAATCTTTCTAGCAATCACCTCAGGCGAAGAGCTTCACAAAGTGACTATGTGAGGCTCTCCACGCGGGTTCATTAGTATCCAAGGTCTTTCGTTTCAGGCGTTTCTCATTCCACTGAAACTCTTCATCACGCATTTCTTATATACAATATTTTTAAATCTAAGGACGTTGATTTTTCAAGGCTTCCAACCTCTAAGCCTTTAAATAATGACGACAGTTTTTCATTCTTGTCACATAATTCCTTCCGGAGACGCACTAAATGTGCGCGTTGACCATCTGGTGTTTTTTTAACGGGTAACGTTTTCTGCATGGGGAACGTGAGCAGGAACATAAAGCCTGATACATAATTGGCCAGAGGTTCAGCTAACTGAATAAAGGCCTATGAATTATGCTCTTTCAGTTTTAGAGGCGAGTGAATCATGGAAGAATGAGGAAAGAATTCACAGGAACGTTAAGTATCAAACACTGATCCTACAGGCTAGCAATTGAAACGTCAAAAAGGTATGTAAACAGAATGGGGATTTCTGCCTGCTCAATTCATTATCGAACCTCACCTACTGCTCTTTAACGTTTAGAAAACAAAACTCACCTTTCTTTCATTAACGTCGTTTAGAAAGTTTTCTGCTTTTTTATTTCTCCTAATTTTATATAAGATCACGTGAGTTTCCAATCATTTAAAATTTCTTCAAACTTGCTTTGCAATACGAAGTCATTGAAAATATCGTTAATAAAAAAAAGGAGGATTCGTGTTTCCATGTGATGAAGAAGCAAGAGATAACGATAAACAAATAAAAATCAGTGATTTTGTTTGACAAATAAAGCACCTACATTCTAAAGCCAGACCTCACACTCTTTCTCGTGTTCCCCTCTTTAAGCCTTTTTAAAATAATTTCGTCTTCTTTCCATTTTTTCAAGAAACTTCTACTTTTGCTCGGTTTTTTCACTTAAATATAAACTAAATTGTTACATTCTCATTCTAATGAGAAGGTATTGGTTTTATGTAAAATTTGACATAGTCGGTTTTCATCAAATCTCCACGTTTTGAGACCTCCTGAGTCAGAAAAAACGATTTTTACGAAGGTGTCTGTCTGTCTGTAGTCTGTATGCCTGTCTGTCTGTCTGTCTGTAGCCACGATAACTTTCGAAAAAATGATCAGATTTGATTGAGCTTTGGCACACTTTTTTATGGCCGAAAAATAGAGAACGAGTTCGTTAACCAGCTATTTTGGATGAAAATCCAAAAAGTGAGCACATTTTGAAAATTTTTGAGACCACTTTTTTTGAAGATTTGAAAATTCTATGTACGGTTATTAGTAGTACGCAAAATGACGAACAAAATATTCTTATGACTTTTTGTGATAAAAAAAAAAATTACTGGAGTTATAGCATTTTAAAAATTCCAAAAAACAAACGAAAATGAACATTTTAAGACGAAAAAAGCACGATATGAAAAAAAGTCAAGAGGAGAAAAACGTTGATTTCTGAACACCCTATAATATTTTCATAACAACTTTTTGAATTTTTTGAAAAATAAAAAATTCAAATTTTGATCGCACAAAAAATTAATGAAAAATAAAAAAAGCCATTTTGCTGTCAAACTATGCAAGATACCAAAAAAGATCATCTCACCAAAATTGTGCACCTAAAAAAGATCTACAAATTTCTTATCATTCACTTTTTGATATGACGCGTAGTTTTTGTTTTATTCGTAAAAAACAGCATTGAAAATAGAAAAATCAAATTTTCAGACGAATATTACCAGCTACGAAAAAATGACCGAAACAAAATTTGTTTCGATAGGATGCGTGGTTTTTGTTTTATTCGTGAAAATAACATTTACAGTAAAAAAAATCAAATTTTTGAAAAAACAATGCAAGGTACGAAAACATATAAATGAACAAAAATTTTGCATTAAAAAAAGACTTACAAACCCGTAATCAATTTTTGTGGTAAGAATATATTCAAAATGAAAAAATTAACTTTTTTGATAAGCGACACAAGCTAAAATAAAATGTTAACTAATAAAATTTGTCGCCTGAATTATATCATTACTTTTCATTTAAAATCAAATACAAATTTAGTAATTTGTATATGAAGAACATATATCACGAAGCACAAAGTGCGCGCTCAGTGTATTTACCAAATCGCACGCCGTAAGTGCACTCAAACTTTTTTGTTTCTATCATACGGTTCAAATGATTTTCAAATAAAATATCGAGCGCGAGTGTCTGGATGAGAATGTGTTCCTGAAGGTCGATAGAACCTTGAGTAAATAAAGTTCCTTTTCAGTCTAAAATAAAAACAAATTTAACAATCACTTAATATGTAGAGGTTTTGATAATTTTATAATATTTGCAAACAAACTTTTTCTTTTCATCGAAGTCGAACACGAAGTTCAAAAATCTAGAGGAGCCGAGCGTAAAGCGCGAGGTGAGTACATAATCGAGCGCGAAGCGCGAGATAAATATATGATCGAGCGCGAAGCGCGAGATCCAACAGTCGCGCGCCCTAGGCGCGCTCAAAACTTGCGAGCGAAGCGATCCGCGCGCGATGAGAATGTGCCCGCGAAGCGGGCAGATTTTTTTTAGTTGGAAATTGAACTATTAAATTATTCATTGAGAATTAACCTTTTTGGTTTGAAAATTCTACTACTTTGTTCAAAATTGAACTACTTTGTTGAAAAATTATTTTATTGGTTAAAAATTAATCGCTTTTATTTGAAAATTCAACAATTTGGTTGAAAATTTATGTGCTTGTTTTGTGAATTCGTCTTTTTTTTTGTAGAAACTTAATCTTCTTGATTAATTTTGTTTTATTAGTAGAAGCTCCATCTCCTCTTTTCAAAATTTATTTATTTTGCTGAGAATTTGTTTTGTTTTTTGGTTGAAAAAAAATTTTAATTGCAAATTCAACTATTCCATTTTTGGTTAAAATTGATCGTTTTCAGTTTATAATTTAACTCTTTGGCTTAAAAATTCAACTGTTTTGTTGAAAAATCGCCTTTTTGGTTTGAACAATCAACAATTTGGTTGAATCTCATTTTTTCAAAACTTAATTATTTTGCTGAAAATTCGTTTTTTTTTGGTTTGAAAACAAATTTTTTAATTGCAAATTTAACTATTCCATTTTTAGTTAAACATTGATCTTATTCAGTTTAAAATTTAACTCTAAGGCTCAAAATTTCAACTGTTTTTTTTTAAATTGCATTTTTGGTTTGAACAATCAACAATTTAGTTGATTTTTTTTCTCTAAATTAAGAAATTTTTCTTGGATGAAAATTCATTTTTTTTTTTAATTGAAAATTTGTCTTTTTGTATAAAAGTTCATCTCTTTTGGCGGAAATTTGATCTTTTTGGTTAAAAATGCCAGTGATTGATTGAAAATTAATTTTTTTTAGTTGAGAATTCAACTATTTTTCTGAGAATTTATCTTTTGGTTAAATTCGACTGTTTTTTATTTAAAATTAAAATCTTTTTTGGCTGAAATATCAACTATTTTTTTTAAATATAGCTATTATATTTTTTGTTGAGAATTAATCTGTTTTGGTTGAAAATTCAACTATATGGTTAAAATATGAACTTCTTTGCCGAAAATTCATTTTCGTTGTAGAAAATTCATCATTTCAGTTAAAAATTCAAATATTTTGTTGAAAATGTAATTATTTTGTTAAAATTTTAACTTTTTTATTAAATATTAATTTATTTTATTGAAAATTTAACTGTTTTGTTTAAAACTCGTCTTTTGGATAGAAAATATGTCCTTTACGATTAAAAATCCAACTGTCTTATGAAAAATTCGTCTTTCTGGCTTCAATCTTTTTTGTTTAAAAATTCGACCATTTTTTTGAAAATTTAATTATTTTGTTCAAAATTTAACAGTTTTATTGAATATTTAGCTTTTGGATAGAAAATTACAACTGTCTCATTAAAAATTTTTCTATTTGGCTTGAAAATTTAATAATTTTCTTGTACAAGTAATTATTATGTAGAAAATTCAACAATTTTGATGAAAATTCATCTTCTTTGTTTAAAAATTCGACTACTTTGTTAAAAATTTGTCTTTTTGGATTGAAAATTCATCTGACTTGGTTGAAAATTCAAATCTCGTAAAAAATTCGTCTTTTTGGCTTAAAGATTCGACTATTTGGTTAAAAATGCAACAGTTTGTGATTTAAGTTAATTCTTTTTTGTTCGAAAATTTGTCTTTGAAGGCTGAGCATTCGACTATTTGGTTAAAAAATGGTCTCTTTTTCTTGAAAATTCCACTATTAGGTTGCAAATGCAAATGTTTGCTCTAAAATTAACTTTGTTTGTTCGTTGAAAAGTTCAACTACTTGGTTGAGAATTCATCTTTTCGTTTAAAATTCTTCTCTTTTGGTAGAAAATTATCCTTTTTTGGTTGAAAATTCCATTATTTTGTTTAAGATGCAATATATTTTTACTCGAAATCTTAAGCGGTTCATATTGAATTCAATATGGTACCTATACATTAATTTTATCTGAAAGAATTTATGTCCCTATTTTCGTGAAAAATCATCCTATTTCCCCTATTTTAAGAGCATTTACGGCTGTGGAGTCTGTTAAAATATCATGTTTGTATGTTTTGTGTTTTTTTATTTAAGGCGTTTATCAAATGAAAATTCATTTTTCATGACAGAAAAGTCATCTTTCTTGGTTGAAAGTGAACTTTTTTTGTTTGGAGATTTAATTATATGGTTTTTTAATGCAACTGTTTGGTGAAAAATTAACTTTGTTGTTGTTGAGAATCCTTCTTTTTTGGGTTAAAAACTTATCTATTTTGTTAGAAAATATTTTTTGGTTAAAAATTCAACTATTTTGTTGAAAATGAAATATATCTCGACTTGAAATCTTAGGAATTAAAAGTGTTTCATATTAAATTCAATATGGACGGGACAGGGGGGGGGGTAGCACAAAAATGGTAAAGTAGTTTATGGATGATCACTTAAATCAGAATCATACAATATCAAAGAGCTGCAATAAAACATCTTTGCCAGTTGTAATACTGATGAAGTGAAACAACACTAATTCATGTACAACTCAAACATTCTTTCAACAGACTATAATTGATAGATTTGCATATATTTCTTCAAGAGTTGCAAAAGAAGTTTGGCATTATTGATGGCGACACAATGTTAATCCCTTTGAGAGGAATATTTTTTTCTGATTGGCCTTTCCTCTCACAATGAAAAAATTTTATATCGACTAAAGGTTCTTGTACGTGGCTGGCGTCAGACTTTACGGTACTTTATTGATAAATCGTGAGAATGTTTGAAATTGACCTCGTGTGACTGCAGGTTAAGCAGGTTTCATTTTTTCACTCAGGGCGTCTTCTTCTTTCGATAGCATATGATACATTGAGCCTCTGTCGATTCAGTCGATAGAGACGATAAAGACGATCCACCGAGTGGTTTCTTGTTTCGGTTGAGGCCACGCCATATTGCATAATCGCCACATCCTAGCTATTTTATGATACTGCCGTCCTGATAAAGAAACTGTACAACTGCATTCTCATCAGAGATGAGTTTTTATATCGTTGGATTCGTTATGAAAAGACGAATTTAACTATGGTAATCATTAATACAAATTATGATTCACTCTCGAGATAATTAGGTCTGGATTTGCATCACATTAAATATCAGGGATATTTTTTATCTGAAGTTGGATAAAAACGTTGCAAGCAATTGACAACTACAATGATCAGCTTCGGATAATTTTTAAATGTCTCCAGATAAAAATTATTTGACGTGGGATAATTATAGTTTTCAATTGTTTGCAACGTTTTTATCCAACTTCAGATAAAAAAATTACACTGGGATTTACTGTGATGTCTAAAGCGATTTTCGATAATTCCTGATGAAGAAGCAATATTTGCACAAAAGTATAGCATATCTACACGAATTTCAGGTTCTGGGACAGTCTGAGCCCTCAGATCCTGATAAAAAAACACATCAAAAGCACATCTACATTTTTTCATTTTTAAAGCAAAATTAACTATAGTTGGTTGATAATATAATGATTATTAATCAACATAAATAATTATAAAAATATAAATAATACATTGTTAACCTTTTAAAGGGAAAAAGAGAAAATTGCTATTTTTAAAAGTAATTCCTAAGCTTATCATCCATTTAAGATTTTTTCAAATAAAAAAGTGAAAATGTAAACGTAAGGTCTCAGTATTTTTAAATTTCATACAATTTAAAAATATTATTCTGACCAACGCGCCTTATGTTAAAATCAATTTTTTTTAAATAGAATTTTTTGTTTGGAATTAGAATTTGTGAACTAAAAAACAAAATTCAAACCCATTTAAACATTTTATAATATGTACAAAAATTAATAATTTGAGCAAAATCTGTACTCTCTTTTATTTTGTTGTTTACTCATTATACAGAGGTTTGAATTATAAAATGAATTACTTTTGTATCAATAACATATTTTTTATTAACAAAACTTAACAATTAATTGGAGGAATATTAAAATTCCGAGGGATATTAAAATATCATATAAAATATTGTAGATAATCTTTGAAATCTAATGATTTTTTATTAACAATAGCAATTTTAGATGAAGAGCACTAACACAAAATAACAAAAACATAACCTAACATACCCAAAAATTGTTAAAAAAAGAAGGTAAATTTTCTTTAGCATATAATTTTCAAAATTAAAAATACCAATTTATGACTTAAAACAGTCACATAATCCAAAAATTTTCAAAAATGATAAAACTTCTCTGAAATTCAATGAGTTTTTAATAAAAATTTCAATTTCTAACGAAAAATATTAACACAAACCAAAATTCTTCAAGTTTTTAAATTTCATTATTATAAATAAAAATTGTTAAGATCGTGATTTTTTATTAAAAATGCCAAGAAATCCCTATACGAAAAACATTAGCATAACAGAAAACTGTTCAGAATTGTAAATCGTCTTCGAAATCTAATAATTTTTGTTTGAACTAACCGATTTCCTGTGAAAAATGTTAATGTACTCCGAAATTGCTCAAAAATTTCAAATCTTGTTTGAACTATAATGAGTTTTGTTTCAAAGTGCTTTAAAGTACATATTTTTTATTATTAAAAATACCAATTTTCTACGAAAAAATAACATAATCTAAAATTATTAAAAGATTATAAATCTTGTTCAAATTATAATGATTTTTGGTTTAAAATACATCAAATATAATTTTTTGATGTAAAACGCCAACGTAACCTCAAATTATGCAAAAATTATGAACCTTTACAGTCTAATGATTTTGGTTTAAAATCCCAATTTTCGGTAAAAAACGATTAGAAAACCAAAAAACGTAAATTGCTCAAAAAGTTTAAATCTTTCAAATCTAATAATTTTTTATTAAAAATACCCATTTCCGCTGTAAAACGCTAACATAGCATAAAATTGTTGAAAATTGCGAATCTTGGTGATGATTTTTGTTTAAAAATATTAATATTCGGAAAAAAACTAACTTTTTGAAAGCCTCCAGGGGACTTCGTTTTCGCACGAGAAAATTATATGTGCCCTTATTACATCTGGCCTCTCTTATAGTCTTTATTTTGAGAAAGCCTGCTCTGCGCTCCTAGCGTTTTTTCTAAGGAACTATTGTATCTTTTCTTTATTATTATAGGTATAGATTTTTAGAATAATCTAGAGTTCCCGTGTTGCTTATTTAAACAACACGTTCGTTCCACAACACTTCTCCGACCCAGGTCGCTGATCAACCTCTCTAGCAATCATCCCAGGCAAAGAGCTGCACATAGTCACCATGTAAAGCTCTCCACTCGGGCCCATTAATATCCAAGGTCTTTCGCTTCAGGCGTTATTCACTCCACCGATACTCTTCATCATGCATTTCTCATAAACTATTTGTCGCCGCACTTTTCTGTCCTGGCACACCTCTTTAGTTTCTTTGATTTGCGAATTATATATATATTTTTCAATCAAACAAATATTTTTATAAACTCAAATATATTTATTTCAATCCTTTATTTAAATCAATCAAATCATATTTAAAAAATTATTTGTTTCAATGAGTAAGATAGATAGTTTTCATTTATTAAAATTAAATAAATGTTTTTTTAATTCAAACAAAACATTTTCTGATATCAATCATATGATATCAAACAAATTTGTTTTGTTTGATTAAAAAAAACATTTTTCTTAGTATATGCCGGCAGTGTACATAAAAGGATGCTACGAGATATTACTACAATACTAGGTACATTGGTACACCTTTCGTGGGGAGGTGCAACTGAGTGGTAAGCTCGTGTACAAACTCAAGATTCTAAGGAGATGACGACATGTCCACTTCAGCCTCCAATGGTCCCCGTTTGTAAACATCTTCTCTTGCGACAATCTCGCACCTTTCATTTACTCGTATCTATGAAGAAACTAGCGGAATTTCGCATTTTTGCAATGCTGTGTGACCAATTTATTATGTAGTCTCAGAAACATGAGAATTTGTTCATTTCTTATGCTACACAATTCTGTCGTACTTTTGAAGAAAGATTCCGTTAAAAACTACTTCACACTAACAGGGGGTTGGGGGGTTAACAGGTTTTGTGATGATTTGTGACGTAGGGAAAGAAATAAAAATGAGTGATTCTATTTTACAAGTATAAAAAAATCTAAATGCAGACTTCATTCTCTTTCCCATATTCCGCTCTTTACTACTTTTTGCTTCCTCATAGAGGAAATTTTGGGATGGTAAAAACTTCGAAACAAATTTTATTCTATTATTTGAACGTTCCTCAACTAAAAAAAGTATAATGCAATGTTCTGAACAATTGTCCGGAAGTACACTGGAACTTGGATTGAATAAATCTGGATTAACTGCGTTCCGAGAATTGTTGCCGCTGCGGTTTCGGACTGAGAGTGGCTCCCCTGGGGGTCGAGAGGTGGTTGCTCAACCATGCGTAACCACCAGCAGCGTATCGACAAAGGGGCAATGCGGGGTAATATTATGCATTCCAATTGGAAATGGTTCACACGCCATTGAATGTTTACATTTGGACGGTCTATCCATGTCCGAAACCGGTGGTAAATCCAAGTTCCAGTTTTTGTGAACACGATAACTTGAATACTGTTGCAGATAAATTGACGAAATGTAGAGGGCTTATTTTTACCAATAATATCTTAAAATTGACCGAATGATTTTCAAAAATATTTCTTACCTTTTTTTTAGCAATCTGTAATATTTTTAAAATCTTTTTTTATAGTAAACCTTTTTTCATCCACATAATTCAAAGTTGATGCAAGAATAGAAAAGGTTCGTTGATTTGAGTCGAATCAATTGACCTATAGTATTAATTCATTGTATTGAAGAGTACGATAGTTATGGCTATTTATATCATTTGAAAAATCGGTTTTAAACTGAAAAACTTTTTTCATTAACATAATTCGAAGTTGATGTAAAAGTAAAAAAGGTTTCTTGATTCGAAATATTTTGATTGACCTTTTAAGATTTTTTTATTTTTACTTTCTCTATGAGGAAGCAAATATCTTTGCTAATTAATCATGATGAGGAAGCAAAGTGCTCATCAAATGAGCAACATAAAATTGTAGATACAAAGTTAATTTATTTTAATTCAGAAGTATACTATTATATCTTTTATTTAAAATTCATCTCTTTTGGTTAAAAATTCTACTATTTGGTTGAAGATTGGACTAATATGTTCAAACCCCGTTTTTTCTACTTGAAAATTAATATATTTAACTGAAAACTTAACACATCCATTTTTGTTATAAATTTATTGTTCTCAGTTGAAAATTCAAAAATTTGATTGAAAATGTATGTACTTTGTTGAAAATTCGTCTTTATTGGTTGAAAAATATATTCTTTTAGTTGAAATTCATCTCTTTGGTTGAAAATCCAACTATTTTTGGTTGAAAATTAATCTTTTTTTGTTCAAATTTTTATCATTTGGTTGAAAATTTAAATATTTTGTTCAAAATTCAATAAATTTTTCGAGAATAGTTCTATTCGGTTAAAAATTCAACTGTTTTGTAGGCAATTCGTCTTTTTGGGTTAAAGAAATGAAATATTTTGGTATAATATTCAACTATTTCTTTGAAAAAAAAACTTTTTTTTTGAAAATTTGCCTATCTGGCTTGAAATTCAAACAATTTAGTTGAATTTTTTTCTCTTGACTGACAAATCTTTCCTGGTTGAAAATTCAACTCTTTTGTTAAAAATTCATCTCTTTCGGTAGAAAGTACTACATTATAGAACACATTACAGTTGGTGAACTTTAAACATTTCAATTTTAATGTCTTTATGTTCGAAAGAAAACGACATTTTAAGTGATTCTCATCTGATGATTGCCTTATCTTTGTGACTTTAAATTCTAATTTATTTACCCCTCAGGGCCCTCTTTTGAAACTCTACAATTCTGAATATTTATTTTTAAATTAGAGGCTTACGCTGAAGCTTAGTATTAAACTTATCCAGAGTAGAAATTTCGAATTTGTAATTGTACAAATTAATAAAGGTTTAAATATAGAAAATATGAATTACGAATCTTTTAAGTTTTCATTTAAAATGCTTCGAATTCAGAAGAGTTCTAGTTTGAATGCACTTTGATAATCTTTTTCGGTAAAAAATTCAACTGCTTGGTTGAAAGTTGAACTACTCTGTTAAAAATTTATTTTTTGTTGTTGAAAATTCATCAGTTTGGTTGAAAATTTAACTATTCCATTTTTAGAAAATTAATCTTCTTGGTTAAAAAATCATGTTTAAACTTCAACAATTTGGTTGAAAAATAACTTTTTGATTGAAAATTCAAATATCTGGTTAGAAAATAAACTATTTTATACAACTTTTTTGTAGATAATTCGCCTTTTTCTCTTCCAAATTCAACAACTTTGTTGAAAACTGATGTATTTTGCTCAAAATTCGTCTTTCTGATAGAACATTCATCTTCCTGGTGGAAAATCCATCTTTTTGTATGAAAAATTAACTTTTTTGTTGAAAACTCATCATTTTGGTTGAGAATTCAACTATTTTGTTACAAATTCGTTTTCGTTTAATTCAACTGTTTGAAAATTCGTCTTGTGATAGAAAAGTATTTTCCCTGGTTGAATATTCATGTTTTTGGTTAAGAATTCAATCATTTTGTAAAAAATTCGTGTTTTTTTTCTTTCAAGTCCACACTGGATGGAAATTTATTTTTCAGGGTAGAAATGTCATCTTTCAACTGTCTTCTATACAAAATTCGTTTTTTTGCTTAAGAATACAACTGTTTTTGATTTAATTCTTATCTTTTTTGTTGAAAGATTCGACAATTTGGTTGAAAATGCATCTTTTTAGGTTGAAAATTCAATTGCTTTGAGGAAGTCGTCTTTTTTGGTCAAAAATTGAACTATATTGTTAAAAATTCGTCTTTTTCGTCTAATTCAACTGGTTAAAAATTCTTCTTTTGGTAGAAATTCTCATTTTATGGTATAAAAGTCATCTTTTGACTGTCTTCTACAAAATTTGTCTTTTGGCTTGAAAATGCAACTGTTATTGATTGAATTATAATATTTTTGTTTGAAAATTCGACCATTGGTTGAAAATGCATCTTTGTAGGTTGATTATTCAACTATTTTGATAAAGTCGTCTTTTTCGGTCAAAAATTGAACTTTTTTGTTAAAAATTTGTCGTTTTGAATTGAAAATTCATTATTATTATTATATTCAACTATTTTTCTGAAAATTCGTCTTTTCCTTGAAAAATTAACTTTTTGGGTTAAAAATTCATCTCTTTGGTAGGAAGTCTTGAAACCTTAGATATGTAAAGTGTTCTATATTGAATGCAATATGGAACTTAGATTCATTTTATTTTTGTTAAAAATCACTCTCTTTCTCTTTCGTCGACGAGGGGTGGGGAGGGGGTTAAAAATAGCCCAAAATTAGTAATTTAGTTTATGGACGACGCCTTTCCCCTGTTCAAACATCACGGCTCATAATCACCAAACTACAGTTGGACTTCAATTTAAGCAAACTCAATTTATGCGTTCCAAGAATTACGACGCGCCTCGGTTTATGATGAGAGGAGCCGCGAGGGGATGTGCCGTGGTCACCCATGCATGACAAAACTGTAGTATAGCGATAAAGCGCAGTACCCCAACGGCCTAGCTGGATAACTGTTTACGTTTAGAGACGCTTAATTTAAGTCAAAGGTCAGAACCAAAACCGTACTTAAATTGAAGTTCGACTGTATTAAAATCTTAGGGCATTTAAGAATTAACCGAATAAAAAAAATTGATGTGGATTCACAGAAATGGGGTTGATTGAAACTCATGACTCGAACATCAACGATCATGGTGCTAAAAGTTGTCTTGTTTATAAACTTGAGTTTCTTGTGGATTGTTTCTCAAAGTCCTTGAATGAGTGAGTTCGTGCAGATTACGAAGGCGTTATCGAAGGCACTCGCGATCGTACGTGCTTTGTGTAATAAGAAATGATTAATGTTGAGGGGAGGTGATCTGGAAAGGCAACCGCAAACTCAATTCCAGGTCATAACGGTCTCGGTTCGGGGCTGATAGGCGCGGAACGCATTGACTCGAAGAAATTGCCATGTGTCGGTCAATCAGAATATTTCCGGCAACTTGAGGAATTTAAATTATAGGTGGTACGACCTCCACCGTGGAATTCTCACAGCAGGTGGTGACGAGTTTCTGGAGAGATTTTTCTCTTATCTTCACTGCATCTCGTCGAACGGTTTATTCGGTTTCATCACAAATCATTTAATCACATTTCTTTAATAAGAATTTAGGGACCATTCAAAAACTACGTCACGCTATTTGGGAAACTTTTTACACGAGGAGAAATAGGGCGGCTTTTCACGAAAATAGGGGAATAATAGGCTAATACATACATTCTTTTATATTGAATTCAGTATGAAACACTTAAGATTTCAAGTCGAAATATATTGCATTTTCAACAAAAGAGTTGAATTTTCAAACAAGAAGGATTCATTTTCTACCAAGAGATAAATTCTTAACGAAATAGTTGAGTTTCCAGCCAAGGAAGATGATTTTTCAAACGAATATAGTCGAATTTACAACAAAAAAATTAGTTTTCGGCCAAACAGTTGTATTTACAACCTAATGGTGCAACTTTCAAGAAAAGGAGGCTATTTATAACCAAATAGTTGAACTTTCAGCCTTCAAAGACGAATTTTCAACCAAATGGTCGAATTTTCAAATAAAAAAGAATTAATTTCAACTACAGACAGTTGAATTTTTAACCAAATAGTCGAATCATAAAGCCAAAAAGACAATTTTTTTTAGAAGAAAATTGATTTTTTAACTAAGAAAGACGAATCGTCCAATCTAGAACTTTTCTACCAAAAATATGAATTTTCAATCCTACAAGATGAATTCTGAACAAAGCATACGAATTTTCAAACAAAAAAGATACTTTTAAACAAAATAGTTGAACTTTTAACACAATAATCATTTTTACAACAAAATAGATGAATTTAAAACATATAGTTGAATTTTTGACCTAAAACGATGAGTTTTCAACCGAATAGTGAAATTTTCAACAATAACGCAATTATTTATTGTCAACCGAACAAGTCGAGTGCAGCGCACCGTACATAATTTTCACATGGCCCTCACATTTTCCCCCTAATGACTAAATACCTAAAACTTTTTGAAAAAACTTCTTTGATCCCTAAGGAACATCTTTCTCACTGGAAGTTGTCAAAATTCGAAACTTCCTCAGACAACTTTTTCGTTTGTATATTTCGAAGAAAATATTTTTAAAAATCCAACACACGGCCCTGAAACGTTTTTTGAACTTCGTAAACACTCTAGCAGTTGTAGAATATGTTGAAGAATGTAACATACAATTTTCAAGAAAAAATATCAATTCCTGGCAAAGATCTGCGAAGTTGAACGCAAAAAGGTATTGAATTTTTTTTCGGCGAAAAATTCCGTTTTCCTTAAATAACTAAAAAAGGAAACAACCTTCGAATTTGGTTGCCATACAAAAAGATGCACAATAAAATTCTATATAAGTATGGTCTGTCAAAACTCACATTTGAACAATTTTCAAAATTTGCTCCGCGGACAATACTTCTCCGCGTGTTAATTTAGAAAAAAAAGAATTTTCAATAAAACGATTCAATCTTCAAAGAATAAAATTAATTTTCATCAACGCAGTTCAACTTTCAACCAAGTACTGAAATTTTCTACCAAAAAGATGAATTTTGAATGAAAAATTTAATAGTTGTATCTTCGACTAAAAAAAATCAATTTTCAACCAAGAATGCAATAGTTAAATTTTCAGTTAAAAAAATAATAATTTTCAAGTAGATAGAAACGAATTTTCAACAAAATAGTTCAGTCTTAAGCCAAAAATGTTAATTTTTAACAAACTGTCAATCAATTAGTTAAATTTTTAACTAAAAACGATCAATTTTTAGCCGAAAATGGAGTAGTTATATTTTCAGTTAAGAAAATTAATTTTCAACTAAAAAAACGATCGTTCAACAAAATAGTTCAATTTCAACCAAATACTAGGGTATTTTAATTAAAAAAGAATAATAATTTTAAACCAAAAATATAATAGTAGAGTTTTCAGTTTAAAAAAATAAGATTCCACGAATAATTGTTGGTTTTTTTTACTGGATTCTATTAAATCAGTTCGCATTTAAGGAAAAAAACCAGAAAAGGGGGAAGTTTCTTGAAAACAGAGAAAAAAGAGGAATTCTTTAAATAAGGGTAAAGTAGGGGAAAGAGTGTCAAGCCTATATTTAGATGCTTTACTTGTAAAATGAAATCACTAATTTCCATATTTTATAACATTTAAAAAAATTTTTATTCATATTTTCCATGAGTGATGTCACATTCTGCGTTAACTTCTCCCCCTACGTCACAAATAGTCACAAAATCTGTTACCCACTTAACTGAAAACATGGAATTTCTGGATCTTTGAACTGTTGGTTTTTGGAAGAATTGAAGTTGGAGTGCTTCCAAACCGGAAGCTTTCAATTTTTGGTTAACTTATTTTGCTCTTCATTTAATTTATAATAATACCATCTTTTTGTATCCATATTCTAGAATGTCTGCCGCAAAATGGAATGACTAACATAAAACAATGTAACTTGCTTCTTGTCTTTTATTAAAGAACATCTGCTGTCGCATTTGAAATATCACGTTGACATGAATCCACCACTTTCAAGGAACTCTCAACTCTCTAAAATGAGTAACTATATTTACTAAAGAAATTTGTAATGCTACTATTGAATGAAATTGCCAATGTATTGCTAATAACTATTTTAAACCGAAGTTTTCAATAAATTTAAAAATTCATTATACAATGAAGAGAATTTTATTGAAACCAAATAATAAGTTATTAAATACATAGTCAAATACATCAAATTGAATATAACTATACCAACCAGCTACCTGAAGTTATAGGTTTTCAACAATTTTATATTATTTTTAATTTGTGCACAAGAAAAGGCACATAAATATTCCTTAGAATCAAGTCGAGTCTGGTGATTCTGTAGTACGTTTGTCAATTTATGCACACGATAAGAAGATCTCTGATTTTTTCTGAAAATACATTTTAGTCAACCTAATTTTTTTCAAGAACACTTTCCGAGTTCCCTTTAAACTATTCACTTATTCTTCAGTATTAACTAAAATATCCCATTTTAAAGAAACAAAACAGACACAAAAAATAATATCAGTGACCAAAATCATTTAACTTGCAATAAATTGAAGTCAGAATCCACTTATGTCACGGCAGAATCAGCGCCATTTACGAGTACTTTCAGCGGTATATTAAAAATAAATTTGAACTTACACTTTGAAGGTTTTTTCAAAAAACCATTTTAGTGCCTCTTTTTTCAAAACACATTTTATCGGCTGAAAAATTCTCTAAAATTCCGTCGTACATTTTTGTGGAAAAAGTCTTAATTTTTAAATCGTTTAAAAATTCGAGATACGTGAAAAGCCCATTCCATTCAACTATTTAAAAATTAATTTTTTTCTCGAAAAATTATCTATTAGTTTTTGTCCTCTTAGTGTAAAACTAATAAAATGATTTTATGACAAAACAATATTTTTTTTACTTTTTACAAATTATTAAAATTGTAATGAAAAATCCAATTTTATTTTATATTAACGATTTTATAAAATTATATTAATGTTCATATTTCAATTTTTGAGAACGCTGTTTAGCTTTCCTGCAATGTTTTTTTTTTATTACTTACATGCTTTTAATAAAATCCCTTTACTCATCTAACTTCTTTAAAAAAATTGTATCAACAGTATACTATTCTAGTATAAATTTAAATTTACACTTATCTTACTCCTTAAAGTTGCCTTAAGTCAAAGGGACACTGAATTACACTTCCAAAAGCACTGCTGTGTTTTGTTTTGAGAATAACGTATGCATTTTGAATATTGTATTGTTCATACACAATCATTATTGCTCTAACAATATAAAATTAGAATATAAATTGAGAAAACATTAAAATTTCTTAATTAAAATTCAAAAACCAGCAGAAATTATTTTTAAAAAACTTAAATTTTGTTTCCCTAGCAATTCATTGCTACTCGTTGAATTGGTAACCCTTCGAGTACACACCTATTTTTTCGAGCATCTTCACTCTGGGTCAGTCTGACCCTGTTCACTTTTTGATTGTCTATACAACTACTGAAGCTTTTTACTTACCAAAATTTAGATTAGAGGTATACTTTCAAATATGTTAAAGTAATTTATAAGTATTATAAGTGTCTTTAAAATCTTTAACATACTTAAAATAATACACGAATTTTTTGTTTTGTTTGAAAAATTGAATTTCACGAAAAAAATTGTAACTAATTCATTTAGTAACATAACTCTCACAATTTCATTTAGCAGAAAGTGATGAAATTAACAATTTAACAGTCAGACTAACTTCTTATTATTATTCTCAAAAAATACAATATAAAATTTTTTATGTTTTATTCTCTCTTTGGAATATTTTAGAAAGACTTAGCTACTTTTAAAGACAATTTTTTTCTGGCGAGTGCTGAGTTGATTCATGAAGACTCGAAAGAATGGAAGAATCGAGTCGTCAGCAATTTCCAGGAGATTTTCCTCGATAGCCTTGCCCGACTAATGGACGGTGCGAAACGTCGAGTGCGAAACACATGTGCATTCCTCCATTTATTTCACCATAAGTCGTCATTGGCATGCGCACCGATTAGAAGGTAGAATGTAAGTACGTTACGTAGAACTTGCTACTTAGAAACTAAACATACCAATCTGAGGACAAAAAGCCATATTCCATATATCCTCAAGAGGAAAATGTACTCCAGTTATTTATGGCCTCAAGAAACTTACTGATTTTTCATAGTTTTTAATTTTTAAGTAAAAAACGTGTACCTCTTATTACATATTTTTCCAAGCGCCGCCATAGTTTCACCCAGAAAATACCGCTGCGAAGTACTATGGATTTATTCACTATGGGTGTATTTATTGACGATTATTTTATGAGCATTTTGTTTCCTCATAGGTATCAAATAAATTTGCTTCCTCATAGAGGGAAGTTTTTCCTTAACAAAAGAAAAAATGAATACTTTAAATATGTTTCACGCATATGTTTCTGTCTTATCGAAAATCTTATTTTCAGAAAATCAGAGAGCCCACCAAAATGTCAATTGATGTGTTCTGTTACAATGAACAACTTTTTAACTCACGGTAGTGTTATATTTCAAATTAAAATCAAAGTTTTCTTCATAGAAATATTGTAACTTTTTTTTAACTTTCTAAGTAGCTATTGATTAATCAAGAATGGTCATCGAAAGTTCGTCAATAGATCAATCCACGCGTCTCGAAGACGCGAACAATGACATCCAATGCAATACTGTGATATGCCCAATATTAACAAAAAATCCTATTATAAACAAGGAAAATAATTTTGTTAAAAAATTAAAAAACTATATTTTAAGGTTATGGTAGGTCATGAAAGGTTCTTAATTTAGACAATCGATGCGTCTCGAAGGCACGAACAAATATATCATATACATTACTGTTGTATTCCCAATATTAAACAAGTTTTTCTCATATCGAGAAGATAGAGAATACATTTTTTCAATTTATAAATCGGTATTGCTAGATGATAAGATATAGAAGGTTCGTCAATATAGGTCATTCGACGTGTCTCGAAGACGCGAACAAAAGTGTCAGATACAGTATACTGTAGTATTCATGATATGAACAATGTTTTTCTCATAAATAGAATACATACTTTTTTTTGGAAATTTTATAAATCGGTGCTGGGGGGTCATAAAAGGTTTCAGTAGGTCAATCGATGCGCCTCAAAGATGCAAAAAAAATATGCTAGATGTCGAATTGTTGTTCTCTGAATATTAAAAACGTTTTTCTCATATAAGCGAAGTAAATTTTTTTTTTTTTTTGAAACCTCTAAACGCAAAATAAAACGACTTCTAAATTGCCGATCCTGCTCAAAATCCTATCAGAACTGGATATAAGTCAGGGGCTCACCCAATGATTTAAATTAAATTCATAAAAAAATCTGAAAGCACGTGCATATTTGAGGCCGTGCATGAGGTACAATTTTGGTTAAAATTCATCTTTTTAGGTTCTCAATTTAACTCCTTGGTTGAAAGTTGAACCTCTTTATTAAAAATTCATATTTTTATTGAGCATTAATAATTTTAGTTGAAAATTCAATTGTTTGGTTGTAAATGAACTTTTTTGTTAAACATCTATTTTCTTGGTTAAAGATTCATCTCTCCGGTTGAAAATTTAACTATTCCATTTTTAGAAAATTAATCTTCTTGGATAAAAAATCATTTTTTGGATTGAATGTTAAACTCTTTTGTTGGAATTTTTTGTTTGAGATTCATAATTTTAATTGAAAATTCATCTTTGTGGTTGAAAAATTAATTATTTTTTTGAAAATTCGTCTTTTTTGGTAGAAAATTAATCTTGGTTTAAAATTCATCCTTTTGGTTAAAATGCAACTGTTTGGTTGAAAATCAATGTTTTTTGGTTGAGGATTCAACTACTTGATTGAAAATCCGTCTTTTTTGGTTAAATTACATTGTTCTTCATATCAAATTCCAATTTTTTTGATTGAAATATCAAATATTACATTCTTTGTTGAGAATTCATCTTTTTAGTTGAGAATGCTTATTTTTTAATTGAAAAGTGAACTAATTTGTAGAAAATTCGTCTTTTTTGTTAAAAATTCGACTGGATTGTCAAAAAAATTGTTTTCCTACATCGGAAATTATTTTTTAATGAAACTTTAACTATTCCAGTTTTGGATAAAAAGTGACCTTTTTTAAGACTAAAAAATTAAGTGTTTGGTTAAAAACTCGTCTTTTATGCTAGAAAATTAATCTTCTGGGTTGAAAATTTGATTTAATTAAAATTTTTTAATTTCAAATCACAAGGTTTCGAAAAAAACTTAAAATTCTAAAATTTTTAGGTGGTGTTAGTATTTTTCATCGGAAATTAACATCCTCCGTCCTCAAGTTTAAACGTTTTAAAATTCGATGACAATGAAGTTTGGTAATATCAAAAACTTCTCAATTTTGTGTTTCTTTAAAAAAAATGTTGATTAATAATTTGGTCTAAGGCATAATTGAAAAAACTGGATTTGATGATTGTTCTTATATTAATATCTCCTTGAGTAGAATATTCTTAAAATCTTTAAATTAAAATTCCAAGATTTGAATGAATGAACTACCGAACTGGAAGATAAACTCGACTGGCATTTTAATCCTCTAACTGGTTTCTAAAATCCAATAGTTATGGAAATGAGTGGAATAATTAAGATTTCACTCCTGATTTGAATTAACTAAGGAATTATTTGGGATGATAAGTTTCTATATATTTAGCTTTTATCTGTTTATTTAACACTAGCAGTACATATACGCACAAGCAGCGTGCATTCACATCTCTGGATTTCTATTTCGTAACATTAAAAAAATAAACAATTTAAAAATCCACTATTAATCAAATTTTTAAATATTAGATCTTAAAAATTGTTCAAACAATAATTAATAATTTCGAATTGAAAGTTTTTTAAATTAAAAAATAATAATATAATGTATCATTTTTGAATAAAGTGCTTAATCTCGAAATTGAATTGTTTCAAATTAAAATTTCGAAAATAGGACAATTTCCAAATGTTCAAAATTGAATAATTTCAGTTTAGAAAATTTAATACTGGATTATTTAAAATACTAAAAATCGGACAATTTTAAGATATTACATTGAAAATTAATAATAAAAAAGAATACAAAACAAGATGTCTGGTTCTAAAATCTTCAAATTTTTAAGGCTTACATTTGACAAATTATTTGCTTAATTTTTCATTGCTTTTAGTTTATTCTGTAGAAATTTAATTTAAAGCTCAAAATAAAAAATCAAACAATTTTGTACGGTTGAAATTAAAACCAAATAATTTAGAATATTTAAATCTTAAGTTAATAAATTTAAAACCTACTAACATTTTAGGCCAAAACAATTAAGAATATTTAAATCTAAAATTCTTGTATATAGAACTGACTATCAAGAGTATCAATATGAAATATTTGCAATTTTGAAAGATTTGATAGTGAAATTATCCTAATACTTTTAATATTTGAATTTGAAACTTCAACATTGTGAAATTAAAAATTAAAAACTTTCAAATAACAATTAAGAAATTTCATACCAAATATTTTTTAATTTACTTACCATGTTTCTTTAATTTTTATTTTCAGTTAAAATTTAATAATTTCCAGCAGGATTGGAGTCTTTAACTTTCTTAGTTTATTATATAAGAAATTAGAAATAATTAATTTTTTCTTTAAAATAAAAAGTTTTATACGTAGAGCAATGAAAAGTTTGCAGATTCCCTAAATTACTTAAAATTTATGAATTCCTTGAATATTCTGAATTTCCTGAATTCTTTTAATGTTCTGAATTCCTAAAATCCTCAGAATTTCTTGAATTGCCTAAATACTCTGAAATCCCTGAAATTCACTAAATTCTCTAAAATCCTTAAATTGCCTGAATATCTTGAATTCTTAAAACGTTATGAATTCTCTGAAATACTTCAATATTCTGAATTCCTGAAATCTTTTGAGTTCTCTGAATCCCCTGAATTCCTGGAATATTTTGAATTTCTGAAATTTTTGGAATTCTCTGAACTTCTTTCATTACTTCAATTTCATAAAATCCTTGGATAGTCTTGATAGTATGAAATTTCAGAAATTCTCTGAATTCCTAGAATTTCCTAAATGCTCTGTAATCCCTGTAATTCTCTGAATCTCCTGAATTCCTTGAATACTCTGAATTCCTGAAATTTTTGAAATTCTCTGAATTCCCTGAATTCGTTGAATACTTTGACTTTTCTGAATTCTCTGAACTTCTTTCATTCCTTCAATTTCATAATCTCCTTGAATTATCTGAATTCCTCGAATATTCTGCATTCCTAGAATTCTCTAAATTCTTTTAAATCTCTAAATTTCTGCAATTCATCTGAATTCCTGTAATACTCTGTAATCTCTGAAATTCCTGAATTCCTTCAATTCTCCAGGACTCTTTGCATTATTTTTAAGTCCTTGGAATTTAGGGAATTCTCAGAATTTAGGATATTTGAAAAATTCAGGGAATTACACGAATTCAAGGGGTTCAAATAATTGAAGGAATTCCGAAAATCCAGGGAATTCCAAGGATTTGAGGATATTGCAAGGAATTTAGACGAATTCAAGGAATTCAGATGATTCAGAGAATTTAGTTGGATTTAGAGAATTTAGTTGGATTTAGATATGTCAGGGTATTGGGAGAAATTAAGAGGATTTCGAAAAATTTAAAAGAATTCAAAAGGATTTGAAATAGTTTTTAAGCATTCCAAGCGATTCAAAAGAATAAAATAGAATTCATGGAACTTAAAGAATGAAATAGAATTCGAAGAAACGAAACTATCAAAATTACTAATTTAATATTAATAAATATTTGAAATTTAATTATGTCACTCTATAAATACTACAAATTTAAATCCTCTACAATTGAAAAATGCTTTGTGGTAGCTTTCTAATTTTTAAGCCCCTTTCCATATTATTCTGTGAAAAAATTGAAAAATATTGCATGGAAAATAGAACAAATTCAATTACACATTAAATTAAATAATCATTATTTGAAAATTAAATTTAATTAAACCAATTTGAATTAGAAAAAAATTGTCAAAATTTTGTTAAAGTGATTGAACTGTAAAATTTAAAATTGGAATCATAGTAGCCTTGATTTTTATTTTTATATTAATAATGCACAATGCAATATTTCCCCCGCGCTGTAGCACAAGTATAATTGCAATTATAATAAAATAATAATAAAATAATTTTTAACAGTTGAAAAATAATAAGGGTGGAGTCGTATGAACTAACGAAGAACTCAATTTCGAAAGTCATTGGCACCTTTCGCGTAGGTGCCAGCTTACGGTATCCGGCATGCCTACTACGTACGTCCGTTAAATACCAATGTCTTCTTTTCTGAATAATTCAATACGAGTTCCCTCGGGCAGAAAATGCGCGTAGGTTGTTCGGTTTGCGTACTCGCTTGGATAAACTAGCTTCGTTAGAAAAAAACTGAACCTAAAATTCTTCAGTTTTGCTGAATTCTTTAGGGCAGCAATTGGACTAGTTACTTAATTTCCAGGGTAAGAGTAGCCTACCTTTTCAGGCCTTTTTTTATTAATGAGTACAACTTAAATGATAAATTCAAAAATTTTAATTTAAATTTAATCATTTAAAGAATTTAATTAATTAAACTAAATTTAAATTATTAAAAATTCAACTGCTTTGTTGAACATTCGCCTTTTTGGATAGAAAATTCGTCCTCTTGGATTGAAAATTCATCTCTTGGTATAGAAAAGTAATTTTATTTTTAGTAAATATTTTTTAATCCCATGGCGTGTTGGGAACAACAATTGACAATCACATAATTACTACGCAGACGTCACACTCATTCCCCTATTCCCCTCTTTACGCCTTTTTATGGATTCGTCTTTTTCACCTGTTTTCAAGAAACTTCCCCCCTTTTTTTCTTTTTTTTTCACTTAAATACGAATTGAATTGAAGCAGGAAAAGTTAAACGGTGCTCAGTCCCCTTTTGACAAATCGAACTTTCTTCAAAAATCATGCTTTCTCACCTTTTTACACCTATTTCTGTGAGAAACTTAAGGTTTTGCAATTTTTTACCACAAAATTTATTATTCACATGTATATATGTGTTCATATGTTTAAAAATTTTAAAGAATTACACTATATACCAGGGAAAGCTAAACCGTGCTAAGTGCATCGCCATGTCCATTAAATTATTTCATGCACATGTAGCAACGGTAAAATGGTTATGAAACTGATCTACCCCCCTACAGAAAAAATTACTTAATTGGGTGTGAATTGTTCCCACAAAAAATTTTTTTGTATCGCCTGTAAAATTTGGCTGACTGGATTTTTGGTTCAGAATTAATCTCTTTTAGTTAAAATTTGATTATTTGGTTGAAAAATGGATTATTTTGTTGAAAATTCAACTATTTTGTTGACAAGTCATTTTTTGTAGTCTAAAATTCAACTTATTTGTTAAATATTCGTCTTTTTGGATAGGAAATTCATCCTTTTCGATTGAAAATTCATATTTTGGTAGAAAAGTAATTTTTTGGTCAAAAATTCAACTGTTTTGTTGATCATTCGTCTTTCTAGATAAAAAATTCATATTTTCGTAAAAAAGTTATATTAGTTGGATAAAAGTTAAAATCCTTTTTAATTGAAAATTCTACTATTATATTTGTGGTTCAGAATTCATCTTTTTTGTTGAATTTTTCAATTATTTTGTTGAAAATTCATCTCTTGGTAGAAAAGTCATTTTTTTATTGATGAGTAATTCTTTTTAGTTGAAATATCTACTATTATAGTTTTAGATCAGAATTCATCTCTTTTGGTTAAAAATTTAATTAGTTTGTTGAAAATTCAACTACTTAGTTGAAAGTTGAACTACTTTGGTCAAAATTAATTTTTTTGAATGAAGATTCATATGTTTGATTGAAAATATAACTACTTTGTTGAAAACAAACTTTTTGGCTTACAAATTTCACAGTTAAGTTGCAATTTTTTTTCTTTCTTGACCGAAAAATCTTTCTTAGTTGTATTTGTCTTTCTGGTTTAAAAAATTCATTTTTTTTAATTCAAATATGTAACTGATGGCTTAAAATTTAATCTGTTTTGGTTAAGAATACAACTAGTTTGTTAAAAATTTGTCTTTTTGGGTTGGAAATTAATCTCATTTTCTAGAAAATTTATATTTTTTAATTAAAAATTACACTGTTTTATTAAAATGTATATTTTTCAAATTATTCCCGTATTATTCCTCTATTTTTATGAAAAATCAGCCTATTTCCTCTGTTCTTAGTGCATCGAAAGTTACAACTACATTCACATTTTCCTACGTCGATGTGAATTGTTTTTCCAACTACAACGAATTGATTGAATTTTTCATCAAAATTTGACGCCTCGGGTTTTGCGTGTATTAGAAAGCATGTTTGCAAGGTTTTCAAGTTAGGAAGCATTCAAGTTTATCATGGATGTCGAAAAATTTAATATTGGAAGCCTGGAAGGTCAATATTTCAATATTTGGATGCACTGAATTCAAATACTTTTAAATTAGGATAATTAAAGATATAATAAACTTAAAAATGTTCAAGCACTGAAGTTGGAACAATTGAAGTACACATTTTTTTATTTTGAATTCATATTTTCAATTCTTGAAGATTTTATTTATTCAAATATAGAAGCATTGACGATAATTAATCCAAAGTTAGTAGATTTTCAAAATTTGAAGTTTGAAGTTTTGACGCTTTAAGATTTGGTCATATTATAGTTGGCACAGCTTAACGTTTGTCGCTCTAAAAGTTTCAAAGTTTGGATAAATTTTTAAGAGTAGAATTTAAAATGCTCTCAAAATGAACAATTTTAAATCATATAAATAATTTAATTTGTAATCTTCTTATTAGGATCGAAACACGTTTAATTTTCGAGCTCTTCAAGTTTGAAAGTTTTTTAATTTGGTAGCTAATTTGTCAGTCTAAACTTACAGGCGTTTTGGAAATGACTAAAATAAAAATGTTAACACTTTTGCACATTTTCTGAATGTTTAATGTTTTGAGTAAGACATTTTTGATATTTATGTGTTTGAAATTTGAAATTTCTAAAATAGGAACTTTGAATGTTGAGTAGATAAAGATGTCATCATAACATTGTTCACTCTTCAAAGTAAAAAAAAATTACGAAAAGATTCAATCAGAATCTAATCGAAGTAAAAAGACATTATCACTCACCTTATGCGGATACGCAAGGTGCCACGTCACGTTAAAACTACTTCCAGAGAGTAACGAGGTCTTGATGTCACCTGCAAAAGAAAGCTTAAGTAAGAAGAAGAAACGCAACAACAGGATGATTTGTTCACCAGGACAAGTATCTCCTTTCCAGTAATCTCTTTAAAATACTTATTTTCTAATTTAAAATTTCTCATTGGAAATAAAAAATTAAAGCTTAACAATTAATTGAAATAGAACCTTAAGGGGTCGCTCAGAAACTACCTCACGCCATTTACATTTAGAAAACTTCTTCTACACTATTAGAAATGTTCGGAAAATTCCGACATATTTAGGATACTAAAGTAACTGAAATTGACGAAATTAGGTTGCTGAAAACGAAATTCAGTAACTTTTATAGTACATTTAATAAATTTTTATTAAAATTCCGAAACGGTATCTGAAAATTGCAAATAGTTTCCTAAAATTCCTAAAAAGTAACAGAAATATAAGTTATCGTGACCGAAAGAAGTGCGCAGTTAGCAACTGCGCACTCCTCGCTTCTCGATCGAGTTCGAAGCGGACAACGCATGGTGGTTGTGGTCATGGGCGGCAAAGAACTGCAAAAGGTTGTGTTGAATTATAACAAGGCATTAAACCTATTTCTTCCGATATTGAATGAGCTCAAGCGTGAAAAGTATTCGAAATTTGCATGAGAAGGAGAGACTGAAAAAAGTCTTGAAATTGCGAGTAAAGGCAACGACCTAGAAGCTCAGTTAATGAGCAAATTATATTTGCAATAAAATAGATACAAGATACTGCGATTATCTGCCTCGTAAATGAACTTCTAAAAAGGTACATTAGGACCGCAAGTGACTAGCAGCAGATGCGTAAATTAATAATTAATCCAGGTTTCAATTGAATGGTGAGTCCGCTGTCTACGTCAAATGACGTCCTCTTGGCTCAATAGGTTATATCTGTAATTTTGAGTCGTTCTGTTGGTTCATTAATTTTAATATAAATTTGCAGTATATATTTGTCTTAACAATATAAATTATAGTAAGACTATATGTGAGGGAAGTTTATATGTAAATGACTCAAATGTGTTTATATTAACTTCACTCATTTTTTATTAATATTTATATTTTCAGGATAAATATAGACTACATATTTTATAATAAAATTAATGAACCGACACATTTTTTTAATCCCTTGAAATTTTTAGTTTCAGTAAATAAAAATTCCTAAATTGTAAAACAATTTTCTGAAACATGTGACTAAAGCTTTATGCAGTTACCGTTGCTGAAATTTCTGTTCCTACTTAGAAAAACTTAGAAACAGTTTCTGCATAAAACGTTAGTGACGAGTCTCTGAAAATTCATACAGAAATTTCTAACCGTGTACCCCTCCCCTTCTTCGCCTAAAATAAAACACAACATAAGATTTTAACATACTTTACAGCCCAAAATTCTCACAAAACAGGGGTAACAGGCAGATTTTTCGTGAATATTGCGGAATAAAGGGTGCATAAATTCTTTTAAATAAAATTATTGTATTAGGTACCATATTGAATTCAATATGAAAAGCTTAAGGATTCAAGTCGAAATATATTCCATTTTAAATAAAATAGTTGAATTTTCAACTATAAAAGATCAATTTTCTACCAAAAAAGAGTAATTTTCAATCAAAGAGTTGAGATATCAAGCTAGAAAGCCGACTGTTTCAGAAAACGGTTAACCTTTAATCTCTAAAAGATGAATTTTTAAGCAAGGAAAGATGATTTTTTAAACAGGAACTTGTCTACCAAAAAAGAAATTAATTTGCAATCAAGAGAACAAGAGAATAATTAATTTTCTAGGTCGTGGCTGTGGGTACCGAAATTTCGGTACAAATAGCTGGATTTTTTTGGTACAAATAGAGCAGAAAAAGGAGCTATTTGTACCGAAATTGTGATTGAATAGCCGAATTATTTCGGTACAAATAGAGCTGAGAAAGGGCTATTTGTACTGAAATTTCGGTACAAATAGCCAGATTTTTTAGGCAGTTGTAGAAACTTTCAATTTTCTATCCAAAAAGACAAATTTTAAACAAAACAGTTGAATTTTTGAAAAAAAACGAAATCGTGGAGTTGTCAACCTACAGCGATCAATTTTAAACCAAATAGTTGAATCTTCAAGCCGAAAAGACGAATTTTTCATATGACAGTTGAATTTTCAACCAAGGAAGATGAATTTTCAACCAAGAACTTTTCTGCCAAAAAAGTGAGTTTTTATTTAACAAAAAAAATTTTTAAACACTTTAATTTTCCAAAAAAGATGACTCTAACAAAATCGTCGAATTTTTAACTAAATAGTTGAATTTCAGCAAACACAAATTAATTATCGACTAATCAGTTGCAGTTACAACCAAATAGCTGAAATTTAGAGCGAATGGGACAAATTTTCAACAAATTAGTTGAATTTCCAATTAATTGGTAGAATCACTATAAAAAAAGATTATAATTCAACAAAAAAATATTTGCTTTTTCAACAAAATAGTTTAATCTTCAAGCCAAGAGGACGAACTTTTTTAGAAGATAGTTGAATTTTCTATCCAAAAAAGCACATGCATAATAAAACAGTTAAATTTTAGACCAAAAAAGATTAATGCTCAACGAAAACTATAATAGTTGATATTTCGACAATAACAAAATTTAAATTTCAAATCAAAACAGTCGAAATTAGACAAAAAGATCATTTTTCAACAACAAAGGTAATAGTTGACATTTCAACCAAAACATATTTTTATTTTAAATAAAAAACAGTTGAAATTAACACAAAGATGAATTTGCAATAAAAGATTTGAATTTTCACCAAAACAGACTAATTTTTAACCAAACAGTTGCACTTTCAATCAAAAAGATAAAATTTCTACCAAAAGAGATAAATTTTTATACCAAAAACACGAATATTCAACAAATGAGTTGAATTTTCAAACAAACTGATAAGTTTTCAACCCTAAAAGGCGTATTCTCTACAAAACAGTGGAATTTGCTACCTAAAATTTGAATTTTAAACAAAGAAGTTAATGTTTAAAAAAATTTAATATTTTACCAAAATAGTACAATTTATAACCAAAGAGATGAATCCTCAATTGATAAAATTATTTTTTAACGAAGTAGTTCAACTTTCAACCAAGTAGTTGAATTTTCAATCAAGAATAATAATTTTCTACCAGAAAAGATGAACTTACAAGAAAATAGTCAAATATTCAAGCAATAAAATGAATGATTAACAAAGTAGTTCTACTTAGAACAAAGTATTTGATATTTCAGAAAAAATTGAATTCTCAATTAAAAATTTAATAGTTGAATTTTCAAATAAAATCGGTCAATTTCCAACCAGAACTGAAATAGTTAAATTTCTATTTAAAAAAAATGTTTGACTAAAAACAAATTGCTCAACAAAATAGTTAAATTTTCATCCAAATAGGAGACTTTTTAACCAAAAGAGATAAATTCCAAACCAGAAATATAACAGTAGACTTTACAATCAACAATAATTAACTTTGAACGAACAATAGTTAATTTTTCTTCTTGGGTTCTATTAATTTAGTTTGCATGTATTAAGCGAAAAAAGAGAAAAAGGGGAATATTCTTGAAAATAGGGGAAAAAATAGGAATTATTCAAAAAGGGTAAAATAGGTAAATAGGGAAAAGAGTGTGAAGTCTGTATTTATATGGTTTCCTTGTAAAAAATCACTAATTTTCATTTTTTTAAGAATTAAATAGAATTTGGATTCACATTTATATTTTCCAGTTGTGATGTCACATTCTGTATTAACCCCTTCTCCTGGTACCTAGTTTACAAAATACATTCTTAAATTAAACATTATTTTCTAGAATTAATTTCCCATAAATAAAAACAGCAATTTGAATAACCAAATAGAGAAGGAAAATGCAAATGATTGCAGCAGTAATCATCCTTTTCCGCAATATCTCATGCGACCACGCACCATCAAATTTTTTTAACGTAAATTACAATCACCATTGTCTCCTACGATTGCCCATATTAAAGCAATTTGTACCTACATAGCTCCTCATTTGATCACTTTCGATTTGTGCCAAGGCCTCAGCTCAAATCTCTTCGCTCTTCCACATCCATAATGTGCAATAGGGTGGTCCAAAAATGGATTGGAAATTTTTTTTTGAATTTAAAAGCATATCGCCCGGAAATTTGTTCGAACCCACAAAAAATAAATGCGTTTAAAAAAAATGATATTTAAATGTTGTGTAAGCCTCATGAAGTTGAACACGTATTTCCCATAAGAAAAAAAAGACGTTTTTGTAAATTTTATTCAGAATCGTCAATAATAGGTGAATCAAGTTGAAACTCAATATTTCTCTCCGAATTAGCCATAGAATACGAATGAAAACTTATTTTTTAAATATCACCTCATAAACCTGTTTCATGGGGTCCCAAAAAAAACCCCGTAAGTGAATTCAATTTCAAATTAAAAACAAATATGTCATGTTAAAATTATTTGAATGTTTCAATAAAACTAATTGTTTAATGCTTGGACGTATATTTTAATTTTGTTTAAAAATTAGTTTTAAAGTATACCATTAAGCCATTTCCCTTTCGGGGTAGGCGTAACACTACCCGATTCGGGTAGTGTTTCTAGGTTGATAACTTGTAGTAAATAACTACAAGTGTGGGCTCACCACACCCACGATGTGCCAACAGCACTCAGTTTTCTCGAATGGTCACCCATCCAAGTGCTAACCGCGCCCAACGCTGCTTAACTTCAGTGATCTGACGAGAACTGGTTTTTTCAGCATGGTATGGCTGTTGGCAAGGTTATTAATTAAAGGTTAATTGAAGGTAATTAAAGGTTATTAATAAATTAAATGTACCAAAATGAAACTTCAAATGAAAAAAAAATGTTAAAATTATTTGAATGTTTCAATGAAAATAATTATTTAATGCTTTTTATGTTGTGAACTGATTCATTAATTATAAACTGATTCGATTAGAACTTACATTGTCTGGGATCAGATTAAAAGATTATTAATAAATCAAATTTCCAGAAATAAATGTTAAAATTAAAAAAAAATATATATATATATATACATATATGTATATATATATACATATATGTATATATATATATATATATATAGATATACATATATATGTATATATATGTATATATATATATATATATATATATATATATATATATATAAATTAAAAATCATTTGAATGTTTTAGTGAAAGTTATAGTTTAATGCTTCTTATTCTGTTACCTGATTAATTAATTATTAGCTGATTGATTTTTTTCACAATATTAAATAACACGAAGATTGAATTTTAATTTGTTTCAATGAAGTACATGAATTAATTATTTCCTTTATAGTTACGTAATTGAATATTGGGTATAATTTGCATAATAAAAGTTTATCTATATTCAAATTAGTCAATGTTTATGATGTTGTGAAATGATTTTCTGAATTTAATTTTCAAAATTATATATGTAAATATGTCTTCATTTTTTCTGAAAATAAAAGGTGACTAATAAATTAAATTTTCAGAAAAGAAAGTGAAAATTAAAAAAAATGTAAAGTAAAAATTATTTGAATGTTTGAATGAAATGATAGTTTAATGCTTTTTATGTTGTGAAATAATTAATTAATTAATTAATTATACTCATTATTCTATGAAAACTTGTATCTCCTGTAATTAGTTTAGAAAGTTATAAATAAATTTAATTTCCATAATTGAAAGTTCAAATTAAAAAAAAATATAACATAAATTGATTATCTATTTTAAGGTTATTTAATTTAATATTGGCTATGATTCATATTATAAAGTTTATTTATATTTAAAATAACCGTATCCCAATTACATAATTTTTTTAATGTTCCTGATGTTGCGAAATAAGTATCTGAATTCAATTTTCATAATTATATGTACATGTGTTTTAATCTTTTCTGGAATTAGTTTGAAAATAATTCAAATTTTCAGAAAAATATCACAGGCATCGAAAGTCGAATTTTAGATTGAGGTATGATGAAAAAAAAATTAACCGAAAAGTTGGCGCCTAACTATTCTATTACAATAAGAGAAGATAGTAATAAACAATAGTAATTTGTTTGAACAATTAGGTTTTGTAAGTTGAATTAATTATTACCTCACACTAATTTAAAAGTGGATATTGTGATGAATAATAATAAATTGGTTAAACACTTATTTATGTTAAATTTAATTCATTATTGGTTCACTCTTACTAAAAAGTTGATAATAAGTTTAGAAAATTTGGAAAAGACCGCGACTTTCTAACTCTATTCTAAGACAAAATTGCTAAGAATAATAATAAATTGTTTGAACAATTTATATAAACATCTAATTATCAGTAATAAGTATTATTTTATGTATTATGAACAATTTGTATTATGAAACTGGAAAAAATCATAATTAGCACCAAAACCCAATTTTTGATGAATCGAATAAAATTTACAAAACCGTCTTTTTTCTTATGGGAAATACGTGTTAAACTTCTTGGGGTTTTTGGAACCTTTAAATATCATCTTCAAAAATGCATTAAATTTTTTGTGCATTCAAACAAATTTCCGGGTGATATGCATGAAAATTAAAGAAAAAATGGACCTACAAAGTTACCGAGCATCTTCAACGAGATTTTATATGAGGTGGTTAAAATCGAAATTATCTATAATCTTCTTCCGTCATCTTCAACTAAGAGTCGGAAGTTAGTATGGTCTTTGAACACTTCGCATATATTATAAAAACTTTCCATGAAAACTTTCTGATTTTACACGATAATTCGTGAATTTTATTAAAATGCAAATGATGTGTAGGTTTTTATATAATTTTGATGTATTCTATCAATTTTCTTAGAGTGAATTTCAAATATTTCAATTACAAAAAAATAAATCATGATTAATTTTGCAAGAATGCCAATATATTAACAATATTTAAAAGATTTCAAGAGAATTTCAGAGCAATTTAAGGGTATTTAAAAGAAATGGAAAAAAATGAAAAGGCATTTTTAAATAATTCAAGAAAATTAAAAAAAGTCAATAAAATTCAAAAGAATTCAAGATTTCTGTAAATTAAGTTACTTTCAAAAGCTAAAATTTACAAACGCTTGTTATTTTGACATCTTTGATGCTTAAAATGCTGAATTTTTTTAATAATAAATTTACCATTTAATCTGTAAGTTTACGATTGATGTCATTTTTTTGGTAAGAAAATTAAATTAATCAAATATTTGAAAATCCAAACTTAACGTTACGGATTGATCAAAGTTGCAATAACAGGGTTGCTATAAAATCCGAATTTCGAAATTCCTTGACTTTTCCCTGGCCAATTTTTCATTTTTCCTGACCGATCTAAATTTTTCTTTCAGATATAAAAACAACCTTACACCTAGGAGATCAATAATGTTATTGTAAAAAATGGAAGAATTACATTTTGAGTTAAGATAATTGATTTTCAGCTAAGAAAAAAGGGATTTTTAACAAAATAGTTACATTTGCAACCAAAGTGATAAATCTTCGATAAAAAAATGAATTCTCAACGAAAAGTGTAATAGTTGATATTTCCAACAAAAAATATTTAAATAATTAGTCAAAGACAGTTGAACTAAAACAAAAAAATACGAATTTTCAACGAATTTTTCAAATCCCTAACCAAAACAAACTCATTTTCAAACTAAAAGAGGAATATTCCACAAAACATTTGACTTTTCAACCAAGAAAGATTTTTCAGTCAATAGAGAAAAAAAAATCTAATATAAAATGTTGAGTTTGAAAGCCAACAAGACAAATTTTTGAGAGGACAGTTGAATTTCCAACCCAAAAACATGCATTTTCTACCAAAAGAATCGAATTCTCAACCCAAAAAGTTGAGTTTTCAACAAAATAGGTCGATTTTTCAATTAAAAAGATCAATTTTCTAACAAAAATGGAATAGCTACATTCTCAGTCAAATTAATTCATTAAAAAAAAAAAACGAATTAATCGAGAATTCATATGTTTTGGTTGAAACTTGAACTACTTCGTTGAAAGTTGAAATACTTTGTCAACAATTTATTTTATTGACTGAAGATTCAACTACTTTGTTAAAAATTCGTCCTTATTTTGTTGATTCATTTTTTAAATTAAAAATATAACTATTCCAATATTGGTTGAAAATTGATAGTTTTTAGTCCAAAATTCAACAATTTCCTTGAAAATTTATATATTTTGTTGTGAATTCATATTTTCTGGATGAAAAATAATGTTCTTAATTGAAAACTTAACTGCTTGGTTTAAAGTCTAAGTACTTTGTTAAAAATTCATTTTATTATTTGAAGATCCATTTCTTTGGTTGAAAATATAACTATTTTGTTGAAAAATAGTTTTTTTTTGTTGAAAATTCATTTTTTTGACTTATGATTTAACTTTTTCATTAATGGTTAAAAGTTGATCGCCTTTAGTTGAAAATTCAACAATGCTGTTGAAAATTGATGTATTTTGTTGTAAATTCTTCTTTTCGGTAGAAAACGAAGTGTCTCGTCGGTCCAAAATTCGGGATGAGAGTTCAAATATTTTTCATGAACTTGGCTAGTCGTCTCGAAGTTTCGGGACGTCTAGTCCATCCCCTTTTCTAGCTCCCCTATTTTTTCAGTACGACTAGACACAGCCAGTGAAAATTTTATCTTCCTGATTAAAAATTCAAATACTTGGTTGGAAGTTGAACTACTTTGCTAAAAATTAATCTTATCAGTTGAAGATCTATCTCTTAGGTTGAAAAGTTAAATTTTCTTGGTTGAAAACATAACTATAATTGTTATTGTTGAAAATTTATCATTTTGCGGTTGATTAATTTTTTCAACTCAAAGTATAACTATTTCATGATTGGTTAAAAATTGATCGTTTTAGTCCAAAATTCAACAATTTTGTTGAAAATTTATAGATTTTGTTGTAAATGTATATTTTTTTGTTAAAAAAAAATCTTCTGGATTGAAAATTTGACTGCTTGTTTGAAAGTTGAACCACTGTTCTCAAAATTTATTTAATTAGTTGAAGATCCATCTCAGGGGTTAAAAATTTGAATCTCTTAGGTTGAAGATATAACCATTTTGTTGAAAATTCGTTTTTCTAAATTCAACTTATTTGAGGTATAATCTTTTTTTATAGCAAATCTATCTAATTGGTTGATAGTGGAACTGCTTTGTTAAAAATCGCTCCTTTTTGTTAAAGATTCATCATTTCAGTTTCAAATCCAACTGTTTTGTTAAACATTCGTCGTGTTGTATTGAAAATTAAACTGTCTTCTGAAAAGTTTGTCTTTTGGCTTGAAAATTCACCTATTTGGTTGAGAATTCAACTGTTTTTTGTTGTAATTTAATCCTTTTAGTTTAAAAACTCGACCACTTTGTTGTACCTTTATCAAATTCCATATAGTACACATACATTAATTTTATTCAAAAGAATTTATTCCCCTATTTTCGTGAAAAATCACCCTATTCCCCCTGGTATGAGAGCATTTTGGGCTGTATTTGTAACGTCACCTTGGGGGGGTTCAAACTTGGTGTGATGATCTGTGACGAAGTAGAAGAGGGGTGACAAAAGTTTGCAAAATAGAGTGACGTAGTATTTTTCAGTGCATTAAAAATATTTTTTATCATTTTGTATTTGAAGAGTGTGAATACAATTTGGAAGAATATCAATTAGTCTAGCAAGTAAACTAACACGTAAACAAGTCGAGGACTATAGGAAATATCACTTACCAGACTGCAAATCTTATTTTAAAAAAGAACTTACATAATATTGACGTATTACGAGACCTGCAATTAAGTAATAAAAAATCCTTTTTCACAATATTTGAATGAATGTATGAAAAATATGCATAAAAAATTGATATGAAAAGAAAAATTTATTGAATTTTTTTCTTGTTTTTCATAAAGATCTGTTGAAAGTCACGTTGCATGATATTTGAGAAAGAACGACTAATGCATAAAAGATTAAAAAAATGCTTCAAATGACTCATAAACTCATTAAGGCATTAAATTGCACATGAAGGTCTGAAAGTCATGAGTTGGTTTATTTTTTGCAAGCTTGTTTTTATTTTCTCGTTTTTTTGTGACAATAAATAGTGATGCAAATACTTGGATTCATTATTTGTTATTAATAACTAAAGGTCGAGGACGTCAAGTGCGTTCTGTTGGAAAAGAGCGTTATCCGAAGGCGTTGTAACGCAATCCGGAAGATGCCAGCGAACCGCAACCATTCGATGCTGTTGGTTCCATTCGACTGTTTTTTCCACTTTCTGCTCCCGGTATTACCCGATTCTTACTCGCGTATTCGCATATCGCAGAATTCGATACAATGCAGTCAAGAAAGAAAAAAATAGTTTCATGCAACTGTAAAGGAATCTAAGAGTGATGGGAATTCACGCCTCATTGTGATCACAATGATGGGAGATCAAGTTTCAAAGAATCAAGATCGTCATTCTGAAATATTATTTTTTTGCGAATTAAAAGATTTGTAAACCAGGCACGCAAAGGACTTAAGGCCTATTAATTTCCTTGGCAAATTTGAGTCTCCTAATTATGAAACTTTATTTTTAGTGTTTCGATCATGGCGATCATTTTAAATCAAAAAACAATTAAATTGAATAAGAAAATACAAATTTTTAACAAAATAATTGAATCCTCAATAAAAAAATATCATAAATAAAGAAGAATAAAGAAAAAAAATTTTATCCAAAATGTAGAATTTTCAAGCCAAAAAGACGATTTTACTACAAAAAAGGTGAATTTTCAACGAAAAAAGGTGAGTTTTCAACCAAGGAGATTGATTTTCTACTACAAAATACAAGTTCTCAACAAAATACATAAATTTTTAACTAAATAGTTGAATTTTCTACCGAAATGATTATTTTTTTACCAAAAAAGACGAATTTTTAATCAAATACATTGGAACATGGAATTACGGACGGGTTCGGGCATTGCTTGCAGTAGCCTTCATCGTAAACATAGACAATCCAAACCTAAACAGGCAGGACCGCATGAATCACTCATGTTGGATCTGGAAGCATGACGCAACCTGATGCAACTAACGCGCCGAGAGTGCGGCCATTGAACTTTTTGTCACGCTTGACTGAGCACACCCTCTCTTTCAGTCCCGCGGCCGAAAGAGAGGATGTTCATCACGAAACTGCGGAGGCCGTCAGTTCTAGGAACGCCGTAAACTCGAACTCCTTAATTCCAGGTTCCAGTTTACATAAATTTCTAAGCAAATAGTTAATTTTTCAACCATGAAAATTAATTTTCGACCAAAAAAGACGAATTAAAAAAAATTACATAAATTTTCAAGCAAATAAATGGTTAAAAGAATAAATAAATCTTCTGCAAAACAGTTGCATTTTCAACCCAAAAATATGAAGTTTAAACAAAAATCGTTAATTTCGAATCACATAGTTAAATTTTGTGTTAAAAAAATTAGTTTTTAACCCAAAAAATAAATTTTCAACCAAATTGTTGAACTTTCGAACCAAAAAGACGAATTTTCAATAAAACAGTTGAATTTTCCACCCACATATATGAAATTTCAAGAAAAAGTGACTTTTCACCCAAATATTTGAATTTTCAATCTACAAATATGAATCGTTAACAAAACATTTGAATTTTGAACTAAAAAGAATGACTTTCTAACAAAATAATTAAATTTTTAACCAAATAATTAAATTGTCAACCAAATACAAAATTTTTGAATAAAAAAAATCAATTCTCAACCCAAAATATAACAGTAGACTTATGAACCAGAAAAATTAACTTTTAATCAAAAAAAGTTTCATTTTCATCCAAAGAGATGAATGTTTAATGAAAATAATAAATCTTCAACTGAAATAGTTAAATTTCAAGATAAAAAATTAATTTTTCAACAACAAGAAAACGAATTTTCAACAAAATAGTTCAATTTTCAACCAGAGATGAATATTCAACTAAAATGATGAATCTTCAACCAAGAAAATTAATTTTTAACAAAAGAGTTCAACTTTCAACCAAGTAATTGAATTTTCAATAACAAAAATTAATTTTTAGCCAAAAAAAAAACGAGTTTGGAGAAACTAGTTAAATTATCAACCAAAGAGATGAATGCTCAACCAAAACAGATTAATTTTTACATAAGCAGTTACCTCCTTAACAAAAAAGGTAAAATTTCTACCAGGAAGGATGCATTTTTAAACCAAAAAGACGAAATTTCAACAAAAGAATTGAATTTTCAATCAAGAAAGATTTTACGGTCAAGAGAGACAAAAAAGCGAATTTTCAACAAAATAGTTGAATTTTCAAACAAAAGAAATGATTTCCAAACAACATTGTTGATGCTGAAGAAAATAATTTAATTTTCAACTAAATAATTAAATTTTTATCTAAAAAAGATGAATTCTTAACCGAAAATAAAATAGTAGACTTCTCAAGCAAAAAGAATTAACTTTCAACCAAATATGGTTGGATTTTCTACCAAAGAAAAGAGAATTAAACTAAAATAATGAATTTTCAATCGGATTAGTTAAATTTTCAGTTGCAAAAATTAAGTTTCGACCCCTAAAAAAACTAATGTTCTACTCTGGAAGTTAATTTGTTTTTCTTTTTTGAAGCGTTTTACAGATTTGCTTAGTTCCGCCTATCACTTATGGAAGATATAAAACTTCTTAGGCCCAACAAGGAATGTTTTAGACAATTTTAAATTTTCCTGCATTGAGCTATAAATTCATATGACTCATCAGGTTATGCAATGGTCAGGGAAGTTACGGAAAAGTTAGGGTTCGATTCTCCATGCCTGCGAATTTCGATTTTTTTTTAATTTCTTCAGCAACATTACATTACATGCATGACAATATTATAATACATGTATTGCAATATTACAATATCAACATTTGGAAACTAAAATATCATGTTGGAACGTTACCTTACGTCTCGGATATAAACTTCCAAATACATTTAATGGAAAGTTCCAATAGAAATTTATTATAAAGAAGAGAAAATGCTTTGATTCAGTAAAACGCCTTTGACTTGAAGTGAAGTCTTTCGATCATTCACAATTGCATCTATAATGACGGCTTATCCTGCTTAAATTTAATTGTCATTAATTCAACAAATTCTTCGCAAATTGAACGCATTTTATTGACTAAATTCAGTTTTCTTACTTTAACGTTTTCTCGCATATAATTGAAATGTTTTATTATATCTACAAAAATACAAATTTCCCTTCAACAAAACCATATTGTTACTAACATCAAATAATTTTATTGCTCCGGTAAAAATTTGGTTAATTCTACAAAATATACTTGTTCAATCAATAAAATTTCGAAAAAAATAATTTGGTTGGCCCAACCAAATGGTCTTGTTGCTTCTATAACAACCAAAAAATTTGTTTGGAACAACCAAACTTTTGTTTGGCCAGCCAAACATTTTTCTTAGTGTGGTATATGGATGTCAAAGCATATTTGGAAACATTTTGATTTGAAACCTTTCGAAATGCTGCTGTTTTGAAAGTTAGAGTCTTCGAAATTATCTTTGTTTTTTGTAATAAATTAATAAAAAGACCTCCTTTTAAAGTAAATAATATAATGTAAGTAATGTGATGTAAGTAATCAAAAATATTTAGCGTCTTCTTTAGTGATGTGCTGATTGATCTATGACCGGAACGTGGTGCAACAAGATTCCTTCAACGCCACAAGTTTGTATGATGTGATCTCCCATTAACGCACTTGACGCACCTGCACGCGCTCTCCCTTTCTCTCCTGTTTTCTTCATTGCGGAATTTTTCTCTCAAGCATTCGACAACATGACGAACTCGTGCTCGCATTATTACCGCATGCTGGGCTAGGAAACTTATGTATCCTGAGTATGAAAACCATACGCATCTTATTTCTCGCACGATATCATGATGTAATAACTTACATTCATCAGGATCGTACTGAAGTCTCAGCAAGCGCTTTCCAGGTCAGGAATATCACACCTGACAGCCATCTCATCGATTTTAATTAAACAAAGTGAAATTATATAGGGTGGAAATCTCGATATCCCTGAAATGTCCGAAGGATATCGAAGAATGTCCCAAGGATATCCTAATAATGTCCCAATTCCATATACCAGGGATTTCTCCAAGATATCTCAATTCTATAATTTGGTATATTCTTGGAAATTCAGATATGTCTAGTGCCAATTGTATGTATACTCAATCGTATAAATAAAATAACTTATCATTTAACAATATTATGTATTTCTCCGGAGATTTTACACAAATTATAACATTACAAATTACAATAATAGTAGAGTCCCCTCTAAAATCACTTCCAGGTAAATTCCGTAATGCGAAGGCTATCTCGCAATAATAAGTGGTGCTCTAACAAAAGGTAACAATATTTCGAATATTCGTGCCGGATTATAATCTATTAACCTAGTAATGTGTAAATCAACGCCGTACATATTAATTTGATTATTTTTTGTTGTAAAAACTGATTTTTGCGTTATACTCATAGTGAAAAGTGCGATCGCCAAACAGCGAAATTTAGAGGTTATAGATGCAAAAGAAACCGAATATTCGAGATTTTCATTCCAGAAATATGGTATTTCATTCCCAAAATTGCATATATCCCACATAGCACATTGTATAGATATCGTACGGGGCAGAAATGTCGATGTCCCTGGAATATGCCACGGATATCCCGGGAGATTTTTAGGACATTTTCCAGGATATCCCATGTCCTGCCGAGATATCCTAGGTATATGCCAAAGATATCATTTTGTTATGAGGGAATCTTTGGCATATCCCTATAGAATATCTCAGCAGGACATGGGATATCCTGAAAAATGCCCCCAAAATCTCCCGGGATATCCGTGACACATTCCAAGGATATCGACATAAGTATATAGGGGTCGTTCAAAAAATATGTAACGCTTTTTTCTGCCATTTTTGACCCCCCCCCAACCCATTCGTAACGCTTTTTATATAGTAAGTGTGTGTAAGTTTAAAATTGGAGAAACGCTCAAGGAGACCCCCCCCCGCACCCTCCTAAAGGCGTTCCGTATTTTTTGAACAGCCCCATATACAATTTTGGCAATGGAATCCAATATTTCTGGAATGCATATTATTTAAAATATGTAGAGTGCCTGAAAACATAAAGATTTATTCAAACATAAAGTAATAGCCTACTTACAATAAAAGACAAGACATTTTCTGAAAATTTAAGAATTGGCTGTTATTGCATCTATAACCTCTACATTGTGCAGTTTGGAGATCGCACTTTTCACTACGAGCATAACGGAAAAATCTGTTTTTACGACAATACACAATCAAATTAATATGTACCGCGTTGGTTTACATAATATAAAAGAAAATAGATTATAATCCGTCACGCACATTCGAGAAATTGTTGTCTTTTGTTAGAGCTTCACTTACTATTGCGCGATAGTTTTTGTACACAGATTTTTGTACTTTATAATGTTATACTTTGTACAAAATCTTAGGAAAAATACGTAATATTGCTAAATGATGAGTTATTTTATTCATACGATAGAATATGCATATAATTGGCAGTAGATATATCTGAATTTCCAAGAATATATCAAATTATAAAATTGAGCTGCCTAGTTTGTGCCCAGAATATTCTGGAGATAAGAGGGATATCTCGCCGATGTCTCCTCCAGTGAGGGACATTAAGAGTAATGTTTTTTCGACAAAGGATTTTCGAAAATTTTGAAACTTCTGGGACCTAAACCATTTTGAAATTTGAGGTCGACTTGTCTATGAACTGTAATATTTCCGACACTTTTTTCGGATTCTAATGAAACTTATAGGCATTTCGTTATAACTTACAATGATCAGAATCATACTAAAATCTCTTAGCAGACGTTTTCCAGGTCAGGAATGTAAAACCTGGCAGTCATCTTATGGATTTTATTTAAACTCAGTGAAGTTGTATTACTTTATGAGTAATGTTTTTTGGCCGAAGACTTTCGAAAATTTCGAAAATTCTGGAAACTATACCATTTTGACATTTAAGGCCGATTTTTCTTTGAATTGTGATATTTGTGACACTTTTTCGGACTAATGAAACTTATGGGCATTTTGTGAAACAAATGCTATTTTATATGAAATATGAAAGAAAACAAAATTTACACAAAAAATATGAAAACATTTTTGAATTTTTTCTACATTTTTGTACAATCCTGTGGAATAAAAAAACTTTTTCAAAAATTTTCTATACTCTTTCTCGACATATCTGAATTTGGTCGAATATTAAACTACTTGGTTAAAATTTTAACTACTTGTTGACAATTTTTTTTTTAAATTGAAGTTTCCTCATTGTAGTTCAAATTTCATTTCGTTAGTTGCAAATGTAACTATTTCCAGCATACATTTTTGTATGTATGAAAACAGTTTTTTCTGCATCCAATGACTACTTTAGAGTTAAAAAAAGCAAAAAAAAATCAAAATCAGAACATTGAGATTTTTCGGCCTTTTAAAATTTTTTTCTCGGAAACTAATGATAAATAATTTTTCATTCAAAAACCCGCATACAAAAATAACTTAGTTATAGTGGAAAAACTGCAAAAATCAAGGTGGTAAATATACTCACCACAGTGCTTGTAAGGGTTGAAAGAAAAGTATTTTTTAATAGAAATGTCAACTAGTAGAATTTTTTTTTGAAAACTCGTCTTTTTGGTAGAAAATTCATCTTTTTGGTTGAAAATTGAACTATTTGATTAAGAATTAATTTTTTGTTGTTGTAAAATTCTTATTTTCGCATTAACAAAATATAACTTTTTTGTAGGAAATTCGTCTCTTTTGAAAAACATTTCATCTTTCTTGGTTAAAAATTCAATTGGTTGAAAATGAATTTTTTTTGCTGGTTCAGGATTCAACTATTTTCTTGAAAAATGGTCTTTTTTGATGATTTGAACTGTTTTTGAATTAAAATGAAAATCTTTTTTAGTTGAAAATTAGTTGTTTTTTTATTGTTAAAAATTTGATTCAACATATCTGGAATTTTCAAGAATCTTTTTAAATTTGCTCAGAAAAATTAGGGAAAATATAAGTGGTTATTCGAAATTTTTATTTTGTATTTAAAATTATTTCCCCCTCAAAACGGACAACTACACGCGCGCGATTCTTGATGCTAATGTCGGGGCTCCTCACTTTTTTTATTGCAACTCGCTACAGAAAAATCTCAGAATTTTGTAATAAAAAGCACCTTAAAGCAAAAAGGCTTACGAAGGGCAAATATCCAAAAAATAGGGGCTTTCAGCCACTGTTTTCCAAAAAAAGCAAAAAAGATGAATTCTCAACGAAAAATGTAATAGTTGATATTTCTATCGAAAATATTTTAATTTTAGATAACAAACAGTTAAATTCATACAAAAAAGAGAAATCTCCAACAAAATAGTTGAATCCTTAACCAAGTAGATTAATTTTCTGCCAAATAGACCAATTTTCAATGAAACAGCTACATTTTCAACCAAACAGATACATTTTTAAGTAAAATGATGAATTCTTATCGTAAAATGTAATAGTTGATATTTCAACTGAAAAAGATTTGAATGTTATATCAAAAAGAGTTTAGTTCATCCAAAAAAGACAAATTTTCAACAAAATAGTCGAATTCTTAACCAAAATAGATTAATTTTTAACTAAATTAACCAAAGAAGATTCAATTAATTTAATTTCTATTTGATCTATTATTATATATATATATATATAAAATACTATATATTTTTTAAGAAAGGAAAGGATTTTTAAGCTTCCAATTTGCTTTTGATTTAGACCATTTTTAAAAAGTGGTCCTTTAAATTTAAAAAATTTTAAACTTATATCATCCTGAATTGAAAACATTACTACTTGAAAAATATTATGATAAAAAAATGTCAACTTCACTGCATCCAAATTCGAAGACTTTAAATTTTAATACTTTCAAAAATAAACGCCTTTTTTCAACTCTCAGTGCGCCTATTTTATAAGTTGAAAATCTAAAATTAATAAAATTGTGTTTTAAATACACCAGCTTGTTCCAAACAAATCTTCCAAAGAATGAAAAAAATGTCGAGAAAGTTAATCTTCCCACAGTAAATTTCCAGCACTCGTTAATTAGTACTATTCAACATATCATTATCTACTTTTCGAATCAGAAACATACGGGTAACTCCAAATTATATAATTTCAGTTAAATATAATCCAGAAACCACAAGTTGATAAATTGTAAATGAAATAGCAATAATTTACCGAAACTGTTTATATATCGGTATAATTATTACTATATCATTATAATTATCTCATTAAACTGAAAAAATTTCATTTTTTCTCATAGCGCAATTTGAGGTATTAAGCTATTTCAAAACTAAGATAATGCTATTCTTTTCAGAGTATAACGTGAACTATTTTCTTCATAACATCTTCACATATATTCTCGAGATTAATTTTTGAGATTGAAATTTTAATTATGTGTATGAATATCTCCAATCATAAAGTGACGCCTCTAATAGTTCATTTGAATATAATTATTAAATTTACTTTACTTTTACTTAAGGATTCACAAATCCAAGGCAAACGGAGAAAGTGTAAGCATCATAGAAGAGTGTTCATTATACCCTGGGATTGTTAAAAGAATCAATTCCTCGCTTCGTAATTGAAATTCTGTCTTACAAAAATCACAACAATTTTCCTCGTCTTGCCAATTTGCTGTACTTTCTAGCAATAACCGATATTAATCGAACCATCGCTTTTCTCTTTATGGCAATCAGGAATGTATGTTATGTCTTTTTTAATAAACGAAATAACTCCTCGTGGTTTTCATGATTTAGGAAATCTACATAGAGTCTAAGTGGACTACCATTTTTTTATATCAAACTTCACAACCCAAAATGCTCTCAAAATAGGAGAAATAGAGTGATTTTTTTAGGAAAATAGGGGAACAATAGAGGAATGAATTCTTTTAAATAACATTAATGTAGATACCATATTGAATTCAATATTAAACGCTTTAAATTCCTACGATTTTAAATCGAAATATACTGCATTTTCAGCAAAATAGTTGAATTTTCAACCAAAAAAGATTTTCTAACAAAAGAGAGGAATTTTCAACCCAAAAAGAACAATTTTCATCTCAATCGTTCAGTCTTTAAGCTAAAAAGTATAATTTGCCACAAAACAGTTGACTTTTAAACCAGAAAAGAAGAATTTTCAACAAAAAAGTTAATCTTCAACCAAATAGTTGAATTTTTTCCAAATTGTTGAGTTTTTCAGCCAAAAAGTGGAATTTCCTACAAAACAATTGCATTTTAAACCCAAAAATATGAATTTTCAGCAAAAAATTTAATTTTCAACCAAATAGTTAAGTTTTTAACCATAAAAGATAAATTTTCAACCAAAAACGATGATTTTTGTACCATGAAAGATGAATTCTTAATCCAGAAGAAAGAATTTTCTATCCAAAAAGACGACTTTTCAAGAAAACAGTTGAATATTCGATCAAATAAGATGACTTTAACAAAATAGTTGCATTTTCAACAAAATAATTAAATTCTAAACATGATAGTTGAATTTTCAACCAAAAATTGAATTGTCAACCTACAAAGATTAATTTTTAGCTAAATGGTCGAGTTTTCAAACAAAATAGATTAAACTCTAACAAAAAACAGTTGGATATACAGCCAAATAGTTAAATTATCAACCCAACAAGTCGACCTTTTTAGAGGACAGTTGAATTTTCAACAAAAATATTAATTTTCAGCCAAGAAAGATGACTTTTCTACCAAAAAATATAAATTTTCAATCCAAAAGGACGAACTATCTATCAAAAAGATGAATTTCCAACGAAATAATTGATTTTTAAACTAAATAGTTCAATTTTCAACCTAAAAAGATGAATTTCCAACCAACAAAAAAGATTAAACTTCAAACAGAAACAGTTACATTTTCAACCAAATAGTTTAATTTTCAAACGAGAAAGACGAATTTCTTAAAACACAATTGAGTTTTCAACAAAAACGTTTTTTTAACCAAGAAAGATGACTTTTTAAGAAAATATATGAATTTGCAACCAAATAGTTGAATTTTTGACTGAAAGATATGTTTTCAACCAAAAATTGCATAGCCATATTCTCAGTTAAAAAAATTAATTTTGAACATGAAAAAAAGAATTTTTAACCAGTTGAGTTTTCACCCAAGAAAGAAAAAAAATTAAACGAAATTGTTGAATTTTAAAGCCAAAAAGACAAATTTTCTATAAAACAGTTGAACTTTGTAACCAGAAATACGAATTTCCAACGAAGAAGATTAACTTTCTACCAAAAAGGCGAAACTTCAACGAAATACAAAAAGTTTCAACCAAATAGTTTTTTTTATTAAAAAATATGATATTTTTACGACAAGAAATTATTCTTCAAATCAAAAAGACGAATTTTCTACAAAACAATAAAATTTTCAATCCAAAAATATTAATTTTCATCAAAAGTAGTTGAATTGAAGTTGAAGCCAAAAAGACTAATTTTCTGCAAAACAAAACAAAAGGTAATTTACAACCAAATGGTTCAATGTACAACTAAAATGGTGAATCTTCAACAAACAAACAAACAATTTTACGAAGTAGTTCAACTTTCAACCAAGCAGTTGAATTGTCAACTAAAATAGTTTAATCTTCAACCAAAACAGATTAATTTTCAACCGAACAGTTGCATTTGTAACCAAAAAAGAATAATTTTCTAACAAAATAGTTGAATATTTGACAAAAGAATAAGTTTTCAACAAAATAGTAGGATTTTTAACAAAATGAGATGAATTCTGAACCAAAAATATAATAGTAGACTTTTCAAACAAAAAGAATTAACTTATAACGAAAAATAGTTGAGCGAAAAACCGAGATAATTGGGAAGTTTTTTGAAAATATATATTAAAAGATATGTGAATCGATCAAAGATTTCATTAATGTTAAGTATTAAATATCTGAAATTTAATCAAGTGATTTTATTTTATTTGAACTCAGTTCGCTCAGTTTACTCAGAGTGTTTTATAACCTTTTGCCAAACCGTCTTTCTAGTATCAAAGTAAAATATCATTCGAAAAGATCAAAAAATATTTGTATTTTCGTCAAAAAATATAAAAATATTCAAAAAATTTTTTTTCAATTACTGATTTTTTTCAATGTTTTTGTTTTTCGCTCGACTGATATTTTACTTGTATACTAGAAAGAAGATTTTACAAAAGGTTTCAAACTATTATTCACTCAAAAATTTGGAAAAGTCATGAAAGTAATCATTTACCAAAATTAATTAAAGTAGGTATGCGCCTTGTGATAAAAACAGTAATGAACCAATATGTTAAAAGCTTGTTTTGTCTTTTTAATACAAAAATTAACTATTATTGTTGGATACTGAAAAAAGGAGAATTTAGGAAAATAAAGACGTTGGCTTTAATTTCCTACTTAATCCCTTCTTCCAGGAAACAATTAATTACGAAAATTGAATAAAATTCACATCATCTGCACCTGTGAGGATTAGAGAAAGCTGATTCTAATAGATATAGTTTATGTAAAGTTTATAATAAGTTTTCCTCTTTATTCATTTTCAATAGAATGATACATGCCACCCAATAGTGGCTACAGTCAGTTTTAGTCAGACAAGTAGGTAAGGCCAAAAATTGGCCGTATTATTTTTCATGAGTTCACTAAGGACTAAGGGAACGTCTACTAATAACGTAAGGATGACTTTTGACATTTTAGATTACCCCTCCCCCCGTGGGGTAAGGATTCGAAAGATTTTGAGGACCCCCCCCCCCCCCTTTCCCTTTTTACGTAAGATTTTATATTTTTACTCAATATATCAACAATATTCAGCATGTTCACCGTAAACCAGATTTGAAGACATCTCACGATTTGAAAGTATTTCAACAGATTTCAAGGGATTTTAAGGTATTTCAAAGGACTACAAAGTATTTCAAAGAATTATAAATTTTTTACGGAATATAACAAGATTTCCAAACCTTTTTAGGGACTTCATGAGATCTCAAGGAAATTGAAAAGATTTCAAGGAATTACAAAAGTTTTAGGGTAGGATTTCAAATGATTTTAAAGGATTTCAGAGGATTTTGCGGGATTTTAAGAAATTAAAACGATTTCCACAGATTTCAGGGAATTTTAAGAGATTTTAAGGGATTTTAAGAGAATGCGAAATAGTTCAAAATAAGTCACGGAATTTCAAAGCATTTTGAAGGGGTCAATGGGATACCGAATTCTTTTTTACAAATTTTGAAGGATATCAGAGTGTTTCAATGGGATTTTGAAGACTTGAAGGGGTTTAAAGAGATTTCATCATATTTTTCAAGATTTCAGGAGATTTCAAAGGATTTTAACAGATTTTAAGTGATTAAAAGGGGTTTGGATGATTTCCTGGGATTTCAAATGATTTTAACTTTTAAGAGATTTCAAAAGATTCCAAAAAGTATCCACGGATTTTACAGGATTTCGTAAGATTTCAAAATATTTAACGGAATTTCGAAGGATTTCCGAATTTCATAAAGGAATTTAAGGGACTTCAAAAGATTGCAGGGGATTTCTAAAGATTTTCAAATATTTCAAAGGATTTTAAGAGATATAAAGTGCTCTCGATGATTACACGGGATTTCAATGAATTTTAAGAGATTTAAAAAGATTCAACGAAAATTTAAAGAATTTTTGAATATTATGAAGGATTTTAAGAGATTAAGAAAAATCACAGGATTTCAACGGATTGCATGTGGTAGCGAAGTATCTGAGTTTTGAAAAATATCAGTGGATTTCAATGAGATTTTGAAGATTTGAAGGTGTATAAAGAGATTTCAGGGGATTTCAAAATATTTTCAAAAAATTCAAAGTATTCGAAAGGATTTTAACGAATTTTGAAAGATTTCAAAAGATTCCAAAGTATATCCAATAGATTTCAAAGGATTTGATGGAATTTCAAAGGATTATTGAATATTATGAAGGATTTTAAGAAATGTAATAAAAAGTCACGGGATTTTAAAGGATTTCATGTGGCACCGAAGTATTTGCACGAATTTCAAAGGATGTCAGGAAATTCTAATGAAATTTCGCACATTTGAAGCGATTTCAGGGGATTTTGAAAGAATTGCAAAGATTTCAAAAGGCCTTAAAGGATTTTAACGGATTTTGAGAAACATAACAGAGTTTCGATGATTTCACGGGATTTCAAAGGATTTTAAGATATATCCAAATATTTCAAAGTCTATCAACGGATTTCAGAGGAATTTTTAAGATTTGAAAAGATTTAATGAAATTTCAAATCATTTCGGAGTATTATAAAGGATTTTTAAAAAAAGATTAGAAATTGTAATTGCTTTCAAGAGATTCGGAAAGATTTCAAAGGATGTCGTAAGACTTCAAAATATTTTACGGAATCTCAAGGATTTTCACCGAATTTAAAGATTTTAAGTGATTTTCACGAATCTTAAAGGATTATAAGGGAGTAAAGGGGTTTCAAGAGAATATTTACGATATCCATTGAATTTAATTGAATTTAAAACAGGTGTTAATTAGAATTTTAAAAAATTAGAAAGAGGAAACGTACATAAGAAATGCTTTGGACTCTCCCCCCCCCCTCCTTCCCATGAAGAAGCCTTACGTAATTAATGCACGCTCCCTAATTAAGATTCGAAAAATGTTTACGTTTCTTTTTAAAGATTCCACGTTCAATTTTTTAATTTTATGGGAAAAATGGAATTAATTCTGATCCGGAACTGGCTGTATTAATTACACTCTTGGTTTTTATTTAAATGTTCTCTTCACGCTTAGTTATCACGTGTGAACTAAAGCATTCGCTGGGTTTGAAACACGAGTTTTGATGTTAACCTATATCATTTCCGTCTGAGACTCTCATAGGCGTAACAAATGCTGAACTTTCCAAAGTCCTCTGAGCTCATAAATATGGGCTAAGAGTTTAGACTTTCATTTAAAAAATGTAATGCAAAATAAATCCGAATCTTTATATAATGTTGTCTACATATTACGTGATGGTATTTTCAGTTATTTTTTAATCGACCATCTTGCGACAATTTGTGATATTTGGGTACCCCCCACCTCAAAATATCATGAGAAAATGAAGCTGATCCCCCTGCTATTTTTAAATACGAAATATCTGCAAATTTTTCTGAATAAAATGATGCTTTTTTAAGTTTTGTGAACAAATTTTGTTCAGAGCTGTTAACAAAAATACGAAGATAAATGCTGTATTCAGGCCCGGCACAGAGGTACCTGTACTTTCATATTATCCCAGAGCTAATAATATAGTGGATAAAATTTGAAAAAACTTTGGTATGTTCTAAAACATTTTTAGAATGCAGCAAAGTTTTTAAACATTTTTAATATTTAAAAATGTCGTTCTTGCAACCATTTAGGTTGAAGGTCTTCATTTAAGAATTGATTTGAGCTACCGCGCCGTTTGATGGCTTTAATTTTAAAATCAGATTTGGGTAGTAACCTGTTCCATTTTCTCGCTAAGTAACATACCTTGTAACTAGTAACTCGAAAAAACTAACCCAACACAAAACTGATTGCTATGCTATCAATGAAAACTGAAAAAAAATAATATTACAGGTATAAAAGGTGCTCAGAATAATCTTGAGTTTGATGAGGCAAGGAGCGTGCCAAAGTATTAGAAAAAAGTGTAGAAAAAAGGATCCATTCCGAGGTCCATTCTATTTTCCAGCGGTAGGAAGATATCCACCAGATGTGGACAACAGTGGAAATAAACTGGACCCTTTTTTTCTACACTTTTTTCTACACTTTTTTCTAATACTGTGGCACGCACCTTACCTCATTAAACTCAAAACTATTCTCAGTGACTTTTATCTCCGAAAGATCACTTTTATTCAGTTCTCATTGATAGCATAGCAATTATTAATTTTTTTTAAAAAACCTTAAAAAAGCATGATTTTGCTCAGAAAACTTAGCAAATTCGTCTAATCTTGACTAAAATCTTCTGAGATTTTTTCCTACGGTGCTACTTACTGCCTTTCAAAGTAAGGGTTCAGGACTTTCTGCGGCGACATTAGTATGAGGGTACTTTTAAATCATTTCTTTGGACATTTTTTAGCATTCTAGAACATTGTGTAATTTGCTTATATTTGAACTGAATTAATAGAACTCAATAAGAAAACCTAAGTATTCTTGACTAAAAGCTAATTTTTTTTTGGTTGAAAATTCTACCATTATATTTTGGTATTGGATTTCATCTGGTTTGATCAAAAATTCGACTATTTGGTTGAAAATTAAACTATTTGGTTGAAAATCAATCGTTTTTAGTTAAAAATTCAAGTAATTGGTTGAAAATTGGTAAAAAAGTAATCTTCTTGGTGGTTAAATATTAACATTTTAAACTGAAAATTGATCTTCTATAGTTAATAAATCATCTATTTTGCTTAAAATTCATCTTTTTTGGTTGAATTCAGTTGTATTTGGAATTGGCATTAAAATCTTTTTTGGTCGAAATATTAACTAATACATGTTTCGTTTAGAATTCATTATTTTTGGTTGAAAATGCAACTATTTGGCCGTAAATTAACTTGTTTGTACAAAATTCGTCTTTTTGGCTTGAAAATTCAACAATTTGGTAGAAAATTGAACTATACTGTCGAAAATTAACTTTTTTGTTAAAAATTTCTATTCTTGGTCGAAAATTGAACTATTTATTTGAAAATTTTAATATTTTTTTGGAAATTCTTTTTTGTTTGTGGAAAATTAATTTTTTATTTGAAAAGTTAACTATTCCATTTCTTGTTGACAATTTATCTTTTATAAGTTGAAAATTCAACTATTTGGTAGAATATTAAAGTATTTTGTTGAAAATTCGTCTATTTGGGTAGAAAATCAATCTTGTTGTTGAAACATTTAAACCATCAAAAATGATATTTCTTGTCGAAATTTTTTTTTTCTGGTTTAAATGTCATCTGTTTCCAGAAACATTCGACTTTTTAACTTGAAAATGTAAGTACTTTGTTGAAAATTTATCTATTTGGTAGAAAATGCATGTATTTTGTTAAAAATTATTTCTTTAGGTAGAAAAGTTATCTTGTTCGTTGAAAATTCATGTATTTGGTTGAGATTTCAAGTATTTTGTTAAAAATTCGTCTTTTTCGTTGGATTTAAATGGTTGATAATTCGTTTTTTTTGTTGAGAATTATTTTTTAAACTCACAATTTAACTATTCCATTTTTTGTTGAAGACTTATCTTTTTTAGTTGAAAGTGCCACCATTAGGTTAAAAATCAGGTATTTTGTTGAAAATTTGTCCTTTTTTATTCAAAATTCATATTTTATGGTGAAAAGTTCATCTTTTTTGGTTGAAACTTCGTCTTTTTTGGATAAAAATGAACTTTTTTGTCAAAAATTCAAATTTTTGAGTGAATTTTTTAGTTGAAAATTCAACTGTCTTAAAAAAATTCGTCTTTTTGGCTTCAAAATTCAAATTTTTGGTTGAAAATGCAACTACTTCATTTTTTTATGTCGATAATATTGACATTTAATGTATCGACAAAAATTTAAATTTTATTTTTTGATCCGAGAAGTGTTACAAATCCTTTACGACCCCCCTTCTATGTGACACTTTAGAGCGTCACGTAATATTTGGACGCTCCTTAAGCAACTCGAAGGAATTTAAATTTGATATATATAATCCTTTTACACTTTTTGGAACTCTATTTTAACTTTCATTTTGCCAAAAAACTTGTAATTGGATTTTAATTCCCTTAAGTTAAGAGTCATTACAGGGTAGGGAAAAATTTATTTCGCATGTTCAGTTTGGGTAAAGGGTCATTAAATGAGATTAAACGAGTCCTTTTCAATGAAATTCATAACCAGTAGTATACTTAAGGGCCTGGCCAGAAATGCCCCAGGCCTGCAAACGTTTCATTTGCGTACCATGTATGCAAAGCCCTGGAGCTGTCCACTAATTATGGGAGAATGTTGAAATTTCGTGAAAACATATATTTGCATGAGTGTTTTGAACGTGTTCAGTCTGATAGTGAGTTCAAGCGACATTGACAACAAATCAAGTTTCTAGTCTGTAAGATACTTTCCAATTTTAGGAATTGATTTTATATGCTCAGTTATTCCGGCGTCTTTTTATTTTCCTACTAGAAAAGGTGAGAATCTATATTTAGTTTCAGCAGAATATGGGTGAAAATCAAAAAGTTGGGGTTTGAATTGAATGGAGAAAAATTATTTCAGATAAAAAAGAACATCTTTTTTCTACTCATATTAATTAGAATAAGTGTAAAAATAATGATTTGCGAGATTAGGAAGTACGTTCCAATGTTACAATTATTAGATAATAAAATTAAATAACCAAATGATTGCCAGAATAAAATTCCTCTTTTATTGATTTTATCGCGCCCTTAGTTTGTATCTATTATTTAGAGAAGCGGACTAGGATTTATTATTATTTCAAAGATTTCAATGGATTTTATTGAATTAAAAAAAATTAATGGGTTTGCAAAGAATTTCTCAAATTTTCTAAGGATTTTTAAGGATTTCATAGGATTTTTCAATAATTCCATGGGACTTCACAAAATGTCAAAGGATTTTTATGGGATTTTAATAGATATAAATTTTAAAGAATTTCAGAAGAATGAAGGGTCGCCGTAGAATTTCAAATATTGGGAGAAATTTCCAATTATTTCACAGGAATTCTAAAATTCTATGCGATTTAAAGATATTTTAAAAGATTTAAAGAGTTTCAGAAAATTTACAAATATTTTTTAAAGGATTTTTAAGGAATTTCAAGGGACTTTATCAGATTTCCGAGGATTTAAGTAATTTGAAGGGATTTTAAAGGCTCTCAATAAGTTATTTTAATGAATTTCCCAGCATCGCAAAGGATTTCATATAACTTCAAATATTTCAAGGGATTTCAAGGTATATCATCAGATTTCATGTAATTTCACACGATTTTATAATATTTTAATGTATTTCAAAGAAATTATTTATTTACAAGAATTGAGGGATTTCGTAGGATTTCAAAGATTGGACGAGATTTTCAAATATTTCAAAGTTTTTTCCAACGAGTAGACATATATTTTTTAAAATTTTAGGATATTCAAAACGATTCCAACAAATATGTAATATATTTAAATAATCTGAAGGGATTTTAAAGGATTAAAAAGGTTGCAAACGATTTGAAATATTTTAAGGGATTTCAAAAAATTCTAAGAAATTTTCAATAGATTTCAATAAATTAAAAGGATTTTAAACGACTTTGAATATTTGAGTGTATTTTTAAAGATCCCCAAGAATTTTCAAGAGCCTTAAAAAATTTCAAGCGATTTCAAAGGATTTAAAATATTTTAGGGTATTTATTTTATAGATTGATATTGATTTTCTAACCTATTTTGGACATTTTATTTAAAAATTATTAGTACTGTTGTAAAACCTCATTATTTAGAAAGTTTATTTAGGATAATGTTTAAACTTTAAAATAAGGGTAATATCGATTTTTTCGTTTTTCAACTAATTTAATTAGTTGCACATAACCTTTGTGTTACGGGATGACAAGGTTTTGCAATAGAGTTTTTTTTTAATTTTGAAGAATTTTTTTTGCCTGGACTAATTTACCAATCAAGTGTTTTTCAGGTAAGAAGTACATTATTCCTTGAAACACAAGCGTATAATATTTGAGGGACGATACTGCAGCTTTTTAATTTTCACCCACATACGAAAAAAAAACTTTATAGACGATTAATTATCGCATGAGCGTTTCAGATAATTTGTATTTGACTTTACGAAATACTGTAAAAGTTATTCAGCTGTCTTTTAATTTACCTACCTTATACGATAAGAGTCTATTATTAGAATTAATAAATTAAACATCACATATAAGACAGAATACTCTAGACGATTAAAGAGATCTTTGCTTCTTATTGAACGAGAATATGTAATTTAATTTCAGTTTATTAAAATTGCAGTGGAAAATAATTATTAAAAATAATTAATATGTATATGTCTTAGGCAATAAGAAAATTCTGTCCGCCCCCTGACTGCCATTCTTTATAAAGATTCCCGTACACTATTTATCAACTTAAAAATAAAGTTTTTAAATAAAATATATAAGAGAAACCTGGCAGTCGCCTTCATTTTTCGAGATTTAAATTATTCTATAAGTTTGTTAAATTTTAACGCTGTAAATGTACTACAAACAGTTTTAGGATAATGATTGTAGCAGCTTAACTTATTGATATTAAAGTGATAATGAAACCTTTCCAAGGATTTCAAGGAATTTTCAAAAGCTTTAAAAAAATTTGAAGGTATTTCAACCAATTACAAGGATTTGAAATATTTAAGAGTATTTCAACGGATGCCAAGGTATCTTCACGAGATTAATAATAATTGAAAGGAATTTCAAAGGATTTTAATTATATTCAGGATTTAAAAAAATTCATGTGGTTTTGAAGAATTGCATACAAAATTTCGGAAGATGTTGAAGGATTTTATATGACCTATAGATTTTAAGAACATATAAAGAGATTCCAAGGGATTTTAGACTATTGTAATAGATTTCAAAGTATATTAATTGACAAGAATTGAGGTATTTGAAAGGATTTTAAGAAATTTTAAAATATTTCAAGATATTTTTGAAGACTTTAAAGAAGTTTATAGATTTTAGGATATTTTAAATTATTCCAAGGAATTTTTTATAGATTTTAAGAACTTGAAGTGATTTGATGGGACTTCAAAGGAATTTAACGATTTCAGAGTATTTCAATAGATTTCAAGGATTTTAAGAGATTTGAGGAAATTTTAACAGATTCCAAGGAATCTTGAAGAGATTAAAAAAAATTTAAGGAATTTCAAATGATTTTAATGATTTTCAGGGATTGAAAGAAATTTCATGTGGAAAGTGTTTTGATTTATTTTAAAGTGTGTTGCGACATCCTTTAAATATTCAAGAAAAAAACTCGACATTTCCTGAAAACCATAACAAGGGTATATTTTTTGATTCAACTATCGGGGTCAGAAATAATTTCACAATACATGTGAGAAATATCACCTATAGTTGGGAAAGTGTTTTAATTTAGGTTAACGATTGTTTAGATGTTCCTCGAAAATTCAAGCAAAGAAATCAACGTTTCCGAAAAACTTAATCCACATGACATTTTTTTATTAGACCGTTGGGGTGAGAATGTGGGAAAAATCTTCTTTGCAGGAAAGGTTGCTAAATTCATTTTGACGGTTGTTTTAACATGATTAAGCGATGTCAAAACAACTCTTAAAATAAATTCAAACACTCTTCCTGATATTTGGAGTGTTTTCCCACCCCCTAGTTTTATCAAAAAATATCCCGTGGTCTTGCTCTTTTTGAAATGTCGATTTCCTGGCTGGAATCTTTAAGGGATGATGGAAAAAACCCTTGAAATGAGTTTAAAAAATTTTCCTCCAGAAGATATTTCTCACATTTATTTTAAAGTGATTTTTAACCTGAATAGTATAATACAAAAATATCCCGTGGTTTTGGTTTTTAGGGAATGTCGATTTCCTTGTTTAAATCTTTACGGGATGTTAAAACAACCTCAAAAGATCATGTATGTGCAAATTCGTGAATCTATCAAGATAAATGGGTACAAAAAGTTTTGTTGGGTGGGTCTGATCAAGCAAATATGACACATCTAGTCAAATGTAACAAATTTTTTTTGAGAAGGATATCATTTCAATAATAGACGAATTTTTCTATGAAAATACATGTAGAAATTGAAAATTGTTTGAGTGAAGACTGTCCATTTTTCTGACAATTTTCTTTTGAATTAAATGTGTCCCGAGGAATAAGGGCGCTAGTGCAAAAACTCGAATTTTACAGAAGACACCAAAAGCTGTCGAAGTTTAATCCATTTGATTTTTTTTTTTTAACAAAAAGTACTTTCGAGCTATTACTTATCTCTATCGAATCATAAAAGGAAGATCGTGAAAGGAGCAACCATAGAAAAGCTCTTGTTAAAAGTACGGCGAATCCCAAAAAACGCACGACCCGACACAGAAAAAGCTGCATAACTTTTTTATCTTTAAACAAAAAAAAACAAGTAAATGCTTTCGAGCTATTACTTAACTTTAGAAAACCACAAAAGAAGCATCCTGAAAGAAGCAACCACCTCCGAGAAAACCCTTTGCCAATGGTGCGGCGCATCACCAAAAAAGGAAAATATTGACATACAAAGAATTGCATAACTTTTTAATTTTTTTCAATAAAAAAAAAACAATAAATTACTGTCGAGCTACTACTTAGCTCTTTCTAATGGTGAACATAACAGACAAAAAGATGTAATTACTTTATAAAAAAAGTACCAAACATGGATTTTGACCCACTTCTAAATCGAGCTGGACCATAATCTTCTACAGAAACATGAGTTAGGTCAAACAATTAGTTGAAGCGAATAAAATTTATTTCCGAAATTTGACACATACGTCCTTATGCCCAGGGACTCTTGAATTATTGATCTACATGTTTAGAATTATAACTGAACCAGTGAAATTGTCATTGGTTAATTCAGTATTTTGAATTATCACTGGAGGACCAGTGATTCTCCGACTCTGACTGGGTGAACTAGTAAGTGACTCGACTAAAACAGCGTTACCGAATATACCAGTGACGCCAAATGATAGATTCAACCAGTTTTTTATTTTTTGTCTCATAAATATTTATGGCCTGCCTGCAATAAGTTGGGGATACAATATCTTTCGCTTGAAAGTGGGGAAGCCCCTGTCCACTTGGGTTTGATTTTAAGCGACGCGAAACCTTCACGTAATGACGGGCCTTCTCATAGTTAGGCGCAATATAGTATATCCTATTATATTACAGTCCGGCCCTCCTTTAATGTTGTGAGTGTAAATAGTGGTTTTTTAAAAGATAATTTTGCAAAGGTTAGCATAAAACTGATGAATGATCAGTGGCATACCTAACCAGCTGAGGGACGACGCGACAACACTTACGACCAGATGACTACTAGGACTGACTAACGAGTGAACTTCACTGATTAAACCAGTGACGAAATTCTACTGAATGAACCAATGCAATCTCACTGATTGTCTGTGACACACTTCTGGCTGTTTCAACCAGTGAAATTGCACTGGCTCATTTTAAGAGAGTGGTGCTGGGTCCTTTTCAACATGAAACTTTCAATTTGAAATAAATGAAGTTTGGATCATTCTGAATATGGGAAGATTATTGAAGGGATAATGTGGATCAGAGAATAAATACAGAAGGCCTTGTAATGAGACGATCCTGACGAAAGCCACTCCAAGGAGGGTAATAACCAAGTGCCGAGGTTCTTCGCGCTCCCAATGGTGAAAGTCGCTTTGAATCTCAGTCCCCACCTTGTCTATGTTTAATGTCGTTTTCCCATAGAACCGGAGAGCGTTCTTTGACGCAAGTAGGTACACAGGCCGCGATTACGTGGATATACACTTGGCAAACCCGAGTATGATCTGTAGCCTGTCTTTGTCCGAAGACGGGAACCCCACTGGATTTCCGGTGGCAAAACGGGAAAAGGTAAAAATGAAATCTAGATCTTCGAGAAACTTCCGCAGATTTCGAAACTTGGTTTTTCTCTTCTTAGCAAGAAACTAAATCATAATTGCTTCCCCATAGAGGAAGCTTTATGAGGATGAAATTTGTCGAATTTTATTTCTTGACATATAATGACACAATTCGACCTCAGAAATCCAAAAGTGGGAGCGTTTCTTTCTCTTGTGACAATTTGTGATATTTCGGTGCCCCCCCCCCCCCTCAAAACGTGATGAGACACAGAAACTTACCCCCCTCTTATTTTTAAATAGGAAATATAAATTTAATTCTATATAACCGTCAATCTAACAATGAATGAGTTAAAACTATTTGATACTATGTTAGTATAAGATTACTTTTAATTAAACTCTTTGGACATTTTTTTACATTTGAGAACATTGTTTACTATGTTTTCTGATGATGAATTTTAACAAAAATTTGGGAATTTTGCGAAAGATTTTCCTGCAACAGTACACTTAAATAATAACTTAATAAGTTTGAAAATCACTCTCATATTTCAGACTTTACAATCTTTTGCCTATTCCCATCTTTACCACCTTTTTTCAAGAATTTTTATTTATTCCTCGTTTTCAAGAAACTTCTCTATTTTTTTATTTTTTTGCTTAAATGTAAACTATAATAATAGAACCCAATAAGAAAATCCAACTATTCTTGGTTGGACATTTTTTGTTGCTTTAAAAAACTACCATTAGGTTTTGGCTTCGGAATTCATCTGGTTTAATTGAAAATTCGGCTTATTGGTTGAAAATTCAACTGCATGGTCGAAAATAATCTGTTTTGGTTGAAAATTCAACTTTTTGTTGAAAATTTGTCTTTTATTTTTGAATCAAACTATTTTTTATTCAGAAAAACTGCATTTTTGTTGTTGTTGAAGATTCATCGTTTCAGTTGAAAATTAAACTATTTGGCCGTAAATTAACTTTTTTCTAGAAAATTCGTCTTTTTGGCCCGAAAATTCAACAATTCGATAGAAAATTAGACCATTCCGTTGGAAATGAACTTTTTTTTTTAAAAGTCATATTATTGGTGGAAAATTAAATATTTATCTGAAAATTTAACTATTTTGTTGAAAATTCGTTTTGCTTTGTGGAAAATTATTTTTTTATCTGAAAATGTAACTAATCCATTTTTGGTTGATAATTTACACTTTATAAGTTGAATTTTCAACTCCTTGGTAGAAAATTCATGTATTTTTTGAAAATTCGTTTATTTGGGTAGAAATTTATTCTTGTTTATTGAAAATTCATCATTTTGGTTCAGGATTCAACTACCTTTTAAAAATTCGTCTTTTGTGTTAAATTTAACTATTTTGTAAAACTTTCGACTTTTTAACTCGAAAACTTAATTATTTTGATAAAAATTCATTTATTTGGTTGAGGATTCAATAATTTTGTTAAATACTCGTACTTTTTGATTCAAAATTCACCTTTCTGGGTTGAAAATTCACTTCCCTCTTCGCTGAAAACGAACTTTTTGGTCGAAAATTCAACTGTCTTTAAAAAATCGTCTTTATGTCTATGTCTAAATAGAACTTTGCCCAAATTTTAGAGCATTTGGAGTTTGGACTTAATAGAAATTTAAGAATTTTAAATTAAATTAAAATCAAATTCAAAATCCCATTTAACGTCCAATAATCAAGTTAATGTATAGAATTCCTGAAAATAAAACAAAAACTCAACGATAAAATTTGGACAAACGCCACAAAATGCTCCTATTGCAATTCCTAAAAACAAAAAAAATTTGTTTCTTTGCACAAAAATAAAAAATAGGAAAGAAAAATGAGAAGGCAACCAACCAACTTGAAAAAAATTAAATTTTAATTAATTTTTCTTGCCTTGATAAGGGTGCTGTGTGAGCACCGAAACGTTTGGAAATATTGTGCATGCTTTCATATTGTGATTTGATAATAATAACGATAAAAAAGACGAAAGAAATAAAAAAGAGAAGGAAGGGGATTTGGTTGGTGGCCTTCTCATTTTTCATTCCTCTTTTTTATTTTTGTGCAAAGAAACAAATTTTTTTGTTTTTAGGAATTGCAATAGGAGCATTTTGTGGTGTTTGTCCAAATTTTATCGTTGAATTTTTGTTTTATTTTCAGGAATTCCATACATTTGATTTAATATTCAAAATCAGCCATTTTTTCGATTTACTGTTCCAGCTTTTGTAAAATAACGTGTCAAAAATCTACCTTAGCCTGGAATTAAAAAAATAAAAACTGAAACGAATTTCAATTTAGAAGCATTCAAATCGGAAGGTTTTCATACTTAAAATACAAACTTGGATGTCCTGGTTTTATGGTTTTTAAAAGAAGATGGAAGTTTGAATTTGTTCGTAATTCAGAATCTACATAATCTACAATTTCGTAATTAAACAAATTTGATTACACTTCAATTCAAATTGTCTTTTTATATCAAAAAAGCTTTTGTTTTCTTTCTCTTTCTTGATTTTTTTGAAATTCCTTTTTCGTTCAAGAACAAAGCGCTAACCATAAACATTTTGCAAATGTTCCCCATGCATAAGCTTTGCAATAAAAGTCTCCATTATCCTTCAGAAAATTGAACCCATTTTTTTAAAAAAGCACTTATTCCACGAGTTAATAAATCGTGTAAGTACCAAGGCATAAAGTGCATAGAGTCTGTAAGAAAATTGCAGTTACGTTTAAAGGAGAGTTTCGAGGCAAGGTGAGATCGAAAGATTTTGTTTTTGAGAACTGACCATGAGAATTTAACGGCCAAGTTGCGAACAAATTATCTCTATTATACATATTGCCTACTTTGCGAAACGTGTCACTCTCTCGCAAATTAGTTTTGGCCTCGAAAAAATAAATGCAAAATTTTCTTCACCGATGAATCTTCATTTTCTATATTCATCTCATTCTCATCAACACATTGCCTAGAGATCAGAGTTAGTCCTCTATTTCCCCTTTTCCTTATTTTTCTCAAAGTCCCCTATAATGCCTATATTTGAGAATTTGGTAGATTTCTCCCCCTTCTATCAAGCTACAATTAATTTGTAAAGAACTTTAATTAATCACGCGGCCAATAATAAAGAAATTATGAGAAGCTTAGAGAAACTACGATCCAAAGAAAAAAAGAAGAAAAAAGCAAATTGTCAACGATTTGCGAAAAAAAATAGTAGAAAGAAAATCTAACATGATTAGTTCAATAGTATCGCAAAAGAGAACAACAATACATCTCATTTAATCTCATTGAATTGATAAATAAAATTTTATTTTATGTTCCTGCCGAAAGAAAGCATTTCATTACTTGAAGTTGTTTTATATGTTACATTTAGAAATTAAATTAATATTAAAATTAATGAAGATTTATAATTTGGAAATTTTCATTTTATTTGATGTGAGTGTTTTTCATTGAAAATTGGTATTTTTAATTTGAAAAATCATAAGATTTTTCAGATTATCATTCAGAGTCATTAAATTCACAATTTTTGGGTTTGTTGGTGTTTTATACCGGAAATGGGTATAGATTTCAAAACAGATTTACAATTTCTTAATAATTTCAGTTTATGTAAACATTTTTCACCGTAAATCGATTATTTTTAACAAGAAAACATTAGCTTTAAAATAAGATTTCAAAGAATATTTACAATATTTGCACAATAATAGGTTACTTTAGCGTTTTTTACCTTTAGTCTTTCAGGTATAATGAGTAATTGCAGATATTTTACTCCGACTAAAGCAAAATTTTTTATTTAATAACAAACTTTCAACTTTTCAGTGAAAATGTTTCATTGAAGACTTTTAAATTGATTCAAACCAGTCATAAATCAATGTAATAACTGACTAGAAATGTCTTGACAAAGATTGCTGGCTGCCATTTTTTTCAAATCGCAGAAAATTGGTAATTATTTGAACAATTTTTATACAAAAATGCATATTTTGAACATTTTTTCATGAATCGACCTAATTTTTTTTCGGAATCAACTAGAAATGTCTTGCCAGGGACTCATTGCTATTATATTTTTCAAATTGCCAAAAATAGTAAATTATATACACAATTTTTATCTACAAAAGCACATTTTTATATTTTTTCACAAAAATGCTTTCCAGTTTATTCCGTAAAAAATTACACTAAGTCATTAAGAAATGGTGATAATATGCAGTTTGTTTTAATTGTTTAAATAATTGCTAAACAGAATATATTTCTAACTAAATATAATCGCGTCATATTTTATACAAAAGCTAAGGATTTCAAATAGCTAATCATTGCGAATAACGGAAAAATGACTTTCGTTCAATAATTTGTTTATAACATTATAAACAATTTCTTTCTCATGAAAATTCATTACAAATTGACCTGTTGGGCGATTTTTGACCAAAAAAAGTGCACGATCCAACTCAAATGATGATATCTCACGATCCAGAAGAGTCATCAATTTTTTTCAGTGAAATGTGATATTATAAGGAGTTTGTATATTCCAACTAGAAAAAAATTAAAATGTGCGATATTGACCAAAAGTTGAGTTAAAAAAGTTTTTGGACTTTTTATGGAAAAAATTAAAATAAAAAAGTTGTTTATTTATCATGATATTAGAGCTTATACTTTTGTCTACAATACCTCCAAGTTTCATTGAAATTCGTTGTACGGTTTTGGAAATATCGATAATTCAAAAAAAGTAATGCCAAAATTCAACATAGCATAACGCCCGTAATTATGAAAATTGTCAAAAATATATTACACTATAATTTCAGAAGGTTTCATTAAAATCGAAGAAACAATTGCAGATCCTGATATTTCTGACGTCTACTCACCCTAATAGAAGATTGTTTTATTTTATTTATTTATTTTTGGACATTTTTTTATTTATTTTTTTACATGTTATGTGAATCATAGTGAAACTCACCTCGGGGCATGCCACATGGTCCAGGTGTTCTGGAATTATCCAGGAAGTCGAGGTCATATTTCCGAGGTCGTGGAAACGTCAAAGCCACATGGCCACTTGTTTCCATCCATTGGGTCGCCACACCCAGCAAAAGCAACGGCAGTGCGCGTATCAATAACCTTCCGCTCATCTTATCACTGGCACTATTTTTCGCGCCCTTCTTTTTTAATTACCGGTTGTTCGCTACATGAAATAATTCTCCTCGACCGACCGACACGCGCGCGTTACACTTCCACGACCCTGCTGCATGGGGCTCGTTCTTCTTTGGCAACGACGATGATCCAAAATTTTCTCTACCTGCAAAAAAAAATAAAGTTCAGATCAGTTTTACAATAAACACATTTTAGTACATTTTATATTTTCATTAGGAACAATTTGAAAGATAACAAATTGAATTCACAGGGAAAACTCAAAATGAAGTCAAAAGGAAGATAAATGCAGAGTTGATATAGAATCACAATTTCAAAATTCCCTGAATTTCCCTGAAAAATTTTTCATTTTCCCTGACCATTAATAAAAAAAAATTCAACCAAATACATGAAGTTTCAACCAAAAAAGATAAAATTCAAGTTAAAAACATTATTTTGAAGGAAAAAAAAAGAATTTTCAACCGAAAAGATTAATTTTGATCTGAAAATGGAATTTCAACTCGAAACAATTAATATTTAACTAAAGAAAGGAATTTTTAACAAAATAGTTCAATTTTCAACAACAAAAAAATATATTTCAACAAAATAGCTACATTTTCAACCAAAAAGATTAATTTTCTACCAAAAGGACAAATTTTCAACAAAATATGTATATTTTCAACCAAATAATTGAGTTTCGAAACACAAGAAGATAAATTTTGAACCAAACATGGAATAATTAAATTTTATCTCAAAACAGATAATAATCAACCAAGAAAAAAACAGTTTTCAACAAAATAGTTAAATCTACAACAACAAAAAAAGAGTTTTCAACAAAATAGCTGAATTTTCTACCAAAAGAAAAAAGTTTTCTGAACTAAAATGGTAAATCAACAAATAAAAAAATGAAGTTTTAACAAAGTAGTTCCACTTTCAACTGAGTAATTGAATTTTCAAAAAAAAATGCTCCTCAACAAAAAGTGTAATAGTTGATATTTTAACAAACAGATATTTTCATTTTCAATCAACAAACTAGTTGAATCCTCAACCAAAATAGATTAATTTTTGAACGAAAAAGAGAAATATTTAACAAAAGAGTTGAATTTTCAACCAAAAAGATTTTTCAGACAATGAAGAAAAAAAATTTTCATCTAAAATATTGAATTGTTAAGCCAAATAGACGAAATTACTACAAAAAAGTTTAATTTTTAACACAACAAGGACGCACTTTTGACAAAATAAATGAATTTTCAACTAAAAAAGATAAATTTTCAAGAAAAAAATGCAATAGTTACATTTTTAGTTGAAAAATTCAATTTAAACTAGCTGTGAATTCGATCTCGAGTGTTTCCACTTTGTTTGTATTTATAATTAATATGGTGCTCATTTCACGAGCACTTTGCTTCCCGTTAGCAAATGTATTTGCTTCCTCATAGAGGAAGCATTAGTTATTTCTTTCAATAATAGTCAAACTAAAGTCTTCATTTTTATCAGTTTAAAAATAGAAATTTACAAAAAATACAAAATTACAAAATAATACAAATAATTTGTGAAATACAAAGACAAATCAGACAAATCAAATTTTGCATTCGAAATGATAATTTCACAAAAAGGGTGACATCCACACATCCACACACACATCCGGACAATTGCTTAGAACACTGTATTAGAAATTTTTAAATTGGGGAAGGTTCAATTAAATTAATTAAAAATTTTTGGAAAATGTTACCATTACAAAGCTTCCTCTATGAGGAAGCAAAAAAAATACATTTTGAACAAAATAGATCAATTTTTAATCAAAGAAATGATTTTTTCAAGTAAAATGATGAATCTTCAACCAAAAAATTTAATTTGTAACCAAACAGTTGAATTTTCAACCAAAAAGATATATTTTCACGTCAAAAAGATAAATTTTTAGTTTAAAAAATGAATTTTCAAGCAAAAAGAGAAATTTTCACCAAGAAGATTAATATTCCACTACAAAAGACGAATTTTCAGCAGAATAAATAAATTTTCAACCAAATGGTTGAATTTTCAATTAAAGAAGATAAATTTTCAAGTGAACATGAAATAGTTGGATTTTTAGTCAAAAAGATTAATTTATAACAAAAAAGTTTTTTTCAACAAAACAATTAATTTTTGAACCAAAAGAAAAAAGTTTCTGAACTAAAAAGATGAACCATCAACAAAAAAAAATAATTTTCAACTAAATGGTTAAATGTTCAACCAAAAAAAGATCAATTCTCAACAAAAAATGTAACAGTTAATATTTCAACCATAAAATATGTTAATTTAAATATTTTAAAAACCTTTGAATTTTTAACCAAGAAGGATTTTTCAAAAAGCAAATTATAAAATAAAAAAGATATACGTTTCTAAGACTTATTTGTTATTCATAACTTTTTTTTTAATGTAATATCATTAAGGTTTTAGGTCTATTTAATTAACAGAATTTATATTTATGTTCATTCCCCAAGTTTATGAAGTAGTAGCAATATTTTTTAAGGGAAGGGGGGTTGGACAATTTCGGAAAAACGCCTTAAGCAATTTTTGGATGACCCCTGAACTTCAATTTCAGTTTATCGAAAATTCCCTGAACTTTTCAGGTTTTCCCTGACGTTCCCTATCTTTCCCTGATTTTTCAGAATTCCCTGACCTGTAGCACCCATTTTTTCTTTTAAATTTAATTCTTGAACTTTAAAATTTTGAATCAAGAATGTTGGAAGAATGAAAGATTTGTAAGCCTTTGAAGCCTCATGAATGATTTATAATGTAGTAGTTTTTAATTCAGAAGGCCGTGAAATTAGAACGTATTCCAATTTGGAAGCGATCAAAAATTGTTGAAATTGCTTTAAAACTGTTTCTGATTTAGAAACATCGAATCAGGATTCATGTGCACTGAGGAAACTGGAAAATTGATTATATCGTTTATCATCTTCGATTTTACATTTTGGGATAGCAATTAATCTATAGACTTTAAGAAGTAAAATCGAGCTATTGAAATTCATAATCCGTAATTATACCGTAAACGGTATAATCGATTTTTGTCAGCGTGTAATTTGAAAAAATAAATCTGGAACCAATTCTCAATTACTTCCCTTTTCGAATTGAAAAGATAATTTGACATTTTGGAATAATTTTCTTTTCAGGGAGGAGCAGGGAATGAAACCAGAAGTGACACGTAACTCGACCTTTCAACAGAACAAAGAAAACCGAGAAGACATTTGAATTTAATGTTTCCGGAACCGAGAGTTTCATGTTTACAAGACAGTAATTTGGATGAAGGATGGGAAACAATTTAAAAGAATGAAAAGAAGTGAGAGTAATTTTTTCTTTTTTCTTCTTTGAAGGGGTCCACTCTTGATGGGAAATTTTCCTACGAGTTGCACGATATTCAATGGCGAACGAGTTTCTTCGCTTTCCTTCCGTGATGAGACGGCCAAGTATGTATATAGTTATAGTCTCATAGTAAAAACGACAAGTGCGAACGACCCTTCGATGGATCGGGAAAAGGAAGCTGGAGTTCCAGTAAAATACCGATACTATCCGTCGACTCGTTTACGTCATTACGTGTACCGCCCTACGCTACGGTACGCGAACGGACCACCACCAACCACGGATTCTTTAGAGTTTTAGATGTTGGTTGTATTTTTTCAAACCTTATATAATTCCACCAAAAACATCTGCGATGCCAAAAATCTGCGAAGTACAACTATATGAATTTTTGAAATCAAAGTTGGTCAAGTAATTTAGGAAAAAATATGCAGAATAAAATATATAAAGAAACTTTTTTATAAGGAGCCGTACAGAAATTTCTGAATAAAAATTTTAAAAGCCACATTAGACATTATAACTTTATAACATAACTTGGTGGGACTATATTACACCACTGACAGAAAGATCGATGAAGAGATAGCCAGGCGTGTATAATAAAATTTCAATGTATAATTATGTACTTGCACCCACTGTGATATGCGCTAGCGAGACCTGGACATACCAAGAAAAGGATAAGAGTGAAGTTAACGCGGTTGGCATGCAATTGCTGCAGAATATATGTGGTATAACGCTAATGAAAAATGTCAGTAATGACAGGATTTTCAAAGAATGTGGTGTAGAGGAAACACTGTTTGACAAGAGTGAATGAAATTTGTTAAGATGTTTTGGGCATGTTGAGAGAATGAAAGGAGAACGATTGACGAAACGAGTGTATTTAGGTATAAGTGAATGGTAGCGTACCGAAAGGTAGACCAAAGAAGGAATGGTGGGAATGTGTGAATGAGACCCTAAGTTGAAAATATATCAAGAGCCTCCTCATGTTTTTGGGCCTTACAGTTTAAATTTCACTTTCAAAGATAAGAGTATTCAATCCAAAAACCTTGAACAAGCAGTAAAAGTATTCTTTTTGTTAATCATACCAGATAATTGAGATAATAAGACTGTATACCTATTCGTCATTACACAATCAAAATAATTATGCCACTCATTACAAAAGTCGTGCTTCAGCACTTCTTTTTGCCATCAAATTTACAGTAATCGGAGCAATTATTGAGAAGAATTGAAGCGTGGCGAAACTAAATCTACGCTGCAAACTGAGGATTTTTAAATGTCCTTTAAAATCTACATTCTCGTTTCGATTTCTGGTACCTTTTCGGAGATTATAGATTCAGAGCCCCCCCCCCCCCCTTATGGTCAAATTTTACTCTTTGATTTAACTAAATAAACGTCTAAAATAAAACACAAAACATACAAAAATAATATTTCAACAGAATTTACAGCCCAAAGTGCTCGCTCTCAAAACAGGGGAAAATAGGGGAATAAATTCTTTTGAATAGAATTAATGTATAGGTAACATATTCAATTCAGTATAAAACGATTGAGATTTCATATCGAAATATATTGCATTTGCAACAAAATAGTTGAATTTTCAAACAAAAAAGATTAATTTTCTTCCAGAAGAGATTAATTTTTAACAAAAGAGTTGAGTTTTCAATCTAAAAAGTCGAATTTGTTTAGAAAACAGTTGACTTTTAAACTCCAAAAGATTAATTTTCAACAAAGAAATATGATTTTTCAACAAAATATTTTAATTGTCAACAAACAAAAATGTTAACTTCTGACCATAAAGTTGCATTTACAACTAAAGAGTTGAACTTTCAAGCCAAATAGACGAATTTTTAACCAAATAGTCGCATTTTTTAACAAAAAATAATTAAGCCACAAAGTCGAAATTTTTGAGAAGACAGTTGAATTTTCAACTAACATAAGAAAGATGAATTTTCAACCAAGAACTTTTCTAACAAACAAGCTGAATTTTCAATTCAAAAAGACGAATTTTCAACTAAGCAGTTGAATTTTCAAACAAAATATTTAAATTTTTCACAAAACAGTTGCTTTTTTAAACGCATAGTTGAATTTTTGACCTGCAAAGATGATTTTTCAACCAAATAGTTGAATTTTCAACAATCAAAAATTGATTATCAGCCCAACAGTTTCACTATCAACTAAATTGTTAAATTTTGAAGCCAAAAGACGATTTCTTTAGAAGACAGTTAAATTTTCTATTCGAAAGGATGAATTTTCTATCCAAAAAGACTAATATTCAACAAAACAGTTAAATATTTAACTAAATAGTTGAAATTTCAACTGAAAAGATTGATTCTGGACAAAAAATGTAATAGTTGATATTTCAAATAGTAAAATATTTTAATTTTAAATAAAAAACAGTCTAATTCAACCAAAGGGATTAATTTTTTTTAAATATTTTCGGTAGAAAACTCAACTGTTTTGTAGAGAATTCGTCTTTTTGGCTTGAAAATTAAACATTTTGGATGATTTTTTTTAATGAAAAATCTTTCTCGGTTGAAAATTCAACTCTTTTGTTTAAAATTTCTCTTTTTGGTCTAATTATTAGATTTTAATCAAATATTAATGGTTTTGACTGAAAATTTAATTATTTTATTTTTGGTTGAGAATTTATCTTTTTGAGTTGCTATTTCAATTATTTACCTGAAAATTCATGTACTATTTTGTTAAAAAATCGTTTTTTTTGTTCAAAATAATTTTTTGAACTTGAAGTTTATATTTTGTAGTTAAAAATTGACGTATTTTGTTGAAAATTCGTCTTTCTTGGTTCAAAAATCGACTATTTCGTAATTTTTTTTCTGTAAGAAATATTATTAGGTGAAATATTTCAATTCCCTTATAAAATTTTGTATGAGTGTTATCACTAAAAGTCTTGAAAATAAATGTAGAAAACACATTTTCTTTCCATTTGCATTTTGTATCTGCTAGGTGTAAGGTTTTTTTATTATACTTGAAATTAAATAAAAATTCTGAACCGAAATTACAATTGAAGTTTGAATGCTTCCAACTTCGGAAACAGTAAAAAGTAGAATTAATCAAATTTGTTAACTGCCAAAACAAAACAAAATTCCAGTTTTTTCATGAAAAAAGTGGATTCTTTTGTTGAAAATTCCAAATAACAAAGAATAATAAATTTTAAATTGCATAAATATAAGAGTTTCCTGATGAATCAGGGCACCGAGTGTTTGCCTAGCTTTCTCATGCGAACAGCCGTCCCTGACCGCAACTTTTCCTTCGGCTTCACCACAATATGCTTCTCGTGGACTGGGAGCTTGGACTGGTGAATGCCAATAGACGCGCCCGGATGCCAAGGATGCCAAGCCCAAGGACGCATATTCCGCCAGGATCGCGACTGTCGATTCACGAAAACAAGTCCGATTTTGCAATCTAATGACGAAATCTTTAATAATAGAAATAAGAAGATGCAACATCACTCGGAAGAATCAAACAACCCGGATTTCATTCATCCTATCGAAGATTCTGATCATAAATATCACGTGAGATCCCTTTACTATAAAGAAAACAATTTTTTTCTGAATGGAAGATCTACCTCCTTAAAATTAATTATTTCAAACAACATAGGGAACTGCCACATATCGCCGGAAATTTTTTTAAATCCACACAAAAATAAATGCCTTTTTATTGTTGTTGAAAAAAATGATATTTAGAGGTTCCGCAACCCACATAAAGGGAAGACTGAAAAATCCCGAAAAAGAAAATTCCCGACACTGTAAAATTGCCGAATAATGAAATTCCTGAATTATAAAATTACCGAATAAGAAAATTCCCGAATTGGAAAATACCGAATAATAAAATTCCTGAACTGTTTATAATATTAAGGAATTCGAAAATTCTTGAATAATAAAATTCCTGACAGAAAATATCCAAACTTAGAAAATTCCCGAATTTGAACAATTAATCTTTTTGTAAATATTATTTGTTTATTAAAAATGAAATAATCAAATATATTTATGAACAAAATTATTTTTCAAGTTTAAAGTTTTTGAAATTATTGTTCGAATTTAAAATAACAATAATTGAAAGAAATTTCCATCCAGAAATATATACGTTTTCAATTATTGATATTTTAAATTCAAACAATAATTTTAGAAATTTAAAAAATATTTTTTGTTATAAACATACTTGATTATTGTATTTTTGATAAATAAATAATATTTTAAAAAAATGTTACTTGTTTGAATTCGGGAATTTTCTACTTGGATATTTTATAATTCGGCAATTTTCTGTCGGGAATTTTCAAATTCAGTAATATTATAAACTGTCGGGAATTTTATTATTCGGGAGTTTTCCAATTCGGTAATATTATAAACAGTTGGGTAATTTAATTATTCAAGAATTTTATAATTCAAGAATTTTATTATTAGGGAATTTTATAATTTAGCAATTTTATTATTCGGGAATTTTCTAGTTCGGATATTCTATAATTCGGCAATTTTCTGTCGGGGATTTTATTATTCCGGAATTTTCAAATTCAGTAATGTTATAAACTGTCGGGAATTTTATTATTCGGAAATTTTCGAATTCCGTTATTTTATAAACAATTCGGGAATTTAATTATTCGAGAATGTTATAATTCAGGAATTTTATTATTCGGGAATTTTTTAGTGCAGTAATTTTATTATTCGGGAATTCTACAGTCTCGGGAATTTTATTTTCGGAATTTTTCAGTCGTCCCTCAATGAAGTTTAACGCGTTTTTCCCATAAGAAAAAAGACGTTTTTGTACATTTTATTCCGAATCATCAATATTAGGTCAATCGAGTTGAAACTCATTATTTCTCTTCACAAATAACCATAGAATACGAAACAAAACTTATTTTTTTAAATATTAACCCTATAATTCTGCTTTATACGGTCCCAAAAAATACACACAAGTGCTACTATTTACTGATAATTAGATGTTTCTACAAATTGTTTAAACAATTTATTATCGTTTTTAGCAACTTTCTTTTAGAATAGAGTTAGAAAGTCGCGGTTTTTTCAGCATTTTTTAAATTCTTTTAACTTTTCAATTAGCACAAGGTAATAATTGATTTAAGTTAACAAATTTAATTATTTAAACAATTTAGTATTAGTTTTAGTAATATTGTCTTCAAATAATGCTAGCAAGTTGCGGTTTTTTCTGAAATTTTCCACTTTTCGTCAACTTTATACTTAGAGCCTGGTAAAAGTTGATGCAATTTAACAAACATAAATGTTAAAAAAATTATTATTGTTCATAACTATTTTCTCCTATAGTAATGCTAAATAGTTGCGATTTTTCTGAAATTTTCAACTTATTATCCACTTTTTACTTAGTAAGATAATTATAATTGAAATTTAGCAAACCTAATTGTTTTAAAACAATATTATTGTTCATAACTATTTTCTCCTATATTAATGCTAGAAAGCTGCGATTTTTTCTGAAATTTTTTACTTTACTTTGGCTTTTTACTTATGAAAAAATAAATATTAGAGAGAACCATTTTTTAAACAATCTCCCTCTTTTTTTGTGAATATATTCTTCAGAAATAAAACAGATATTTAGAATATTCTTCAAATTTTCTTTATGGTTCATATTGAATGTAAATTTTCATTGAAGTAGTCATTGAGAGCCTTTTTGTTTAAATTAATAATAATATTTATTATTTGTCTCTTAACTAAAAAGCCAAAGAAAAGTTGAAAATTAAAGAAAAACCTGCAACATTCTACCATTACTCTAAGAGAAAATAGTCATAAGTAATAATAAATTGTTTGAACAATTTTTTTGTTCACTTACATTAATTATTACATCACTAGGTGAAAAGTGGACAAAAAGTTCAAAATTTCAGGAAAACCGTAACGATCTAGCATCAATATAGGACAAGGTAGTTATAAATAATAATAATTTGTTTAAACAATAATGCCTGTTGAATTCAAATAATTATTACCTCACTCTAAGTGAAAATTGGACAAAAATTTGAAAACTTCAGAAAAAAAACCGCAAGTTTCTAGCATTATTCAAAGAGAATATTATTAAAAATAATACTAAATTGTTTAAAGAATTATGTTTTATAACTTGAAATAATTATCACATCACTCCAATTGAAAAGTTGAAAATAAGTTTAAATAAAAAAGCTAATTGTGAAGATAAGTGTTGAGTTTTAACTCGATTCACTTAATATTGACGATTCTGAATAAAATTGATAAAAACGTCTTTTTTCTTATGGGAAATACGCGTTAAACTTCATTAGGGGACGACTGAAAAATCCCAAAAATAAAATTCCCGGGACAAAACAGTTGAATTTTCGACCAAAAAAGACATCAAAGATTTTCAACCAAGAAGATTCATTTTCTACCAAAAGACGAGTTTTCAACAAAAGACATGGATTTTCAACCAAATAGTTGAATTTTCATCTAAAAAAGATACGTTTTTAACCGAAAATAGAACAAGTCAATTTGTAGTTAAAAAATTAATTTTCAACAACAAAAAAAAGAACGAATTATTAACCAGTTGAATTCAATGAAAAAAGACGAATTTTTAACAAAGTAGTTGAATCCTCAACCAAATAGATGAATTTTGAACAAACAAGATTAATTTTCTAACAAAATAGTAGAATCTTTAACAACATGGTTAAATTTTCAAGCTAAAAAATCGAATGTTTTAGAAAACAGCTCACCTTTAAACAAGGAAAGAAGAATTTTTAAGAAGAAAGTTAATTTTATGTCAAGAAAGGTGATATTTCAACGAAATATTTGAATTTTCAACCAAAAATGGAATCGTTAAATTTTTTGTTTAAAAACTAATTTTCAACACAACAACAAAAAATAAAATTTTTAACCAGTTAAATTCAACTGGAAAAGATGAATTTTTAACAAAATAGTTGAATCCTGAACCAAAATGATGAATTTTTAACGTCAACAAAATTAATTTTCTACCCGAATAGACGAATTTTCAACAAAATAGATGAATTCTCCACACAATAGTTTAGTTTACAAGTTATGAAAGAAAAATTTTCAGCCAAAAATGGAAAGCTTCATTTTCAGACAAAAAAGTAATTTTTAATGAGGAAACAAAAAAGGATTTCCAACAAAATAGTTGAATTTCTCAATAAATAGTTTAATCTTGAAGCAAATAGTTCAATTTTCTACCAAAGTAATTCAATTTTCAACCAAAAATATAAATTTTAACCCAAAAAGTTAATTTTCAACAAAGTGGTTGGAGTTTCAAGCCTAGAAGACGAATGATTTACAAAGCAGCTGAATTTTTAACCCGAAAATATGAATTCTCAACAAAAAAGTTAATTTATGACCAAATATTTGAATTTTTACCTAAAATGATGAATCTTTAACTTAAAAAAAGGAATTTTTAAGGAAGTAATTTAGCTTCAAACCAAGCAGTTGATTTTTCAAACATACAAAATAAATTCTCAATGAAACATGTAATAGTTAATGTTTCAACAAAATAAGATTTTAATTTTAAATGAAAAAAGTTGAACTTAACCAAAAAAGACGAATTTTTAACAAAATAGTTGAATCCTCAACCAAATAAATTTTCCACCAAGCAGTTGCATTTGTAACTAAAGAGGATTAATTTTCAACCAAAAAAGATGAATTTTCAACAAAATATAGGAATTTTTAACTAGATAGTATCGATTTTAAACGAATTTCTGAGCAAAATAGTTGAAATTTCAACCCAAGAAGTGATTTTTAAGTAAATGCTGACTTAAAAAAAATAATTTTCAAGAAAAGAGTTCCACATTCAACCAAAGAGTTAAATTAACAATCAAGAAGTTGATTCTTTAACCAAGAAGATTAATTTTCAACAGACAAAGATTAATTATCCACATAATACGTGAATTTTCAATAAAGCACCTAAATTTTCAACTAAAAAAGATCAATTAATTGAATTTTAAACTAAAAAAGATAAATTTTTAACCAAAATGGAATTTTTAAAATTTCAGTCAAAAAATTAATTTCCAGCCAAAAATGGAAGGAATTTTTAACAAAATAGTTGAATTTTCAACCGAAGAGATGAATTTTCAACCAAAAAAATGCATTTTGAACAAAGTAGTTCAACTTTCTATCAATTAGTTGAATTTTTTACCAAAAAAGATTAATTTTAAATAAAAAGTTACATTTTCAAAAAAATAATTAAATTTTCAATTAAATGGTAGAATTTTAAACCAAACGAGATCTCTTTGCTTGAAAATTGAACTACTTCGTTAAACATTTGTTTTTTGATTTCAAATTAATTTTTTAACTGAAAATTTAACTATTTGGTTGAAAATTCAACTGTCTAGTTAAAAATGTACGAAGCTCGCCGAAAATGTTTGTTCTTTGCACACCAAAAATGTATGTATTCATCCGTTTTGGTAAAAACTTAATCTTCTTGGTTGAAAATTTAACTATTTGGTTAAAAATGTATGTATTTTGTTTATAATTCGTATTTTAAGTAAAAAATTAATCTTTTTGGTTGATAATTCAATTATTTGGTTGAAAATTCAACTGGTTTGTAGAAAGCTCCTCTTTTTGGATTGAAACTTTCACATTTTGGATGAATTTTTTTTTTGATTGACTAAAAAATCTTTTATAATTGAAAATTCAACTCTTGTTCAAAATTCATCTTTTTGATTTGAAGAGCCATCTCTTTCGGTAGAAATTCCATCTTTTATAGTTAATATGCAACTGCTTGGTTGAAAATCTTTAAACTGTTCTTGATTTAAAATGAGAATCCTCTCTTGGTTAAAATATCAACTACTTCATAAGAAACAGTAAGATTTTGCCAAAACTCACTTCATCCAAATCGTCTTACGTTGTTTTTGATGAACCCTTAATAAATTGACGAAAAAATGTAGACAGTAAAAACAGGTCAAAAGTTACTGACCCTCACAAAGGGGGTTAGGTAGTTCAAAATTTCAGAAAAAACTTTACGTAATTTATACACGGTATTACCTGTTACCTCTTCTATATGCAAATACGGGGTTTCGATTCCCACAATATGGAATGAAATATTCAGAAATTAATATTAAATTTTATAACACGGATGCTTATAACTTCTCCGTTGGTATTTTCTTTAATTATCATAAATGGCACTTAAGAAACAAGATTGTTGGACACGAAACAATAAAAGAGGGTCCGGCCAGCACGCTGTGCGTTTTTTATGACGGGAAGTAGTATAGAAATAGAAAAGCAATTATTATTTTACCAGAAATGTTTTCCAACAATAAATCCGCACTCGGTGTATTGCATTTTAATGTAATTACGGAATTACCATAAGCGGAGGTTACGCAAGAGGCGGTGGGGCTGGAAAAACATTTACAGCCAGGGGAAGTTCTAAAAAAACTTTTTTGTTTGATAATCACGAGAGGGGGAATATTGCAAAGTTAATTAGTTTGTTAAAGATAAAATAACTGAAAATTGATTTACTTTACGAAACTGCAACGGTGACAGAGTTAGGTAGTAACTTTTTACTAGTAACGACGTTACTGAAAAGTTACATTATTTGTCACTTTTAGGGTAACTTCGTTACTATTTTCAAAAGTAACTTGTAACATAATTTATTTACGACTTTAGCAGTAACTTGGAACTTTAATTTTAGTTACTTTGAAGTTACTTTGTGTATGTTATATATGTATCTCCTATTAAGAGAGTTTTATGGGTTTATGGGTAAATGAATCTCTTTTGATTCAGCATTCAGCTATTTTTTTGTAAATGCAACTGTTTTGTAGAAAACTTGTCTTATTGGATTAAAAATTCAACAATTTATAGGATATCTTTTTTCTTTCTTGAACTACTTTGTTGAAGATTCAATTTTTTTTAAAGATTCGTAATTTTAGTTGCAAATTCATCACTTTGGTTGCAAATTTAATTATTTTGTTTCAAATTTGTTTTTGTTTTTTGTTAGAAAATTCAAATATTTGGGTAGAAAATTAAACTATTTGTTTGAAAATTAACTTTTTTGTTTAAAATTTAACTCTTTTGTTGAAATTTCTTTTTTTTTAGTTGAAAATTTAACTGCTTTGTTGAAAGTTGAACTACTTTGTTCAAAAGTCCGTTGTTTGATTGAAGATTTAACGAAAAATAACGAACGTTTTTGTTGAAAATTAATATTTTCGGTTTGGAAATTCAACTCCTTTGTTGAAAAGTGTTGTTTTTGGTTTGATAATTCATCTCTTTTGGTAAAAAAAATTCTGTAGAGGGTTCATCTATTTTATGGAAAATTCGTCTTTTCCGGTGAAAAATTTAACTACTTGGTTGAAAGTTGAACTACTTTCTTAAAAATTCAGTTGTTTGGTTGAAGATTCATAATTTTAGTTGAAAATTCATCTATTTGGTTGAAAATTTTACCATTTTGTTTCAAAGTCGTTTTTTTTTTGTATAAAATTAAAATGTGAAGAAAATTAAACTATTTAGTTGAAAATTAACTTTCTTTTGAAAATTTAACTCTTTTGTTCAAATTTCGTTATTTATGGTTGAAAATTTAACTACTCGATTGAAAGCTGATTTATTTTGTTAAAAGTTCAATTGTTTGGTTGATTATTCATAACTTTTGTTGAAAATTCATCTCTTTGGTTGAAAATTGAACTATTTTGTTTCATATCTGTTTTTTTGTTTGTAGAAAATTCAAATACTTTCGTAGAAAATTCAACTATTTGGTTGAAAATTAACTTTGTTCTTGGAAATAAATATTTTTGATTCAACCATTTGGTTGAAAATTCATGTATTTTATTGAAAATTTAACTATTTTAGTAGAAAGTCCAACTTTTTTTGTTGAAAATTCATCCTTTTGGATTGAAAATTCAACTCTTTTATTCATAAGTATTCCTTTTGGTTTAAAAATTAATTTCTTCCAGTAAAAAATTTTTTATATTTTTAGGTTACAAATAAACCGGTTTTGTTAAAAAATCGGACTAAAAAATTTTTCTTGGTTGGAAATTCAACTCTCCTGTTGTAAATTCATCTTTTTGGGTGAAAATTCAACTATTTTGTTGAAAATGCAATATTTTACTTGAAACGTTAGGAATGTGAAGCGTTTCAAATCCATCACTCAATTCGAATTATATTTTAAATATATATTGTTCTTCATTTGCCGAAATATAATTTGTATTTTTTATTAACTTTAACTATTCCCTATTTATTTTTAAATTAAGTTTTTATGAATTATCACCTTAGTTATTTTGATTTTTAAATTAAAAAATTAAGGAAGTGCAAAAAGTAACTTTTTAGGAAACTTGAAGTTACTTTATCTAGTAACTGTGAAAAGTTACTAAAGAAAGTAACTTACTTAACACTGAACGGTGACTTATTAGTAAGACAGCTTGAATTCATAGAAATTGCTATTTAGAGGTAAACATAAATCTAAATTAAATAAGAATCTAATACAAATAAATTATTTTTAAATAAATAAATTATTGTTTACTTGTATTCCTAAGAGAATATTAATTATGAAGACGGAATCGTCTGATTGCAAAAGGAATTATCAATCGACTTTTTTATTGTGGCTGATTATTATTCTTCGTTGAAGGTTTCTTTTTATTTCAGTAACGTGCTTCGATCACAATCGTGAAAGGAGAATCCACGCATGAGAACTATTTATGTAACGATCATCCTCGCGAGAATCATTGCAAACCTGCTGACAGATATTGCAGTCATTTTTTATTGTGATGCACAATTTTCCTCGTTATCTTCACCGATCAAAATGCAGTGAATAATAAAATTTGTTTTCGTAACTCTGTTTTCATGTTACTTGTTTTCCTATTTTTAGATTTTCATTACATTTTCATTACACTCTCATTATATTCCCGATTTAAAAAATTCCCATTGAAATATAAATAAGTAAACATATAAAAAACAAAGTTCTATTCAAATACTGGGTATGAGAAAAATCAGTACTAAAGTACCAATTTTTCTTGAAAAATTTTAAGAAATCCAAATGAGGCTGAAACCACTAGAAAAGCTTCTTTTTATGTTTTTCAACATTTTTGCAAGTGCTTCTAGGATTTGTACCCCAGAAATTTACTGCTGAAATAAAACTAAAATTTTTTTAGGAATATAAGTCCGATAAGTACTTGTGAAAATTTTTGGTAAAAATAAAGTCAAACTTTTCGTCCCAAAAAAGCTTTCCACTGAAAGACTATACTTGAACTATTTTTGGAAAATGATTTTGAACTTGTGAAAATTGAAAAAAATGGAAGTAGGACTTTTCTAGTGCTTTTGTCCCCAAAAAGTTGTGATGGGTAAGTTATTTTTTAAAAGGAACTAGTGATCGTTACGGTTCCATCAAGAAGGAAATAACTAGTTATCGTTATCGTTGCCGTGTCAAAATGTAACTTTGTCTTAGTTACTTTTGCAGAAAAAGTTAATATTTTTATTTGTTTATCTACTTTTGTATTTTAGAAATACATATAAATATGAGAAAGGGCTGCCACACAGTCTTTAAAGTCACTTTTAGTCACTTTTCTTTCTCAAATCACTTTTTAAAGATAAAGTGACTATAGGCACTTTTTAAAATAAATTTGGTTGAACATTTACGTATTTTATTGAAAATTCCTCTGTTTTGTTAGAGAATTTTTTTTTTCAACTGAAAACGTAACTATTCCATTTTTGGTTGTAAATGCATGTATTTTGATAAAAATTCGTCCTTTTCGTAAAAAATTAATCTTCTTTGCTTGAAAATTCTTTGTTTTGTTTGTTTAAGAATTAATTTTTAAAACTAAAAATGTAACTATTCCATTTATGGCTGGAAATTGATATTTTAAATTGAAAATTGGTCTTTTTCAGTAGAAAATTTAAATATTTGGTTGGATATGCATGTTTTTTTTAATTGGTCCTGTTTCGTAGAAAATGTATCTTCTTGGTTAAAGAATCATACTTTTTGGTTAAAGAAGCAACTGTTTGGTTGAAAATGAATCTGTTTTGGTTGAGGATTCAACTATTTTCTCACAAAATTTTCTTTTTTGGTTGAAGGTAACTGGTTGAAAATTCGTTTTTTTTTTAAATTATTCTTTTACACTGAATATCTAACGATTTCATTCTTGGTGGAAAAGCAATCTTTTTTATTGAAAATTAACTTTTTTGTAGAAAATTCGTCTTTTTGGAAAGGAAATCAATCTTTTTTGTTAAAAATGCATCTATTTGGTTGAGAATTCAACCATTTTGGTGAAAATATGTTGGCCTATTGACAACTGAACTCCTCAGGGAAAACAAGGGGCGGGGGGTCAAAACGCAGCCCAAAATTGGTAACATTGTTTATGGACCCTAATTGAAAAAATGGTATTTATTTAAATGACATTGATAATTTAGGTAATAGTTGAGCTATGTTAATGACTTCTAAAGATCGACTCTGTAATAAGAATAAAATCTTATTATTATGAGACTCGTAATTTAAGTATTTCCTGTAGCGCATTTACTGTATGTTTACATGCAATACACTTGTTCGAGGACACGTGGATTTGAAAACCAGCGAATACTAAATGTACAGGAAATGTCAGATGATAGTGATTTAATTTGTCTCAGTGGACAGCCATGAAGAGGTTTTGCAGTGATGTAACTAAATGCCAGAAAATCTGATTCTGTATTAAAACAAATTCTCAAGTTCATGTCACATGAAACTTGAATGTAAAAATCAAATATGCAGTATCAAGTGGTTGCACTTTGAATCAGATATCATTTTATTCAGAGAAAGACGTTTTCATTATAAAGTGCATGAAATCAGTGAAGAAGTAGTGAGAAAATAATACAGAAATCAACAGAATTTGTTTACCAAAATAATTGTTTTAAGGAAATGTATGTTATTAATAACAAAAGTATTACAAGGAAATCTTGCCTCACTCAGTAATGATTCAAAAGAAGAGGCTACTGACTTCTTCAGTTTGAATTTATTTATTTATGATATGTGTATGGAATGTTGTAAAATTTAGAAAAAATGAAGTTTTTGAGAATGGTGAAGAGATTACCGAAAGGAGAAGGAAGTGATGTCTGCGTGTTTTTTGTAATCCTTGTTAGGTCTTCACAAGTATCACCATCACCAGCCCGAGTTTCGCGAAAAGTACACACGTCTTTTTTCCTAATTATTTGGTAGCAACCGGAGAACTCAAGACGCGGCCATTTTGGTAGCAGCTGGCCGAAGGTTCTGCACGCGTTTCACTGATTTTCCACGACTTGAACGACTGCGGTTAAAACGTGACGGGCAACAGTCCCATACTGAATTGAAGACTTTGAGCAAGATTCGAAACGACTCGGCGTGGCTCGGGTCGACTCGGCTTGCTGGCATTGCAAAGTTACCTGGAGCGAAGACTTGCTTTCCTCCCACCTTCTTACCTGTATCTCTCTTTTTTTATGTGACCCTCTCTCTCTCGTGAGCTATCTCCCCTCTTCGTGGTTTTAATGCTATCCTCGGGCCCAATACCACTTTCCTCACAACAAGAATAAGAATCTTCCGAGCCGAAGATGAAACATGCATGCTGGGAGGAATTTTAATTTTAGGGAAATTTTTTGTTAGATGGCATTATATGTTGTTCAATTTTGGGTGTTTTTTAGGGGTTGATAACTCGACCAATTGAGGGTATACCTACTTCTGAGTTCAAGATTCTTCAGGAGACTTGAATGACTTCAGAAGATTTTAGTGGATTTCAGTAACTTTAAGAGACTTCAGCGACTTTAGGAAATTTTAGTGCAAATTTTTTGTATATTCCTTGCTGAAAAAATGTATGGGAAACTATAGGAGTTGATAGAATCTCCATCCAGAGAAAATATGAAATAAAATTCTGTACAGTTAGGGAAAATTCAATCAATCTATCAAGAAGTGGAATTCTAATAAAATTCTATAAGCATATTTGATAGAAACCCTATCAAATTGAATAAAGCGAATTTCACGAATGAAATTCTGTCGACAGATTTGATAAAAATTCTATCTAATTGAATCAAACGTATTTCATTAATCAAAATCTATTGACACATGTGATAGACCTTTACTTTTCTCTTAACAGTTTCTCACTGTCACTCTATCAAATCTTACGAGCACAAGACATATGTTAAATCCTATGTTTCCTAATGCCGGAATTTTTTATGAAATTCTATTCGTACAGTAATCTTAAATTTTTCTACCAACAGCATGTCATGGAAACTCTGTCAAATCGTAAGGACGCTAAACGTGTATCAAATCCTATGTTTCCTAATGCCGGAAATTCCTATGAAATTTTATTCGTACGAAAATCTTATGCTTTTCTACCAACAGCATCTCATTGAAACTCTATCAAATCTTATCCTCGCAGAACATATATGTATCAAATCCTATCTTACAAAATTTCGGAAATTTTTATCAAATTTTAACCATGGAGAAAATCGTAAACTTTTCTATCGACAGATTCTCCTTAAACCTACAGGAAATCCTATCCACGCAGAACGTGGATCAAATCCTATCTTACAAAATTTCGGAAGTTTCTATTAAATTCTAGCAATCGAAAAATCTTATTTTTTTAAAATTATTATTAGCTTCTCATTACAATTCTATCAAATCTTATTGGCACAAGACTTGTTTCAAATACTATATGTTCTAAAATCTTGGAAGTTATTATCCAGCTTAAAAGAGTTTTAATGACAATATTTTGTTAGAAACGTGTCAGATTTCTCAAGAAGTAGAATTCGGTGGAAATTTTCCAGGTTCTGGAAAAAAGGATTGGGTACAAGTCAGGAGCGGACAAGATTTGATAGAGTTTAAATAAAAAACTGTCGATAGAAAAAGTATAAGATTTTACAACGAATAGAATTAAATATAAAATTTTTGAGATTTAGAGATATATGATTAGACACAACTCTGGGGTGGGATAAGATTTGATAGAGTTTCAATGGAAAATGTTGATAGAAAAGTGTGATATTCTGCGACGGATAAAGTTAGAAAAAAAAACTTTCAAGATTCTGGAACATAGGATTTAGATAGTAGAGTTTCAATGAGAAAATGTCGATAGAAAAGTATAAGATTTTCCGACAGATTTGATTTCTATGAAATAAGCATACTAAAGTGGATATGAATGTGGGATATCATATTCGATATAGAATTGGATTGGATTTATATAAAAAAAAACGTATTAGAATGGTTAGGAATCTGGAATAGCATATTTTATAGGATTGGATTGAATTTCTATTTAAAAAAGTATAGTAATGTATAGAAATTACTGGGACACTGTCCTATTTTGTTTTGATAGAAATCGATAGCAATTCTATCCAAACTTTTGACAGAAATTGATTGCCTTTCACCGTGACACCTGAGGCACGTCCGATAAATATGATTAATTAATTATTATTATTAATTATTATTAATTAATTAATAATTAAATTTAATTATGGCAACGGCCATACCACGCTGGAAACACCAGTTCCCATTAGATCACTGAAGTTAAGCAGTGTTGGGCGCGGTTAGTACTTGGATGGGTGACCGTCTGATACTACTGCGTTGCTGTTGGCGGTCGTGGGTGTGGTGAGCCCACACTTGTAGTTATTTACTACAAGAAACTATCCACCTAGAAACACTACCCGAATCGGGTAGTGTCACGCTTACCCCTAGAGGCTCGCCGAAAGGGAAATGGCTTAATGGTATAAAAAAAAATTATTAATTGAATTAATATTTAATCCTGTCAAAGTTTTTTAGCAGGATCATTCGCTAACTACGTAAAAATAATCCTCGCGCTTTTGTTATGCGTTTATGGAATATCCAGAAGGAAATTATTCTTTGGTAGAGAATATTGGAGATGGTCGTATTCAGTTTAGAATATTCGAAGTTTTGAAGTTTAAAAAATTTTAAAAGCTACTGACATGAGTGCTATTTGAGTGCTGATGCTAAAAGAATTATGTTGGATTTGGTAGTTTTAAATAAAAGCTTCTAAATCTATAAGCTTTGAAGTTGGAAGACTTTTATTAAATTTGAAAGCACAGCATAAGAAAATCTTAAAATTGAGAAGCAATTCATTCATTAGGGTTTGATACGTTACCAGTCAAAAGTAAAGCGTTAACGTTACCGTTAATTCCTTAACATTTGTCACACGTTACCGCTACCGTTACTTCTTGCATATCATTTTTAATACGTCATTTTAAATTCATAAAAGCTTTAGCTGGTTTTTATTTTATCTATTTGAAAGTGTTTTCAAACCTAAAAATTATATTGAAGAAATTTACATTCGTCATTTCTCTTTCTTTTAACAAAACTAGTTTTTCAAAAAGATCGAAATATTTGAACAATAGACAGAAAAACGTCGATCCTCAAAAGTACACCGATTTGCTGTTATTTACAGTTGCAACAAAAATGAGACACCGGAGAATGAGAATGCAGCTATGCTCATGTTACAGTTTTACACTTGAAGTATTCTCATTTTGAGAAAAAAAATCTCATTTCGAGACCATAACAAATGACCTGCAACAAAAATGAGCCCACTGTTTTTCTGTGTATGAATAGATCCTGCTATGTCGAACAATAATTATAGACTTATGAAATTATAAACTTCAAGTCGCAGAATCACTCAGCGACAAAATATTCTGTTTTTAAAGAAAATTTGATGATGCGTACATTTCCGTCATTTAAAACAAAAATTATGAATGTTGTCTTTAAAATTCTATATTTGTTGACCTAATTTAGATATTTGAATTTTATTTACGGTTTCTGGTGAGTTTTACTGACAATCGCCTTCCTTATATTAGCAGAATTAAAAAAATATATTGCTAAAAATAAAAAAGGTTTTCTTTCCAAGAAATGCAATAATTTGATTTTATGAAGAAAAATTATCCTGAACTCAAAAAATAACTTACTCCGCCTAAAACTTAAGAAAGTCTTCCTTATAGAAGGCCAAGTTAAAAAAAAATGGCAAAAATATAAGTATAGGTTTTTTTATGTGAAAATCAACTTTTTATATTTTTAAACAAATCGTCGCCACGTTGTTAATTTTAAACGTTATTAACATTTTCCAACGGATTGCGGAAGAGGGAAAAATTTGTGACTTTTGAAAAATTGACGTCAAATACAAATAATATTTTGCACGAAGTTATCCATATTATCCGTAAGTTCGTGGAATTTTTTTTTATCGGAAATATACGTGTCGACTAATTTTCTCTAAAAACAACATATTTCGTCGCTGAGAGATTCTGTGACTTGAAGTGTAGAATCTGCCTAATTTGAAATGGATTCAATCCATATAAAAATCCAAATTATGGGATTTTATTTATTTGTTTTACAAGGGAAAAATTAAAAGGAATCTTTTGTGAACTTTTTTTTTGGCTGCGAATAAGCACAAGAAAACGTGAGAAAAAATTCTTTTTTAAATTATAAATGATGATGAAGATGACTGAAACGAGCTATTTGTTTTGCTTTACGTATTTGCCCATTTATTTACAGAAAACTATAAATTGTCTGTTTGCTTATTTCTTAAGTGAGCGCAGTTGAAGCGATCAAAAATTTCTTTAGGTTTCGGAAACCCTTTTTAAATAGGTAATTTATTTCCTTATTTTCTCGATTTGGCCATTTTTTGGATTTGCAAGTACTATCTAAGGTTCGTAAATATACTTTCTTAATTTTAATAAGAAAAATGAAAAAGGAATTGGACGGAGGCATATACAAATAATGTAAATTTTTTACATGAATAATTTTTTTCAGTTTTTGAATGTCAAAAATGTCTATCCTAATGGGAAGCAGAAGATATTCTCCGATTTAAAAATATTTCTAGTTGTTTTCTTCTTGTCCAAAAGAACGTTTCCACACTATTAGAATTTTTAGCCAACCCCTTTGTATTGTGCCCGGAAAATGCCCCGAATAATGCAAAATAGCAATTTCATGTAAAATTCATGATGAAGACGGAATTTTTGTTGTAATTAACTCGACACCAATTTTTCGTATTTAATAAGTGACAAGTTTGCAAGTATTTTTTAAATGATTTTCAATTATTCAAATAACTTTTTGTTTGAATTCGTATTTTTCCTGTAAATCATGATGATTTAGTATTTTTTGGGATTAATAATAGAGTGAATGAATGTTGAGAATAATATTTTTTGTTTGAGAAATTTTTTAATTGGTTAAGAAATATATATATATATATATATATATATATATATATATAAAATAGATCTATTTTAATTTTTCATTTAATTCCAAATCATGAAAATTTCGTATTTTATGGAATTAATGACACACTTAATGACTTTCAGGAGTAATATTTTTGGTTGAAGACGTTCTGAAATGATTAAAACATTTTCCATTTATTTAAATTACATTATTAAATGTTTAAACAATTGATACTCATTCACTACTGACTATTTATTTGAAAAGTGGAGAAAATTCAAGTTTTTTAAATCTCTCACACCATGTCGCTTATTATAAAGAAGTTATACCTCAATTGCCTAAACAATTATTATATGCCTAAATAATTTCTTTCATTATATTATAAAAACACAAATTAACTGCCTCATTAATCCCAGAAGAAAGAGTTAACTATCCATAATATAATTACACAAATTGTTCAAGCATAGTCAGAAGTGAATGATTAATAATGGTTTCATAAACAATTTAATAATTTCTTAAACAAAAAATATTATTTTTAACGTCCATTCAAAGTGTTCAATTAGTTCAAGAAAGTCCTAACCTTTCATGATTTGGCATGGAAAATATTAAACAAATAAAAATTGTTCGAACAATTATAAAATATCATTTGGTAGGAAAACAAAAATTGAAACAAATATAAATTATTTAAACAATTGAAAAATATCTTAATAGAAAAATATTATTTTCAAAATTCACTTTCTGTGTCATTAATACTGAAAAATACTACATTTTTATGATTTACAGGGGAAACTAAAATGTCTTGTAATAGTAGTGTCCAATAAAGTTTCAAGACATATTTTTTTCAATTACATTCGAATTGACCTTTTTCCGTGCAACATAAGTCTTGAGACATCCAACAAAATGTTCCAATACAAAAATTCATTAATTTCTTAATTCGCTTGCTGGAACACACTGAAAGGCAAGGAAATGAATTTATAATTTAAAACAAACAGCAGTGTTCCTTGACCTTAAATCTCTAGAGATTGAATGATTTCAAATCATCAGTAATTTAAATTTTTTATAAATTTAATTGACATCCATTTCTCCCATAAGTCAATTAAAAACATGTAAATTATGAGTATGTATACCATTAAGCCATTTCCCTTTCGGGGTAGGCGTGACACTACCCGATTCGGGTAGTGTTTCTAGGTTGATAACTTGTAGTAAATAACTACAAGTGTGGGCTCACCACACCCACGATGTGCCAACAGCACTCAGTTTTCTCGAATGGTCACCCATCCAAGTGCTAACCGCGCCCAACGCTGCTTAACTTCAGTGATCTGACGAGAACTGGTTTTTTCAGCGTGGTATGGTATTAAATACGATTGGATCACAGTAGAGTCCGGTAACAGTCGTATTCCAATTTTGTTTCATGGTAAAATTCCCATTAAAATAAATGCAGTGATATTCATTCTACAATTTATATTTAACCTATAATTTGTTGATTTTTTAAGATTATAAAGAAAAAAACATAATAAAGAATTCTCGTGTAATTGTTTAATAAATTGAACAAAGCTTAATAAATATTCAATATTCGTAGTTTTTTAATGTTTTTTAGGGAAAGTAACTACATTAAACTTTGAAAAAAAAATGTTCAAATAGAATAATTGTCCCTTTTTATAATATTACTCCCACGCTTGAGTAAGCTTATCAGTCGTGTCCCGACTATTAACAAAAAATTCTCTTGAAAGAAAAATCACTCGATATTATTTGAAACCACTATCATTATCGTAAATCTAAAATGGACCTCTAATATCATTTTTAGCAAATCAGTTCCAAATCTTCCGTAAAAAATCCAACTTTTACCTATGTGGAAGACTTGAGTTATGTGAAAATGACCCATATACCATAGAAAATCATAAAATATTAGCTCCTACCATTGACTCCCTTCAGAAAGAAGGCACTGAATTCAAGTTTCAATGAAACACTCCCGAGAAAAGGTTACCTGAGCTCGTAGAGTACATGGTACACTCATAAGTCTGACGTGTTAGGTACTTCATTTTCTCACACGTCGTTTCTTTGTCTATTGAAAAGACGAAACAATGGGCTTGAAGGATGGTGCCTCAAGCATTTTGATTCGTGGGCGGAAATGACGAGGATGAAAAGGAAGTGTTTCGTAGCAAAAGAAAAAGTACAGGACGAAACAGAACAACAGGCGAAATTAGGGGCCCAGTTTTACATCTCCTTTGGAGACTTTAATGCTTCGATCTAGTTTCTTTGCTCTTGAATACAAAAATCCAAGATTTGGAATCACGAAAATCAGATTAAAATTTGCAAGACTTCAGAAGATGCCAATATTCAGCGACTCAGAAACAGTTGAGAAACAGTATCAAATCTCGCCGAAGGTCTCGGAAATCTTTTAAAGCTTCAAAAACCTTCGGGAATCTTGAAAAGACCCTGGAGAGATCTTATGATATCCATCGGGTCACAGTGAGAGATTGGGAAACCTTAATCGCTAATTTCGATTTTTTAAGATTTTAGGATTGCAGAGGAAGCAGAACTAAAATTCGACTCAAATGCAATGTATTTAAAGGAAATACAAACCGATAAAAAATGTCGTAGGAAAAATAAATATAAGTCACTCAGAGAAAAAGTTGTTTTCAAAAAAAAGCATCGTCCTCTTGCCTGTTTTGTTTTGAACGCCAATTCTGTCATATTTAAAATACATCAATTAAACAATACGACCAGTGATTTAAAATTGGATATAATTGATATAAGTGAAACTTAAATTGATCATAAGTTTAAGCTTAGAGCTCCAAACTACTCAATTCAGGAATAGTGCCGGAGGAGGAGTTGCTCTCTTAGTCAACAATAAAATTAAGCTTAACTCAGCATACAAAAACTGGCTAACATGGAAGCAGTTGGTCTGGAGTTTCCAGGTAAAACCAATACAATTACCTGTCTACTGATATATATACTGCCAAAAAATAAAGTGTGTTAAAGTTACCTAATCAAAACATTCCATTCAAAAAGAAAAGTTCTTGTAATAGGCGATTTGAATGCACGATATCTACAATGGAACAGTTTTACTAATGATGCAAGTGGGAAAAAACTAATTAATGCATGTTTAGGCCTTAAGGTTGAGATTGCTGCTCCAGAACTTCCCACTCATTTCCCTAAAATTGGACGCCCTAGTGTTCTTGACTTATTTTTACTAAAAAACATTAGAAACTATAATAGAACTTTAACCCTGCAAATCCTCAATTCAAATCATATACCTCTTATTATTATTCTAAATACTAAATACTTTACTCTAAACCTCTGCTCCTTTGTCAAAAACATACGATTATAATAATGCTTATTGGTATGGCTTCATAAAGCAAATCGATAAAAATATTAACTTAAATTTCTTACTAAAAACTAGATTCCAAATTGAAAGAAAAGTAAATGAACTTATTGAAATTGTCGACGAAGCTGCTATCACGAACATACCTGCTAAACGTATGCAACTTTATAACCCACCTTTTCCAAACAATATCAAATTATTTATTGAGTTCAAAAATTAGTTAAGGGGGAAGTCTTAGCATAACAGACGTATCCAAAACAAAACTAGTTTGTCATCAATGCAAAAGTTAGTTGATAAATTATTCCTAAACTCGAATTCTCTACAATTGAGTAACACTCTCAAGACGTGTAAACCCTCTGATGGATCATTTTGAAAACTATTCAAAGCCTTCGTATGAAAGAAAATTAAAATTCCCCCACTTGTTATTAATAACAAAATCTTATATAAAAATGAAGAAAAAGCTTTGGCTCTCGTAAATGATTTCACTTCAGTGAGTAGGGTAAATGAAAATCTTGGTTCTCAAATTCATAACAAAAAAGTATTTCGTACTGTAAACAAATATCTTAAAAATATACAGATAAATTTTAACGGAATAGATGCTAAATTAATTAAAAACAGAAATTAGAAAAACTTTATTTGCAAATCTATTGTTACGTTAATTGGTATCGTCAATGGAATGTTTAGATTGGGTCATTCTCCTAATTTATGGAAAAAGGCTAAATAGTTAGTAAATAGTTACATATCGATAAGTTTCCTTTCTTAATTAAATGGAATAGTTTAAAGAATCGTATATGAGAAAAGAATTGATAAAATTTCAATAACAAATTACCTAATTATCAAAGAAATGTTCGGATTTAGGAAAGTACATAGTCTTGTTGATCAACTTGTTAGTTTGACAAATCACATTACTATAAATTTTATCATAAAATGCATACTGGAGCACTTCTTTTTGATGTTGAAAAAGCTTTTGATACGATTTGAATTAATGGATTAATATTCAAATTTATACATTATGGTTGTCCACTTTATCTCATTGCTCTCATAAGTTCCTATACATTAGAAATAGAGAAATGTATGTCTAAATCAAAAACGTTAACTCTATATGTAAAGCTACTTATGCAGGAGTGCCACAATGGTTTGCCCTCGGACCTCAATTGGTTCATTGTGGTATTTCTTTCTTTATTTATTTTTTACCTTAATTTATTTATAATTATTATTCACCTCAATTAATTTAAATGGTGTTTCTGAAAACAAGCATACGATTATTGTTAATATAACATTATTTGCTGATGATAAGACCTTGTTAATATCATTATATATTTTACCGACAAAGCCCAAAGTGTCGGCAAACCTAAGTTTGCCTAGGCAATGCGCGCATTGCGGATGCGTTTTAGGCAAAGTCCGAAATACTCTGTGATTTTGGACTTTGTCTGGAATACATTCAGGCAAACCTAGGTGTGCCGAATGTGCTTTAGGCAAAGTTGGAAGCAACTTCACCTAGCTTGAGTTTAAGTAAAGTGCCAAATATGTTGTGGGCAAATTAAGAATGCAGGATTGTATCAATATGCTTATGTTTTAAAATATAACATTGAATGAAAATTGTTATAATATACTGGTTAATTTTTAACGCAAGATATCGAATTATATGACATTTTGAATTATAATGCAACTTTGCCTTCTTGCACTTGCACAACTTTGACGTACACTTGATCACACAATTAAATCTTTAAAAACCTTGCCCACTAAAGACAGACTTTTGACCACTAATTTTTAGCAAATGATAAGTGACTATTTGGTACATCGTCAATTTTCAAAAACTCAGTTTACATTCGTGGTCCTGATTTCCGGTGTACAATGAAGAAATTATTCCATTTTTCATTCCTATTTTATAAAAACTATCATGCGATCTCTTCAAAACTACGCCAATTAGAATTACAATTTGTTCGGATTAAATAAAATGAGAATTTAATGATTTCTTCATGTCTCAACTTAACCATACATTTTTCTCTAAAAATCATCTCTACAGGAAAATTAGTAACTTTATGTCCTCTAATAAATCGAAATTCTAGCTTAACTGTTAGCAACAAGCTAACTGTTTATAAAAGGATAATAATATCATGTATCACATACGCGAGCCATTCATGGAGCTTCACCTGCGATACTAATTATGGAAAATTATAAATAACCCAACATAAATTCTTAAGGCTTGTAGGTAATTTCAATAAAAATACCATGATACAGGATATGCATATATGCCTACGCCTAGAATATATTAAAGAATACATAAAAAGATTATCAGCTAAGTACTTTGATAAAATCTCTAGCCATGGTAATGATCACGTTAAAAATGTTTGACAGGAACCTGCAAATTTAGAACATAAAAGAATATTGCACATCCTGTATGATGTGTGATGATTATATTATTTAATATGTGGTCTTCCAATACTATGCAGTTAAAAGTATGCAACTAATTATGTAGGCTACTCTGTTTTTTTTGTCCATAGTTCTTCCAACGAAACTAAACTCTTTAGGTTATTATAAATATTACACAATCATTTTATGTTCTTAGTTCCTAATATATGTAGCTTAAAAATATAAGATGGTTAGTCGTAAATACGTTGGAACATCAACCTAAAATTGATGTAACTTATACTGGTGTCTTTCAAAAACTACGTCATGCTATTCTGGAAACTTTTTCAACCCCTCCCCTTCTTGGTCACAGATCATCACACAAAGTTGGATCCCCCCCCCCTTTTATGTCAAAATTTTTTCTTCGATTTCATTTGATAAGCGCCTAAAACAAAATACAAAACATACAATAACATAATATTTTAACAGACTTCACAGCCAAACATGCTATCAATACAGGATAAATAGGGTAATTTTCACGAAAATTATGGGAATAATAGTGGAATAAATTCTTTATAATAAAATTTATATATAGGTACCATGTTGAATTCAATATGTAACGCTTAAAATTTCGATTCGAAATATATTGCGTTTTTGAATCAATAGTTGAATTTTAAACCAAAAAGATGATTTTCCAATCAAATAGTTGCATTAGTAATAACAAAAATTATATTTATACCAAACAGTTGCATTTGCAACCAAATAGTTGATAATTCAAGCAAAAAAGACTTGTCTACCAATTAAAAAAGATAAATTTTCAATCCAGAGGGCGAATTTTCTTTCTAAATAGACGAATTTTCAACAAAACAGTTGAATTTTCGAAAAAAATGAATGATCGAAAAAAGATGAATTATTATCAAAATAGTGCAATTTTTAACAAAGTAATTAAATTAATCAACAAAAGAGTTGTATTTTGAACTACATAGTTGAATTTTCAAGCAAAAAGAAATTTCACCAAATAGTTGAGTTTTCAACCTTTGCATTTTCAACTAAATATTCGAATCTTCAAAACAAAAAGACGATTTTTTTAGAAGAAAATTGAATTATCGACCAAAAGCTTTTCTACCAAGAAACATGAATTTATAATAAAAAAATACGAATTTTCAACAAAGCAGTTAAAGTATCGAACAAAAAAGATGACTTTTTAATGAAAGATCAGAATTTAAAAAAATATAATTAAATTTTCAACAAAATAGTCGAATTTGTAACCACATAGTATCGTCCTACAAAGATGAATTTTCAACTGAATAATTAAAGTAAACCAAAAAAATGTATAAACTAAACAGTTGCATTTACAACCAAAAAGTTGAACTTTCAAGCAGAAGAAACCAATTTTCAACAAAAAAGATGAATTCTTAACAAAGAAGTTAAACTTTTACCCAAGTAGTTGAATTTTTAATTAAAAACGATCCATTTTCAACAAAAATATTAAACTTCAAATTAAAAAGATACATTTTCAACAAAAAAGTAATAGATCATATTACAACCAAAAAATATTTTACTTTTTAATCAAAAGTAGTAGTTGATTTAACCAAAAAAGGTGAATTTCAAACAAAAGAGTTGAATTCTCAACCAGGAAAGATTTGTCAGTTAAATAAGAAAAAAAATGTCAACTAAATTGTTGAAATTTCAAGCTAAAAGGCCAATTTTATAAAAAAAAACAGTTGAATTTTAAACAAAATAATTAAATTCCCAGCCGCATAATAAAATTTTTAACCAAAAAAGATGAATTCTCAACCAAAAATAGTTACCGGAATAGTTAAATTTACAATAATTAAAAACTTGATTTGTAACCAAAAAAATACGCATTATCAAATATTTGAATTTTCCACGAAAATAATACAATTTTTAATCCAAAAAGACGAAGTTTCAACAAAACAGTTGAATTTTCAATGAAAAAAAAATTAAACTTTCTACAAAACAGTTGAATTATCAACTAAAAACGATCAATTTTCAACCCAAAATGGAAGAGTTAAATTTTCAGTTAAAAAATAAGATTCAATTAATAGAAAAAACGAATTTTCTACAAACATCCTTCAATCTTGAACCAAATGGTAGAATTTTTAACCAAAGAGATGAATTTGGAACCAAAAATGTAATAGTAGACTTTTTAACTGAAAAGAATTAACTTTCCAAGAAATTAGTTGGATTTTCTTATTGGATTTTATTAATTCAGTTCGTATTCAAGAGAAGAATCGAGATGCTTTACTTGTAAAATAAGATTACTAATTTTTATATTTTCAAGTATTTCAAAAAATCTTTATTTACATTTATATTTTCCATGTGTGATTTCACATTCTGCGTTACCCCTCCCCCTACGTCACAAGTCGTCACATAATCTGTTAACCGCCCTGACATGACGTAACTTTTGAACGACCTCGGTACTAGAATATCAAAAGTGAAAATAAACTCATTATTTTTTTGTTATTTTCTTTATTATTAAACTTGAAAATGCTTAGTTCATATTTGCATTCTATTCCATCAGATTCACTCATTCCTCTCAAGCCTACATACCTCTTACCTGAGACAAAATGAAAGAAAATTCGCGGAATGATATAAAAGTGGGGAGGAAATTGAGGTGTTATAGTGCCTATCACCATAATCGGTGTGGTTGGCTTGCACTTCTCGTGACATTAGCATCGGTTAACGTAACAACAATCTGAATTGCAAAGGATGTAAGACAGAGGTGATTTTTACAAGATACGGTAGAGCTATATGTCGCACAGTGTACCAAAAAGCACTTTTTGTTGACGAAAGTCTGTCTGCAAGCCAATTTTCGATGCATTTTGATCAAACAACAAATTTTTATTTAACAACAAAGTCAACAATATTCTTTTCTACCTTTTCAGATGCACCTTTTTTTAAGATCTTCAAATTGACTGAAGAAGAGCTTAAGTCAGTGTAATAGCTATCTAGGAATGATTTTCAGTAGGCTACAGTAAGAAAAAAAATGTTTCATGATGTTTTAAACAAATTGATGAACAAAAGCCATTTTTTCGTGATTCTCAATTATAAGTTGTTTCAAATTGCTGCTATTTGAGAAATTATTTAAACAATTTTTGCAAAATCAACCAAAAATCTCTTGCTCATGACTCCTTGCTATACATTTTTTTCAAATTAACAACAACTGTTGATCATTTAAACAATAATTATAAACAAATTCACATTTTCATTATTATTCCACGAATAGGCCCCATTTTTTGCGGAACCAAGTAAAAATGTATTGCTAACGACTTTTTGCTATAATACTTTGCTTATTAACAAGAACTGTTGATTATTTAAACAATATTTATAAACAAATTCACAGTTTGACGATTTTTCCATAATAAATATTTTTTTCCGGAATCAATAAGAAATGTCTTGCCAATTATTCCTTCTTTCATATTTTTTTATTTAAAAAGAAGGGTGGATTATTCAAGTAATATTTATAAAATAGAGCTGCCTAACGTTTACCATACATAAATTGACAACAATTTCAAATTCTTTTGAGTATTTTTTGGAAAAGAATTCACAGGCCCAAAAGCAATTCAACTTTTTAGGAACACTCAAGATATTTTATGGAATAGATTATTCACATTTATGGTTGTCGTCAAGATACGATGAATAAATGAATAAATAGATAATTTGATAAATCAATAGCCCAGTAATCAAGAACCCATCACACCTTTGATTAACACATATATAATGACAATGGTTTTTAGTTTATTTTGCAAAAAAATATCATCTCAAAATGGTCAAACTGAATTTTTTTATGAATATTGTTTAAATAATCAACACATTTTCTTAATTAGAAAAATATAACTAGAAAGAATACTTGGCAAGACATTTCTTGTTGATTCCGCGAAAAAATGGATATTTATCATAGACAAATAGCTAAAATGTACATTTGTTTATAAAAATTGTATGAATTAATGAACTATTCTTGTCCATTGGCAACGTATTATAGCAAAGAGTTATTGGCAAAATACAATTCTAGTTGATTTCACTAAGAAAATGGAGCCTATACTTGGAAAAATGGTCAAAATGTACATTAATTCATAAAAATTGTTTATATAATTATTATTTTTCATTAATTTCAACAAAATTGCAGCTAGGAGTCACTGGAAATACATATTTTGTTAGTTCCGCAAAAAATTGGGCCTATTCATGGATTAATGTTGACAATGGGAATTTATTTATAAAAATTGTTAAAATAATTGTCAAATAGCAGATATTCTTAACTAATCGCAATTAGGCATTAATTTATCTTATATTTTTATAGAAAGATTATGAATTTGAAACAACTAATCATTGCGAATCACAAAAAATGGCCTTTATTCATTAATTTTTTTAAATCATTATAAACAATGTTTTCTTACACTAACCTACTGCAAATTATTCCTAGATAATTATTACACTGACTTAAGCTCGTCTACAGGCAATTTGAAGATCTTAAAAAAAAGGTAGGGGAATGTAGTAAAGGTTGGGCCGGGTTTTGTTTTTGGCCCACAACTTTTTCCCACGATAATTTTTTTGAGCTTTCATACACCGTTTTGCACTTTTTGTGAACGAAACATATATAATTACCATGCAAAAAAAATTTACAGCCGATTTTCTGAATGTCCTCCAATCTAACGAAAAAATTTTGTAGTGTAGGTTGGGACACAGCTTAAAAATGAAAAATAAGTGTAAAAAATAATTTTAAAACGCCACAGTGAACCTTTTATTAAATATTTATTTGTTTAATTGGGGTTTCAAATAAAAATGAGCTATCGCAAATCTCACCTTTAATTATTTTGCCAACTTAATCCGATTGACAGTTGTTGCAGGTGAAAAAACTAGCAGGCATATTGGCACATTTGAAGTGCACAGGTCTGTCGCATGAATTGCATAAAAATGACTGAAAGTCCAATTATTTTGATCATCAATACTCAAAAGTTACTCCAAAGACGATTCGAAATAAAAAAAATTGCATATAGGTGTCAAAAAACGTGTCCCAATCTATACGGTACACGTGTCCCAACCTATACATTTAACGGCATTTTTGCATTGTTCGGGAAAACAATGATCTGCACTATATGCTAAATCCTCTTCAGACATGACAATTTATTTAATTCATAACACATTGAACTCATTTACCTTGCAATTTCGATGAAAAATATTCAGTTAATGGAGGTTGAATAATGTCAATGCGATAATTTTCATACACCTTGTAAACACACTCTTTGGTGCAGCTGCAACAAGCATGAACTATCTCCTCAGATAGCAGGTGACACTAGGGCAAAGATATGGAAAAAGAACGCTGTCCCAACCTATACAGTGTCCCAACCTATACGACGCTCCCCTACATCTGAAAAGTTAGGAAGCAAAATATTGTTTACTTCGTCCTTAAATAAAAATTTTTTGTTTAGTCAAAGTGAATTTTCTGCACCGACTCTTTATACCTGAGGTCTTGAAAAAAACATCAGAATCCATTGAAAATGGGCTTGTAGACAGACTTTTGTCCACAAAAAGTGCTTTTGGCCGCACTGTGCGTTCAGTAGATTTTAGGCCGAAATCCTTACTTGGCGTCCAATACGCATTCAGAAGAATACTCAGACATTCTACTAAACGCCTAACGCGTTTCAGGCAGTTACAGACAAAGCAAACGATAGACTATTAAAAAACTCGTTAAATGGCTATCTAAAATTTTCTTTATGTTCATCTAATTAATGAAATATACTTTTACAAAATAATAAAAAAAATTATTTTCTGTCATATAAAGTGGAGTGCCGCTTTACCGGATGTTTCAGGTGTACCCTCAATGGCCTTCACGGTAAATTGGGACTCTCCAAACCGTTATTCTTCTCCTTCTTGCGTGTGGCTTTTTATAGTGCCGAACCGTAAACTGCGCAACTCCACTGACCTTGCAAGCGCCTCTCTCTCTCGCCCCCTTGGGCCACCTTATCCGGTATATCGGGTCCCGGTAAAGCGGGAGTCCAGTCTATTTAAAAACTTTTTTAATTTAAGTTCAAGTGTTTACAGGTTTCGAAGGTAAACTTTTCATATATAGACTGTTAGAAAAAGCTGTATTACATGTAGTATACATGTAATGGAAGCAGGAATGCACAAAATGAAATTAAATTTAGTATAGCAGCGTACAGTAAATTTAGTATATGCATATACTGAATTTAGTATACACCTACATGAAATTTAGTATCCGCGTATACTAAATTCAGTATATATGTATACGAAAGTTAGTATACTTTTTTAGAGCTACCAATCTTTGTAGAATCTTATGAGGAGCAGTGTTGACGGACCAGATGAAGTGATCCCAGAAGAACAGCCTTTTGTATCCGGTTCGCGATGGAATGAGCCTGACGCTGGCAAGCCGGAATCTTTTTGAGTTGGTTAAGAAATGAAGCTTTCATACCTCCAAGACAGCCGATTATGAGAACTACAAGATGGACTTTGTAGCCTTGGTATAGCCTGCTCAGCTCGAAAGGAAGTGCTTGATATTTCGCCCTGTTTTTCTTGCTCTTTTGCCGTGATATTACCATCGGCTGGTGCCGAGAATTCAATCACGTAAATGATCTTGGTCTTCAGATCTTGGTCTTCAGATCTTGGAGGACAATATCAGGCTTCGTAGCACTGATACGTTGAGTGGTGGAGAATGAGAAATTCCATTAGATCTTACACTGATGTGCCTAAGATGGTAATATAACACTTTTAGAGCCTCATTGTGTCTCACCATGTACCCGTAGCGTGCATACTTTGAGCATCTACTGAGAACATGTGCAAGTATTTCTGGCTCTTGCTTGCACGCTCGGCAGTTGCTATCGCCTACAGATACATTCATTATGCGCTCGCGGTAAACTAAGGTGTCTATAACGCCGTCTCGACAGGCAAAAATAAATCCCTCAGTCTCCGATCTCAATCCAGCAGACTTGAGAAACATGTCGGAAATACCCATCGAGAGCTCTTCTCTACGTATGATGCCGTAGAATTTAACATCAAGGGGGGGCTGGAATCAAATGGGAGGCCAAGCTCCTCTGCGGCCCTATCTGCGGCACGGTATAGAAACGCCGCAGCATTGACGACCTCATGTTGATGTACTAGTCGCATAAGAGAATCTGTGATATGTAGAACTGATGAGGTTGTAGCCAGAACCGTTCTTCGATGAAGACACCCTAAGCTTAGCAAGCCTCCACCCCCTTTATCTCGAGGGAGGTATATTCGAGGTATGGAAGATCTAGGATGATGACTTTGATTGATTGTCATCATCTTGTGTGTGCTTCGGTCAAGTTGCTTCAACTCATCGACGTTCCATTATACTGCACCAAACGTGTAGAGCAGTATGGGAATGGCCAACATATTGGTCGCCTGGATCTTATTCATTCCAGATAATTCGGAAGCCCAAATTTTTCTGAGAATTTGGCGGTGCCTTTTTTCAAGGGCCGTTTTTAACACACGCACATTTTGGGTTTCCGCTTGCGGTCTGCCAAGATATATATATGTTTCTCCATTACCAAGATGTTGAATGGTATTTCCGCCTATGAGTTGAACACCCTGATCGTCACGCAATGATGTAGTTTCTAGTCTTCCTTGGTGTAGGTGGACGCAGGCACACTTGTCCAGTCCGAAGCTCATGCCATTCGCTTTAGAATACCTATTTACCGCCTCCGCAAAGATGTTAAGGTCCTCTTTCGAGGAAGCAAAGAGTTAAGGGTCGTCCATGTATAAATCTTACGTCAAAAATGGTAAAAAAGTCGATGAATCTGATGTTAGATTGATGACATTCATGACTCCTGATGACATTCATGAGGAGCATTAACGTATCTCCTTTCCCCTATTCTTCTCTTTACCCCTTGTTTCAAGAATTCCTCCTTTTCCTCCTTTTTCAAGATACTTTCGTTTTTTCTTATTTTGTCCCTTGAATGCGAACTGAATTAATAGAATACAATAAAAAAATCCAAATATTTCAGGATTCATCACTTTTGGTTAAAAATTCTACTATTTTTCTGAATATTGAAGTATTTTGTTTGAAAAATAGTTTTTACATTCTCATTCTAATGAGAAGGTATTGGTTTTATGTAAAATTTGACATAGTCGGTTTTCATCAAATCTCCACGTTTTGAGACCCCCTGAGCCAGAAAAAACGGTTTTTACCAAGGTGTCTGTCTGTCTGTAGTCTGTCTGCCTGCCTGTCTGTCTGTCTGTAGCCACGATAACTTTCGAAAAAATGATCAGATTTGATTGAGCTTTGGCACACTTTTTTATGGCCGAAAAATAGAGAACGAGTTCGTTAACCAGCTATTTTGGATGAAAATTCAAAAAGTGAGCACATTTTGAAAATTTTTGAGACCACTTTTTTTGAAGATTTAAAAATTCTATGTATGGCTATTAGTAGTACGCAAAATGACGAACAAAATATTCTAATGACTTTTCGTGATAAAACAAAAATTACTGGAGTTATAGCATTTTCAAAATTCCAAAAAACAAACGAAAATGTACATTTTAAGCCGAAAAACGCACGATATGAAAAAAAGTCAAGAGGAGAAAAACGTTGCTTTTTGAACGCCCTATAATATTTTCATAACAACTTTTTGAATTTTTTGAAAAATAAAAAATTCAAATTTTGATCGCACAAAAAAATAATCAAAAATTCCATTTTGCTGTGAAACTATGCAAGATACGAGAAAAGAGCATTCCACCAAAATTGTGCACCCAAAAAAGATCTACAAATTTCTTATCATTCACTTTTTGATATGACGCGTAGTTTTTGTTTTATTCGTAAAAAACAGCATTGAAAATAGAAAAATCAAATGCACAGAACCGAGCATGGAACGCAAGGTTCAAATGATTTTCAAATCAAATATCGAGCGCGAAGCGCGAGTATCTGGATGAGAATGTGTTCCTTAAGGTCGATAGAACCTTGAGTAAATGAAGTTCCTTTTCAGTCTAAAATAAAAACAAATTTAACAATCACTTAATATGTAGAGGTTTTGATAATTTTATAATATTTGCAAACAAACTTTTTCTTTTCATCGAAGTCGAACACGAAGTTGAAAAATCTAGAGCAACCGAGCGTAAAGCGCGATGTAGATACGCCCGAGCGCGTAGCGCGAGGTGAATACATAATCGAGCGCGAGATAAATATATGATCGAGCGCGAAGCGCGAGATCCAACAGTTGCGCGCCCCAGGCGCGCTCAAATTTGCGAGCGAAGCGAGCCGCGCGCGAAGCGCGCGATGAGAATGTGCCCGCGAAGCGGGCAGATTTTTTTTATTGAAAATTAATTTTTCTTAACTGAACACCTAACTAACTCAACCAATTATAACTGAAAAAAACATATTAAAATACTATCATAATATACATGCTTTTTTTAGCAAAACTTTAAAACAATCGTGGGAGCGCTTCTTTCAAAAATTCAAAATTTGGATTTTCAAAAAAAAAAATAGTAAAAGTTTTTAATTAATCAGAGGGTTTAAATCTGCAAAATGGGGTAAAAAGGTTCATATAAAATTTTTTACAAAGTCATAATTGCGAAATCTACGAAGGTTTCTGTAATCGTTTAGTACAAAAGGTTTATTGCAAATTTCTATTACTGAACTATTTTTCACTGAATCTTTTTCTCGAATAATGTACGGATACTTCCCATATGATATGAAAAAAACGTAGTTGCGCTTCTTTCAAAAATCGAATTTAAAAATAATAAAAATTTAACCAATATTTTGAGATTTTTAAAAAGATAAGTTATTTTTTATTGTGAAGTGGAGTAAGAAAGTATAATAAAATATTGCCTTAAAACGATAATTGGAAGTTATTTTATTTAGAGGTGTTCAACTTTGTTACATTAGGTAAATATTTTCAATACTCCAAAATATACTATTTCTAATTAGCACCGATTTTTAACAATCATTTTTAATACAACATGATTGAAATACGTCATTTCGTTTACACGTGGTACTCACAAACAGAGCGTAGCAAATTCTTAGTATAATCAGGATGAATCTTCGATAGTTTCCATTTTTGCCAAACTGTGCTAAAGTCAAAATGTACCGACTCCATAGCCTGCTAACTGAAGAATCCTAGTCCACTCGTTCCATTCATGTCACAAAAGTCTTCGATGTGAAAGAAAACGGCATGAACTTTAGGAGTTACATTAATTTTTAAATCCAAGAAACTCCTCTTGAAAGAAGCAATGCAGTTTTCATATTGCGGATCTAAACTCATACCGAAACATGATTTAACCACCGCTTTAAACTACTGCAACGTTTGTACGTACTTAAGACAATCTATACAACAGTTTGCAAGCAACTCATCAACTTTATCGAGTAATTTTTTGCACGCATTTCCATTAAAAGCAGGACTTCCATGTTTTAAATCACGTTTAACATTACTAGCTTTCAGCCACAGTAACGCATCTTTCTCGAAATCAGTCAGCATATATGTGTGTATAATACATTTACAACTCCTAATATTAAATGTAATTCAGGTGAAAGGATGATTTCCAGAAAAAGTAGTGTTGGAGTCTTCTGCGAAAATTGGAGAGCGTATACAATTTTTGAATTTCTTTGCCTGATTTCTCAATGCACCAGCTTTAAACCAATCTCTGTAATTTTGTTCAACATTTCCAATCGTCCTCAAGGTACCTCGCTGTTCAAGTTTTCCTTTTTCTGCATCACAATATGTACATGGAAAAAGACTGCTATGTGACATTATACCTGCCATAATGTTTGCCATTTTTAAATCTCATGCAACTGTTCCGGGAAAATTATTTATTTGTACTGCAGACCACAACTTTGATACGTTTTTGTAGTTTTCTTGAGTATTTTGAGTTTCAGGGTAGACCAAAATTCGGAGAGGTTTACCGCCTTCATGTTGAGAAAGAGATAATGTGTTATTTCCATTTTCTTGCACTTTACCTTTTATTACAGCTGAAATTACTTTTTCTCTTCCCTTCATCGTAGATTCTAATGAAAGCTGCTTTATATTTTGAGTCCGACTTGATGTAGCACATTTGTGAGGCTTTCCTTTTCCAATTAAAGGGTTTAGAGAGGAAACGAACCGAAGTCTGAATGGCATGCAAAAGCGAGGGGATGAGAATGGGATCTGGTGTGGCGGCAAGAAAAAGATAAGGTTTGGAAGCAGTTGGGGGATATCGAGAAAAAGCAAAGGATGAGTGAGAATTAGAGAAAATCTGATATGGAGAAGTTGGAAGAAAGAGTTAGAAAGGTAGAATGTAAGTCTGAGGACATAAAGAAAGGGGATGAAGGGGTAAGAGTAGGAGAGAGAATAATAGAAGTGAATGAGAACTTTATCCTAGGAAATGGAAGAATGAAATCAAGATTGAGAGAGTTAGAAAGGAAAATTGAAGTAGAAGAGAAGATGAAACGAAGTAGAAATATAGTGATTAGAGGAAGGAAAGTGGGGAGTGAATCGGGAAGAGAAGAAGTGGAAAAGGTGATGGGGGAAATTGGGGCGAAAGTGCATGTGGAAGAGGTGAATTTTGTGAGAAGGAAGAATGAAGGTAAATCGCGTATATTTATCATTTAAGAAAAAGAGTTAAACAACCACCGCAGGGTCCCACTGAGAGCAACTGCCCTTCTAAAAGAAATGTCAATAGCCCCCCCCCATTTTTTTATATATATATATATATATATATATAGTGAAAGTGAGATGTGGGTAAGAGAAATTTGATGTCTTGAGGAAAAAGAAAGCTTTAAAGGGGAGGGAAGAAAGGATAGAGGAGAATATGACATGGAATGAACGAAGAAGAAAGTGGATGATAAAACAGAGAGCATGGAGTGAAAGAGTGAAAGGGAACACGGTATGGATAGGGAAAGACAGGATGTGGATAAATGGGAATGTGTGGATATGGGATGATGAGAAAGAAAAATTGAGTGAAATGTATAGGGAGGGTCCATGGCGACGAGGGGAACAAGCGGAGACTAGGGATAGAAGGGAGGAGGTAATGGAAACAGTAGAGGGTGAAAGGAAAGAAGGAGAAGTATGCGGAGCGACGGGGTTTCCACAAAAGTAGGGAGGGGACGTAAAGACGAAAGAAGGGAGAAAGGAAGCAAAAAAGGAGTCAGAATAGCGTTTTGGAACGTATCAGGGCTAATGAATAAAGATGAAGGATTCTGGGAAGAGGTGAAGAAATGAGATGTAGTGATGTTGAGTGAAACCTGGGGAGATGAGAAGTATTGGAGGAGGGTGAAGAGAAAGTTACCCAAGGGATATATGTGGCAGATGCAAGAGGCAAAGAAAGAGAAGGTAAAGGGAAGAAAGAAAGGGGGTATGGTGTCAGGAGTAAGGAATGAATTGGTAGGAGAAAAGAGAATAGAAATGGGATTTGAGGAAACAGATGGAGTAATGGCGAAAATGGTGAAGATAGGAAGAAGAAAGGTGAGGATAGTTTGCATTTACAGGAGAAGGGGAGAAGAAGAAGGTTGGAGTGTGATTAGGAAATTGGTGGCGAAAAAGGATGATGAATTGGTGTTGATAGGAGGTGATCTGAATGTTTGGACAGGGGAACAGGGAGGGGAAATAAGGGATGAAGAGAGTGAGACTTTCAGGAGAGAATCGAAACACAAACAGGTGGACCAGGAGGGTAGGACTCTGTTGGAAATTCTGGGAGAAGCAGGATGGTTCATTTGTACATGGGAACTCGGAAGGGGATGAGGAAGGCGAGATTACATTTGCAGGAAAAGGGGAAACAGTGATAGACTACATTCTGGCCGAGGAAAGGATAAGGAAGCTGTTGGAAAGAATGGAAGTAGGAAATGAAATAGGGTCAGAATTCAAATTCTAATGACTAATGACCTCAGAGAAAATGCATGTGTTGAGAATCAAGACCCCCCTAGAGAACTTTGCTATGTGCTTTTATTAAGTTAGAAGGAGTGTGTAAAAAGGGGTGGAAAAAGGGTCTGTTGAAATGGGAGTTGAAGGGTAGGGGGATAGTATGGTAGGGGGATGGTATGGGGAGGAGGGGGTGGGGGTGATAGGATAGTGCCGAGATTTAATGGCGTGGAGAGGGAAAGGGGTAGGATGATGAAATACAGCACTTAGAAAAGTTAAGAAGGGAATAGGTTGTTATTTCACTCTAATTATTTCAACAAATTTTGACATTTACAACATGCAAGTTTTTCAAATTCAGAAACAAGTTTTCTCAATATTCGAAAACTTTGGAAGTGGAGCGCCTAGAAATGAGACACTTTTTTAGTTCTTGATTGGTTTCAATGCGCTAGAGTAACATATTCAGTAGAAAGGAAGACAAAAGACGGATATTGAAAGGATGAAGAATATAATAATAGAGTGTAATATTAACTCTTGTTCCTCTTTTGATCCTTCCAGGAATGAATCGCTCCTTTGACGGTAATAGGATGACGATGCAACGAGTACGCGCGCGTCTCAATGAGTCAATGCGCCTTTGGTAAATGAAATCAAAGGATAAAATGGATATAGATCTTGATTTACTGTAAATTGGAGATTATGAGATGACAATGCGATATTTAGTTCTCACAAACAGTAAACACAAAGCTAGTGTTCATTGACCGTGTAAAATACTTGCATGGTACCTCTTGAAAGCCATTTTTACACCTTTCTCATATATTTGTTCTCACTTTTGTATAAAGATCACGAACTCTTCGGAAAATTCATTTAAAAAATTTACACCATACCATACCATACCACACCGGTGTGTGGTGTGGTGTGGTGTGGTGTGGTGTGGTGTGGTGTGGTGTGGTGTGGTGTGGTGTGGTGTGGTGTGGTGTGGTGTGGTGTGGTGTGGTGTGGTGTGGTGTGGTGTGGTGTGGTGTGGTGTGGTGTGGTGTGGTGTGGTGTGGTGTGGTG